>CAVMJV010000235.1:0-121174 GCA_963681835.1 Meloidogyne enterolobii
ATTTATTTTAGGATTTTATTCGAGGGATTATAACTTTGGGGTAATGGACGTATATTAATTCGACTCACCATTTTTATTACCAGCTTTTAATGTACTTTCTTATGAGCTATCGTTTCTCCTCTATACAATAAGATTTCAGAAAAAATTTTTGTTTTATCCCAATATTTTAAAAATAAATATAATTTATTTTAGGATTTTATTCGAGGGATTATAACTTTGGGGTAATGGACGTATATTAATTCGACTCACCATTTTTATTACCAGCTTTTAATGTACTTTCTTATGAGCTATCGTTTCTCTCTATACAATAAGATTTCAGAAAAAATTTTTGTTTTATCCCAATATTTTAAAAATAAATATAATTTATTTTAGGATTTTATTCGAGGGATTATAACTTTGGGGTAATGGACGTATATTAATTCGACTCACCATTTTTATTACCAGCTTTTAATGTACTTTCTTATGAGCTATCGTTTCTCTCTATACAATAAGATTTCAGAAAAAATTTTTGTTTTATCCCAATATTTTAAAAATAAATATAATTTATTTTAGGATTTTATTCGAGGGATTATAACTTTGGGGTAATGGACGTATATTAATTCGACTCACCATTTTTATTACCAGCTTTTAATGTACTTTCTTATGAGCTATCGTTTCTCTCTATACAATAAGATTTCAGAAAAAATTTTTGTTTTATCCCAATATTTTAAAAATAAATATAATTTATTTTAGGATTTTATTCGAGGGATTATAACTTTGGGGTAATGGACGTATATTAATTCGACTCACCATTTTTATTACCAGCTTTTAATGTACTTTCTTATGAGCTATCGTTTCTCTCTATACAATAAGATTTCAGAAAAAATTTTTGTTTTATCCCAATATTTTAAAAATAAATATAATTTATTTTAGGATTTTATTCGAGGGATTATAACTTTGGGGTAATGGACGTATATTAATTCGACTCACCATTTTTATTACCAGCTTTTAATGTACTTTCTTATGAGCTATCGTTTCTCTCTATACAATAAGATTTCAGAAAAAATTTTTGTTTTATCCCAATATTTTAAAAATAAATATAATTTATTTTAGGATTTTATTCGAGGGATTATAACTTTGGGGTAATGGACGTATATTAATTCGACTCACCATTTTTATTACCAGCTTTTAATGTACTTTCTTATGAGCTATCGTTTCTCTCTATACAATAAGATTTCAGAAAAAATTTTTGTTTTATCCCAATATTTTAAAAATAAATATAATTTATTTTAGGATTTTATTCGAGGGATTATAACTTTGGGGTAATGGACGTATATTAATTCGACTCACCATTTTTATTACCAGCTTTTAATGTACTTTCTTATGAGCTATCGTTTCTCTCTATACAATAAGATTTCAGAAAAAATTTTTGTTTTATCCCAATATTTTAAAAATAAATATAATTTATTTTAGGATTTTATTCGAGGGATTATAACTTTGGGGTAATGGACGTATATTAATTCGACTCACCATTTTTATTACCAGCTTTTAATGTACTTTCTTATGAGCTATCGTTTCTCTCTATACAATAAGATTTCAGAAAAAATTTTTGTTTTATCCCAATATTTTAAAAATAAATATAATTTATTTTAGGATTTTATTCGAGGGATTATAACTTTGGGGTAATGGACGTATATTAATTCGACTCACCATTTTTATTACCAGCTTTTAATGTACTTTCTTATGAGCTATCGTTTCTCTCTATACAATAAGATTTCAGAAAAAATTTTTGTTTTATCCCAATATTTTAAAAATAAATATAATTTATTTTAGGATTTTATTCGAGGGATTATAACTTTGGGGTAATGGACGTATATTAATTCGACTCACCATTTTTATTACCAGCTTTTAATGTACTTTCTTATGAGCTATCGTTTCTCTCTATACAATAAGATTTCAGAAAAAATTTTTGTTTTATCCCAATATTTTAAAAATAAATATAATTTATTTTAGGATTTTATTCGAGGGATTATAACTTTGGGGTAATGGACGTATATTAATTCGACTCACCATTTTTATTACCAGCTTTTAATGTACTTTCTTATGAGCTATCGTTTCTCTCTATACAATAAGATTTCAGAAAAAATTTTTGTTTTATCCCAATATTTTAAAAATAAATATAATTTATTTTAGGATTTTATTCGAGGGATTATAACTTTGGGGTAATGGACGTATATTAATTCGACTCACCATTTTTATTACCAGCTTTTAATGTACTTTCTTATGAGCTATCGTTTCTCTCTATACAATAAGATTTCAGAAAAAATTTTTGTTTTATCCCAATATTTTAAAAATAAATATAATTTATTTTAGGATTTTATTCGAGGGATTATAACTTTGGGGTAATGGACGTATATTAATTCGACTCACCATTTTTATTACCAGCTTTTAATGTACTTTCTTATGAGCTATCGTTTCTCTCTATACAATAAGATTTCAGAAAAAATTTTTGTTTTATCCCAATATTTTAAAAATAAATATAATTTATTTTAGGATTTTATTCGAGGGATTATAACTTTGGGGTAATGGACGTATATTAATTCGACTCACCATTTTTATTACCAGCTTTTAATGTACTTTCTTATGAGCTATCGTTTCTCTCTATACAATAAGATTTCAGAAAAAATTTTTGTTTTATCCCAATATTTTAAAAATAAATATAATTTATTTTAGGATTTTATTCGAGGGATTATAACTTTGGGGTAATGGACGTATATTAATTCGACTCACCATTTTTATTACCAGCTTTTAATGTACTTTCTTATGAGCTATCGTTTCTCTCTATACAATAAGATTTCAGAAAAAATTTTTGTTTTATCCCAATATTTTAAAAATAAATATAATTTATTTTAGGATTTTATTCGAGGGATTATAACTTTGGGGTAATGGACGTATATTAATTCGACTCACCATTTTTATTACCAGCTTTTAATGTACTTTCTTATGAGCTATCGTTTCTCTCTATACAATAAGATTTCAGAAAAAATTTTTGTTTTATCCCAATATTTTAAAAATAAATATAATTTATTTTAGGATTTTATTCGAGGGATTATAACTTTGGGGTAATGGACGTATATTAATTCGACTCACCATTTTTATTACCAGCTTTTAATGTACTTTCTTATGAGCTATCGTTTCTCTCTATACAATAAGATTTCAGAAAAAATTTTTGTTTTATCCCAATATTTTAAAAATAAATATAATTTATTTTAGGATTTTATTCGAGGGATTATAACTTTGGGGTAATGGACGTATATTAATTCGACTCACCATTTTTATTACCAGCTTTTAATGTACTTTCTTATGAGCTATCGTTTCTCTCTATACAATAAGATTTCAGAAAAAATTTTTGTTTTATCCCAATATTTTAAAAATAAATATAATTTATTTTAGGATTTTATTCGAGGGATTATAACTTTGGGGTAATGGACGTATATTAATTCGACTCACCATTTTTATTACCAGCTTTTAATGTACTTTCTTATGAGCTATCGTTTCTCTCTATACAATAAGATTTCAGAAAAAATTTTTGTTTTATCCCAATATTTTAAAAATAAATATAATTTATTTTAGGATTTTATTCGAGGGATTATAACTTTGGGGTAATGGACGTATATTAATTCGACTCACCATTTTTATTACCAGCTTTTAATGTACTTTCTTATGAGCTATCGTTTCTCTCTATACAATAAGATTTCAGAAAAAATTTTTGTTTTATCCCAATATTTTAAAAATAAATATAATTTATTTTAGGATTTTATTCGAGGGATTATAACTTTGGGGTAATGGACGTATATTAATTCGACTCACCATTTTTATTACCAGCTTTTAATGTACTTTCTTATGAGCTATCGTTTCTCTCTATACAATAAGATTTCAGAAAAAATTTTTGTTTTATCCCAATATTTTAAAAATAAATATAATTTATTTTAGGATTTTATTCGAGGGATTATAACTTTGGGGTAATGGACGTATATTAATTCGACTCACCATTTTTATTACCAGCTTTTAATGTACTTTCTTATGAGCTATCGTTTCTCTCTATACAATAAGATTTCAGAAAAAATTTTTGTTTTATCCCAATATTTTAAAAATAAATATAATTTATTTTAGGATTTTATTCGAGGGATTATAACTTTGGGGTAATGGACGTATATTAATTCGACTCACCATTTTTATTACCAGCTTTTAATGTACTTTCTTATGAGCTATCGTTTCTCTCTATACAATAAGATTTCAGAAAAAATTTTTGTTTTATCCCAATATTTTAAAAATAAATATAATTTATTTTAGGATTTTATTCGAGGGATTATAACTTTGGGGTAATGGACGTATATTAATTCGACTCACCATTTTTATTACCAGCTTTTAATGTACTTTCTTATGAGCTATCGTTTCTCTCTATACAATAAGATTTCAGAAAAAATTTTTGTTTTATCCCAATATTTTAAAAATAAATATAATTTATTTTAGGATTTTATTCGAGGGATTATAACTTTGGGGTAATGGACGTATATTAATTCGACTCACCATTTTTATTACCAGCTTTTAATGTACTTTCTTATGAGCTATCGTTTCTCTCTATACAATAAGATTTCAGAAAAAATTTTTGTTTTATCCCAATATTTTAAAAATAAATATAATTTATTTTAGGATTTTATTCGAGGGATTATAACTTTGGGGTAATGGACGTATATTAATTCGACTCACCATTTTTATTACCAGCTTTTAATGTACTTTCTTATGAGCTATCGTTTCTCTCTATACAATAAGATTTCAGAAAAAATTTTTGTTTTATCCCAATATTTTAAAAATAAATATAATTTATTTTAGGATTTTATTCGAGGGATTATAACTTTGGGGTAATGGACGTATATTAATTCGACTCACCATTTTTATTACCAGCTTTTAATGTACTTTCTTATGAGCTATCGTTTCTCTCTATACAATAAGATTTCAGAAAAAATTTTTGTTTTATCCCAATATTTTAAAAATAAATATAATTTATTTTAGGATTTTATTCGAGGGATTATAACTTTGGGGTAATGGACGTATATTAATTCGACTCACCATTTTTATTACCAGCTTTTAATGTACTTTCTTATGAGCTATCGTTTCTCTCTATACAATAAGATTTCAGAAAAAATTTTTGTTTTATCCCAATATTTTAAAAATAAATATAATTTATTTTAGGATTTTATTCGAGGGATTATAACTTTGGGGTAATGGACGTATATTAATTCGACTCACCATTTTTATTACCAGCTTTTAATGTACTTTCTTATGAGCTATCGTTTCTCTCTATACAATAAGATTTCAGAAAAAATTTTTGTTTTATCCCAATATTTTAAAAATAAATATAATTTATTTTAGGATTTTATTCGAGGGATTATAACTTTGGGGTAATGGACGTATATTAATTCGACTCACCATTTTTATTACCAGCTTTTAATGTACTTTCTTATGAGCTATCGTTTCTCTCTATACAATAAGATTTCAGAAAAAATTTTTGTTTTATCCCAATATTTTAAAAATAAATATAATTTATTTTAGGATTTTATTCGAGGGATTATAACTTTGGGGTAATGGACGTATATTAATTCGACTCACCATTTTTATTACCAGCTTTTAATGTACTTTCTTATGAGCTATCGTTTCTCTCTATACAATAAGATTTCAGAAAAAATTTTTGTTTTATCCCAATATTTTAAAAATAAATATAATTTATTTTAGGATTTTATTCGAGGGATTATAACTTTGGGGTAATGGACGTATATTAATTCGACTCACCATTTTTATTACCAGCTTTTAATGTACTTTCTTATGAGCTATCGTTTCTCTCTATACAATAAGATTTCAGAAAAAATTTTTGTTTTATCCCAATATTTTAAAAATAAATATAATTTATTTTAGGATTTTATTCGAGGGATTATAACTTTGGGGTAATGGACGTATATTAATTCGACTCACCATTTTTATTACCAGCTTTTAATGTACTTTCTTATGAGCTATCGTTTCTCTCTATACAATAAGATTTCAGAAAAAATTTTTGTTTTATCCCAATATTTTAAAAATAAATATAATTTATTTTAGGATTTTATTCGAGGGATTATAACTTTGGGGTAATGGACGTATATTAATTCGACTCACCATTTTTATTACCAGCTTTTAATGTACTTTCTTATGAGCTATCGTTTCTCTCTATACAATAAGATTTCAGAAAAAATTTTTGTTTTATCCCAATATTTTAAAAATAAATATAATTTATTTTAGGATTTTATTCGAGGGATTATAACTTTGGGGTAATGGACGTATATTAATTCGACTCACCATTTTTATTACCAGCTTTTAATGTACTTTCTTATGAGCTATCGTTTCTCTCTATACAATAAGATTTCAGAAAAAATTTTTGTTTTATCCCAATATTTTAAAAATAAATATAATTTATTTTAGGATTTTATTCGAGGGATTATAACTTTGGGGTATTGGACGTATATTAATTCGACTCACCATTTTTATTACCAGCTTTTAATGTACTTTCTTATGAGCTATCGTTTCTCTCTATACAATAAGATTTCAGAAAAAATTTTTGTTTTATCCCAATATTTTAAAAATAAATATAATTTATTTTAGGATTTTATTCGAGGGATTATAACTTTGGGGTAATGGACGTATATTAATTCGACTCACCATTTTTATTACCAGCTTTTAATGTACTTTCTTATGAGCTATCGTTTCTCTCTATACAATAAGATTTCAGAAAAAATTTTTGTTTTATCCCAATATTTTAAAAATAAATATAATTTATTTTAGGATTTTATTCGAGGGATTATAACTTTGGGGTAATGGACGTATATTAATTCGACTCACCATTTTTATTACCAGCTTTTAATGTACTTTCTTATGAGCTATCGTTTCTCTCTATACAATAAGATTTCAGAAAAAATTTTTGTTTTATCCCAATATTTTAAAAATAAATATAATTTATTTTAGGATTTTATTCGAGGGATTATAACTTTGGGGTAATGGACGTATATTAATTCGACTCACCATTTTTATTACCAGCTTTTAATGTACTTTCTTATGAGCTATCGTTTCTCGCTCTTTATTTAATGGTGATTCGAATGGTATATCGTAACCCAATTCGAGATGATACTTCACTGGGCAAATCCACTTGAAAATAAAAGTCAAAAAAAAAACTCAAAATTATTAATCCATAAATAACTTACGGTATATTAATAGGGTATAGTTCGTCTTGGTATATTAGATACTATATTTAATGGTGATTCGAATGGTATATCGTAACCCGATTCGAGATGATACTTCACTGGGCAAATCCACTTTGAAAATAAAAGTCAAAAAAAAACTCAAAATTATTAATCCATAAATAACTTACGTATATTAATAGGGTATAATTCGTCTTGGTATATTAGATACTATATTTAATGGTGATTCGAATGGTATATCGTAACCCAATTCGAGATGATTACTTCACTGGGCAAATCCACTTTGAAAATAAAAGTCAAAAAAAAAACTCAAAATTATTAATCCATAAATAACTTACGGTATATTAATAGGGTATAATTCGTCTTGGTATATTAGATACTATATTTAATGGTGATTCGAATGGTATATCGTAACCCAATTCGAGATGATTACTTCACTGGGCAAATCCACTTTGAAAATAAAAGTCAAAAAAAAAACTCAAAATTATTAATCCATAAATAACTTACGGTATATTAATAGGGTATACGAATGGTATATCGTAACCCAATTCGAGATGATTACTTCACTGGGCAAATCCACTTTGAAAATAAAAGTCAAAAAAAAAACTCAAAATTATTAATCCATAAATAACTTACGGTATATTAATAGGGTATAATTCGTCTTGGTATATTAGATACTATATTTAATGGTGATTCGAATGGTATATCGTAACCCAATTCGAGATGATTACTTCACTGGGCAAATCCACTTTGAAAATAAAAGTCAAAAAAAAAAACTCAAAATTATTAATCCATAAATAACTTACGGTATATTAATAGGGTATAATTCGTCTTGGTATATTAGATACTATATTTAATGGTGATTCGAATGGTATATCGTAACCCAATTCGAGATGATTACTTCACTGTGCAAATCCACTTTGAAAATAAAAGTCAAAAAAAAAAACTCAAAATTATTAATCCATAAATAACTTACGGTATATTAATAGGGTATAATTCGTCTTGGTATATTAGATACTATATTTAATGGTGATTCGAATGGTATATCGTAACCTAATTCGAGATGATTACTTCACTGGGCAAATCCACTTTGAATATAAAAGTCAAAAAAAACTCAAAATTATTAATCCATAAATAACTTACGGTATATTAATAGGGTATAATTCGTCTTGGTATATTAGATACTATATTTAATGGTGATTCGAATGGTATATCGTAACCCAATTCGAGATGATTACTTCACTGGGCAAATCCACTTTGAAAATAAAAGTCAAAAAAAAAACTCAAAATTATTAATCCATAAATAACTTACGGTATATTAATAGGGTATAATTCGTCTTGGTATATTAGATACTATATTTAATGTTGATTCGAATGGTATATCGTAACCCAATTCGAGATGATTACTTCAGATGGCAAATCCACTTTGAAAATAAAAGTCAAAAAAAAACTCAAAATTATTAATCCATAAATAACTTACGGTATATTAATAGGGTATAATTCGTCTTGGTATATTAGATACTATATTTAATGGTGATTCGAATGGTATATCGTAACCCAATTCGAGATGATTACTTCACTGGGCAAATCCACTTTGAAAAAAAAAGTCAAAAAAAAACTCAAAATTATTAATTCATAAATAACTTACGTATATTAATAGGGTATAATTCGTCTTGGTATATTTTATACTATATTTAATGGTGATTCGAATGGTATATCGTAACCCAATTCGAGATGATTACTTCACTGGGCAAATCCACTTTGAAAATAAAAGTCAGAAAAAAAACTCAAAATTATTAATCCATAAATAACTTACGTATATTAATAGGGTATAATTCGTCTTGGTATATTAGATACTATATTTAATGGTGATTCGAATGGTATATCGTAACCTAATTCGAGATGATTACTTCACTGGGCAAATCCACTTTGAAAATAAAAGTCAAAAAAAAAACTCAAAATTATTAATCCATAAATAACTTACGGTATATTAATAGGGTATAATTCGTCTTGGTATATTAGATACTATATTTAATGGTGATTCGAATGGTATATCGTAACCCAATTCGAGATGATTACTTCACTGGGCAAATCCACTTTGAAAAAAAAAGTCAAAAAAAAAAACTCAAAATTATTAATCCATAAATAACTTACGGTATATTAATAGGGTATAATTCGTCTTGGTATATTAGATACTATATTTAATGGTGATTCGAATGGTATATCGTAACCCAATTCGAGATGATTACTTCACTGGGCAAATCCACTTTGAAAATAAAAGTCAAAAAAAAAACTCAAAATTATTAATCCATAAATAACTTACGGTATATTAATAGGGTATAATTCGTCTTGGTATATTAGATACTATATTTAATGGTGATTCGAATGGTATATCGTAACCCAATTCGAGATGATTACTTCACTGGGCAAATCCACTTTGAAAAAAAAAGTCAAAAAAAAAACTCAAAATTATTAATCCATAAATAACTTACGTATATTAATAGGGTATAATTCGTCTTGGTATATTTTATACTATATTTAATGGTGATTCGAATGGTATATCGTAACCCAATTCGAGATGATTACTTCACTGGGCAAATCCACTTTGAAAATAAAAGTCAAAAAAAAAACTTAAAATTATTAATCCATAAATAACTTACGTATATTAATAGGGTATAATTCATCTTGGTATATTAGATACTATATTTAATGGTGATTCGAATGGTATATCGTAACCCAATTCGAGATGATTACTTCACTGGGCAAATCCACTTTGAAAATAAAAGTCAAAAAAAAAAACTCAAAATTATTAATCCATAAATAACTTACGTATATTAATAGGGTATAATTCGTCTTGGTATATTAGATACTATATTTAATGGTGATTCGAATGGTATATCGTAACCCAATTCGAGATGATTACTTCACTGGGCAAATCCACTTTGAAAATAAAAGTCAAAAAATCAACTCAAAATTATTAATCCATAAATAACTTACGGTATATTAATAGGGTATAATTCGTCTTGGTATATTAGATACTATATTTAATGGTGATTCGAATGGTATATCGTAACCCAATTCGAGATGATTACTTCACTGGGCAAATCCACTTTGAAAATAAAAGTCAAAAAAAAAACTCAAAATTATTAATCCATAAATAACTTACGTATATTAATAGGGTATAATGAGTCTTGGTATATTAGATACTATATTTAATGGTGATTCGAATGGTATATCGTAACCCAATTCGAGATGATTACTTCACTGGGCAAATCCACTTTGAAAATAAAAGTCAAAAAAAAAACTCAAAATTATTAATCCATAAATAACTTACGTATATTAATAGGGTATAATTCGTCTTGGTATATTAGATACTATATTTAATGGTGATTCGAATGGTATATCGTAACCCAATTCGAGATGATTACTTCACTGGGCAAATCCACTTTGAAAATAAAAGTCAAAAAAAAAACTCAAAATTATTAATCCATAAATAACTTACGGTATATTAATAGGGTATAATTCGTCTTGGTATATTAGATACTATATTTAATGGTGATTCGAATGGTATATCGTAACCCAATTCGAGATGATTACTTCACTGGGCAAATCCACTTTGAAAAAAAAAGTCAAAAAAAAACTCAAAATTATTAATCCATAAATAACTTACGTATATTAATAGGGTATAATTCGTCTTGGTATATTTTATACTATATTTAATGGTGATTCGAATGGTATATCGTAACCCAATTCGAGATGATTACTTCACTGGGCAAATCCACTTTGAAAATAAAAGTCAAAAAAAAAACTCAAAATTATTAATCCATAAATAACTTACGTATATTAATAGGGTATAATTCGTCTTGGTATATTAGATACTATATTTAATGGTGATTCGAATGGTATATCGTAACCTAATTCGAGATGATTACTTCACTGGGCAAATCCACTTTGAAAATAAAAGTCAAAAAAAAAACTCAAAATTATTAATCCATAAATAACTTACGGTATATTAATAGGGTATAATTCGTCTTGGTATATTAGATACTATATTTAATGGTGATTCGAATGGTATATCGTAACCCAATTCGAGATGATTACTTCACTGGGCAAATCCACTTTGAAAAAAAAAGTCAAAAAAAAAACTCAAAATTATTAATCCATAAATAACTTACGGTATATTAATAGGGTATAATTCGTCTTGGTATATTAGATACTATATTTAATGGTGATTCGAATGGTATATCGTAACCCAATTCGAGATGATTACTTCACTGGGCAAATCCACTTTGAAAATAAAAGTCAAAAAAAAAACAAAATTATTAATCCATAAATAACTTACGGTATATTAATAGGGTATAATTCGTCTTGGTATATTAGATACTATATTTAATGGTGATTCGAATGGTATATCGTAACCCAATTCGAGATGATTACTTCACTGGGCAAATCCACTTTGAAAAAAAAAGTCAAAAAAAAAACTCAAAATTATTAATCCATAAATAACTTACGTATATTAATAGGGTATAATTCGTCTTGGTATATTTTATACTATATTTAATGGTGATTCGAATGGTATATCGTAACCCAATTCGAGATGATTACTTCACTGGGCAAATCCACTTTGAAAAAAAAAGTCAAAAAAAAAACTCAAAATTATTAATCCATAAATAACTTACGGTATATTAATAGGGTATAATTCGTCTTGGTATATTAGATACTATATTTAATGGTGATTCGAATGGTATATCGTAACCCAATTCGAGATGATTACTTCACTGGGCAAATCCACTTTGAAAATAAAAGTCAAAAAAAAAACTCAAAATTATTAATCCATAAATAACTTACGGTATATTAATAGGGTATAATTCGTCTTGGTATATTAGATACTATATTTAATGGTGATTCGAATGGTATATCGTAACCCAATTCGAGATGATTACTTCACTGGGCAAATCCACTTTGAAAATAAAAGTCAAAAAAAAAAACTCAAAATTATTAATCCATAAATAACTTACGTATATTAATAGGGTATAATTCGTCTTGGTATATTAGATACTATATTTAATGGTGATTCGAATGGTATATCGTAACCCAATTCGAGATGATTACTTCACTGGGCAAATCCACTTTGAAAATAAAAGTCAAAAAAAAAACTCAAAATTATTAATCCATAAATAACTTACGTATATTAATAGGGTATAATTCGTCTTGGTATATTAGATACTATATTTAATGGTGATTCGAATGGTATATCGTAACCCAATTCGAGATGATTACTTCACTGGGCAAATCCACTTTGAAAATAAAAGTCAAAAAAAAAACTCAAAATTATTAATCCATAAATAACTTACGGTATATTAATAGGGTATAATTCGTCTTGGTATATTAGATACTATATTTAATGGTGATTCGAATGGTATATCGTAACCCAATTCGAGATGATTACTTCACTGGGCAAATCCACTTTGAAAATAAAAGTCAAAAAAAAAAACTCAAAATTATTAATCCATAAATAACTTACGTATATTAATAGGGTATAATTCGTCTTGGTATATTAGATACTATATTTAATGGTGATTCGAATGGTATATCGTAACCCAATTCGAGATGATTACTTCACTGGGCAAATCCACTTTGAAAATAAAAGTCAAAAAAAAAAACTCAAAATTATTAATCCATAAATAACTTACGTATATTAATAGGGTATAATTCGTCTTGGTATATTAGATACTATATTTAATGGTGATTCGAATGGTATATCGTAACCCAATTCGAGATGTTTACTTCACTGGGCAAATCCACTTTGAAAATATCAGTCAAAAAAAAAACTCAAAATTATTAATCCATAAATAACTTACGGTATATTAATAGGGTATAGTTCGTCTTGGTATATTAGATACTATATTTAATGGTGATTCGAATGGTATATCGTAACCCAATTCGAGATGTTTACTTCACTGGGCAAATCCACTTTGATAATATCAGTCAAAAAAAAAACTCAAAATTATTAATCCATAAATAACTTACGGTATATTAATAGGGTATAGTTCGTCTTGGTATATTAGATACTATATTTAATGGTGATTCGAATGGTATATCGTAACCCAATTCGAGATGATTACTTCACTGGGCAAATCCACTTTGAAAATATCAGTCAAAAAAAAAACTCAAAATTATTAATCCATAAATAACTTACGGTATATTAATAGGGTATAGTTCGTCTTGGTATATTAGATACTATATTTAATGGTGATTCGAATGGTATATCGTAACTCAATTCGAGATGTTTACTTCACTGGGCAAATCCACTTTGAAAATATCAGTCAAAAAAAAACTCAAAATTATTAATCCATAAATAACTTACGGTATTCTAATAGGGTATAGTTCGTCTTGGTATATTAGATACTATATTTAATGGTGATTCGAATGGTATATCGTAACCCAATTCGAGATGTTTACTTCACTGGGCAAATCCACTTTGAAAATATCAGTCAAAAAAAAAACTCAAAATTATTAATCCATAAATAACTTACGGTATATTAATAGGGTATAGTTCGTCTTGGTATATTAGATACTATATTTAATGTTGATTCGAATGGTATATCGTAACCCAATTCGAGATGTTTACTTCACTGGGCAAATCCACTTTGAAAATATCAGTCAAAAAAAAAAACTCAAAATTATTAATCCATAAATAACTTACGGTATATTAATAGGGTATAGTTCGTCTTGGTATATTAGATACTATATTTAATGGTGATTCGAATGGTATATCGTAACCCAATTCGAGATGTTTACTTCACTGGGCAAATCCACTTTGATAATATCAGTCAAAAAAAAAAAACTCAAAATTATTAATCCATAAATAACTTACGGTATATTAATAGGGTATAGTTCGTCTTGGTATATTAAATACTATATTTAATGGTGATTCGAATGGTATATTGTAACCCAATTCGAGATGATTACTTCACTGGGCAAATCCACTTTGAAAATATCAGTCAAAAAAAAAACTCAAAATTATTAATCCATAAATAACTTACGGTATATTAATAGGGTATAGTTCGTCTTGGTATATTAGATACTATATTTAATGGTGATTCGAATGGTATATCGTAACCCAATTCGCGATGATTACTTCACTGGGCAAATCCACTTTGAAAATATCAGTCAAAAAAAACTCAAAATTATTAATCCATAAATAACTTACGGTATATTAATAGGGTATAGTTCGTCTTGGTATATTAGATACTATATTTAATGGTGATTCGAATGGTATATCGTAACCCAATTCGAGATGATTACTTCACTGGGCAAATCCACTTTGAAAATAAAAGTCAAAAAAAAAACTCAAAATTATTAATCCATAAATAACTTACGTATATTAATAGGGTATAATTCGTCTTGGTATATTAGATACTATATTTAATGGTGATTCGAATGGTATATCGTAACCCAATTCGAGATGATTACTTCACTGGGCAAATCCACTTTGAAAATAAAAGTCAAAAAAAAAACTCAAAATTATTAATCCATAAATAACTTACGGTATATTAATAGGGTATAATTCGTCTTGGTATATTAGATACTATATTTAATGGTGATTCGAATGGTATATCGTAACCCAATTCGAGATGATTACTTCACTGGGCAAATCCACTTTGAAAATAAAAGTCAAAAAAAAAAACTCAAAATTATTAATCCATAAATAACTTACGTATATTAATAGGGTATAATTCGTCTTGGTATATTAGATACTATATTTAATGGTGATTCGAATGGTATATCGTAACCCAATTCGAGATGATTACTTCACTGGGCAAATCCACTTTGAAAATAAAAGTCAAAAAAAAAAACTCAAAATTATTAATCCATAAATAACTTACGTATATTAATAGGGTATAATTCGTCTTGGTATATTAGATACTATATTTAATGGTGATTCGAATGGTATATCGTAACCCAATTCGAGATGTTTACTTCACTGGGCAAATCCACTTTGAAAATATCAGTCAAAAAAAAAACTCAAAATTATTAATCCATAAATAACTTACGGTATATTAATAGGGTATAGTTCGTCTTGGTATATTAGATACTATATTTAATGGTGATTCGAATGGTATATCGTAACCCAATTCGAGATGTTTACTTCACTGGGCAAATCCACTTTGATAATATCAGTCAAAAAAAAAACTCAAAATTATTAATCCATAAATAACTTACGGTATATTAATAGGGTATAGTTCGTCTTGGTATATTAGATACTATATTTAATGGTGATTCGAATGGTATATCGTAACCCAATTCGAGATGATTACTTCACTGGGCAAATCCACTTTGAAAATATCAGTCAAAAAAAAAACTCAAAATTATTAATCCATAAATAACTTACGGTATATTAATAGGGTATAGTTCGTCTTGGTATATTAGATACTATATTTAATGGTGATTCGAATGGTATATCGTAACTCAATTCGAGATGTTTACTTCACTGGGCAAATCCACTTTGAAAATATCAGTCAAAAAAAAACTCAAAATTATTAATCCATAAATAACTTACGGTATTCTAATAGGGTATAGTTCGTCTTGGTATATTAGATACTATATTTAATGGTGATTCGAATGGTATATCGTAACCCAATTCGAGATGTTTACTTCACTGGGCAAATCCACTTTGAAAATATCAGTCAAAAAAAAAACTCAAAATTATTAATCCATAAATAACTTACGGTATATTAATAGGGTATAGTTCGTCTTGGTATATTAGATACTATATTTAATGTTGATTCGAATGGTATATCGTAACCCAATTCGAGATGTTTACTTCACTGGGCAAATCCACTTTGAAAATATCAGTCAAAAAAAAAAACTCAAAATTATTAATCCATAAATAACTTACGGTATATTAATAGGGTATAGTTCGTCTTGGTATATTAGATACTATATTTAATGGTGATTCGAATGGTATATCGTAACCCAATTCGAGATGTTTACTTCACTGGGCAAATCCACTTTGATAATATCAGTCAAAAAAAAAAAACTCAAAATTATTAATCCATAAATAACTTACGGTATATTAATAGGGTATAGTTCGTCTTGGTATATTAAATACTATATTTAATGGTGATTCGAATGGTATATTGTAACCCAATTCGAGATGATTACTTCACTGGGCAAATCCACTTTGAAAATATCAGTCAAAAAAAAAACTCAAAATTATTAATCCATAAATAACTTACGGTATATTAATAGGGTATAGTTCGTCTTGGTATATTAGATACTATATTTAATGGTGATTCGAATGGTATATCGTAACCCAATTCGCGATGATTACTTCACTGGGCAAATCCACTTTGAAAATATCAGTCAAAAAAAACTCAAAATTATTAATCCATAAATAACTTACGGTATATTAATAGGGTATAGTTCGTCTTGGTATATTAGATACTATATTTAATGGTGATTCGAATGGTATATCGTAACCCAATTCGCGATGATTACTTCACTGGGCAAATCCACTTTGAAAATATCAGTCAAAAAAAACTCAAAATTATTAATCCATAAATAACTTACTGTATATTAATAGGGTATAGTTCGTCTTGGTATATTAGATACTATATTTAATGGTGATTCGAATGGTATATCGTAACCTAATTCGCGATGATTACTTCACTGGGCAAATCAACTTTGAAAATAAAATTCAAAAAAAACTCAAAATTATTAATCCATAAATAACTTACGGTATATTAATAGGGTATAGTTCGTCTTGGTATATTAGATACTATATTTAATGGTGATTCGAATGGTATATCGTAACCCAATTCGCGATGATTACTTCACTGGGCAAATCCACTTTGAAAATAAAATTTAAAAAAAACTCAAAATTATTAATCAATAAATAACTTACTGTATATTAATAGGGTATAGTTCGTCTTGGTATATTAGATACTATATTTAATGGTGATTCGAATGGTATATCGTAACCCAATTCGAGATGTTTACTTCACTGGGCAAATCCACTTTGAAAATATCAGTCAAAAAAAAAACTCAAAATTATTAATCCATAAATAACTTACGGTATATTAATAGGGTATAGTTCGTCTTGGTATATTAGATACTATATTTAATGGTGATTCGAATGGTATATCGTAACCCAATTCGAGATGTTTACTTCACTGGGCAAATCCACTTTGAAAATATCAGTCAAAAAAAAACTCAAAATTATTAATCCATAAATAACTTACGGTATATTAATAGGGTATAGTTCGTCTTGGTATATTAGATACTATATTTAATGGTGATTCGAATGGTATATCGTAACCCAATTCGAGATGTTTACTTCACTGGGCAAATCCACTTTGATAATATCAGTCAAAAAAAAAACTCAAAATTATTAATCCATAAATAACTTACGGTATATTAATAGGGTATAGTTCGTCTTGGTATATTAGATACTATATTTAATGGTGATTCGAATGGTATATCGTAACCCAATTCGAGATGTTTACTTCACTGGGCAAATCCACTTTGATAATATCAGTCAAAAAAAAAAACTCAAAATTATTAATCCATAAATAACTTACGGTATATTAATAGGGTATAGTTCGTCTTGGTATATTAGATACTATATTTAATGGTGATTCGAATGGTATATCGTAACCCAATTCGAGATGATTACTTCACTGGGCAAATCCACTTTGAAAATATCAGTCAAAAAAACTCAAAATTATTAATCCATAAATAACTTACGGTATATTAATAGGGTATAGTTCGTCTTGGTATATTAGATACTATATTTAATGGTGATTCGAATGGTATATCGTAACCCAATTCGAGATGATTACTTCACTGGGCAAATCCACTTTGAAAATATCAGTCAAAAAAAAAACTCAAAATTATTAATCCATAAATAACTTACGGTATATTAATAGGGTATAGTTCGTCTTGCTATATTAGATACTATATTTAATGGTGATTCGAATGGTATATCGTAACCCAATTCGAGATGTTTACTTCACTGGGCAAATCCACTTTGATAATATCAGTCAAAAAAAAAACTCAAAATTATTAATCCATAAATAACTTACGGTATATTAATAGGGTATAGTTCGTCTTGGTATATTAGATACTATATTTAATGATGATTCGAATGGTATATCGTAACCCAATTCGCGATGATTACTTCACTGGGCAAATCCACTTTGAAAATAAAATTCAAAAAAAACTCAAAATTATTAATCCATAAATAACTTACGGTATATTAATAGGGTATAGTTCGTCTTGGTATATTAGATACTATATTTAATGGTGATTCGAATGGTATATCGTAACCCAATTCGAGATGTTTACTTCACTGGGCAAATCCACTTTGAAAATATCAGTCAAAAAAAAAAACTCAAAATTATTAATCCATAAATAACTTACGGTATATTAATAGGGTATAGTTCGTCTTGGTATATTAGATACTATATTTAATGGTGATTCGAATGGTATATCGTAACCCAATTCGCGATGATTACTTCACTGGGCAAATCCACTTTGAAAATAAAATTTAAAAAAAACTCAAAATTATTAATCAATAAATAACTTACTGTATATTAATAGGGTATAGTTCGTCTTGGTATATTAGATACTATATTTAATGGTGATTCGAATGGTATATCGTAACCCAATTCGAGATGTTTACTTCACTGGGCAAATCCACTTTGAAAATATCAGTCAAAAAAAAAACTCAAAATTATTAATCCATAAATAACTTACGGTATATTAATAGGGTATAGTTCGTCTTGGTATATTAGATACTATATTTAATGTTGATTCGAATGGTATATCGTAACCCAATTCGAGATGTTTACTTCACTGGGCAAATCCACTTTGAAAATATCAGTCAAAAAAAAAACTCAAAATTATTAATCCATAAATAACTTACGGTATATTAATAGGGTATAGTTCGTCTTGGTATATTAGATACTATATTTAATGGTGATTCGAATGGTATATCGTAACCCAATTCGCGATGATTACTTCACTGGGCAAATCCACTTTGAAAATATCAGTCAAAAAAAACTCAAAATTATTAATCCATAAATAACTTACGGTATATTAATAGGGTATAGTTCGTCTTGGTATATTAGATACTATATTTAATGGTGATTCGAATGGTATATCGTAACCCAATTCGCGATGATTACTTCACTGGGCAAATCCACTTTGAAAATATCAGTCAAAAAAAACTCAAAATTATTAATCCATAAATAACTTACTGTATATTAATAGGGTATAGTTCGTCTTGGTATATTAGATACTATATTTAATGGTGATTCGAATGGTATATCGTAACCTAATTCGCGATGATTACTTCACTGGGCAAATCAACTTTGAAAATAAAATTCAAAAAAAACTCAAAATTATTAATCCATAAATAACTTACGGTATATTAATAGGGTATAGTTCGTCTTGGTATATTAGATACTATATTTAATGGTGATTCGAATGGTATATCGTAACCCAATTCGAGATGTTTACTTCACTGGGCAAATCCACTTTGAAAATATCAGTCAAAAAAAAAACTCAAAATTATTAATCCATAAATAACTTACGGTATATTAATAGGGTATAGTTCGTCTTGGTATATTAGATACTATATTTAATGTTGATTCGAATGGTATATCGTAACCCAATTCGAGATGTTTACTTCACTGGGCAAATCCACTTTGATAATATCAGTCAAAAAAAAAACTCAAAATTATTAATCCATAAATAACTTACGGTATATTAATAGGGTATAGTTCGTCTTGGTATATTAGATACTATATTTAATGGTGATTCGAATGGTATATCGTAACCCAATTCGAGATGATTACTTCACTGGGCAAATCCACTTTGAAAATATCAGTCAAAAAAAAAAACTCAAAATTATTAATCCATAAATAACTTACGGTATATTAATAGGGTATAGTTCGTCTTGGTATATTAGATACTATATTTAATGGTGATTCGAATGGTATATCGTAACCCAATTCGAGATGATTACTTCACTGGGCAAATCCACTTTGAAAATATCAGTCAAAAAAACTCAAAATTATTAATCCATAAATAACTTACGGTATATTAATAGGGTATAGTTCGTCTTGGTATATTAGATACTATATTTAATGGTGATTCGAATGGTATATCGTAACCCAATTCGAGATGATTACTTCACTGGGCAAATCCACTTTGAAAATATCAGTCAAAAAAAAAACTCAAAATTATTAATCCATAAATAACTTACGGTATATTAATAGGGTATAGTTCGTCTTGCTATATTAGATACTATATTTAATGGTGATTCGAATGGTATATCGTAACCCAATTCGAGATGTTTACTTCACTGGGCAAATCCACTTTGATAATATCAGTCAAAAAAAAAACTCAAAATTATTAATCCATAAATAACTTACGGTATATTAATAGGGTATAGTTCGTCTTGGTATATTAGATACTATATTTAATGATGATTCGAATGGTATATCGTAACCCAATTCGCGATGATTACTTCACTGGGCAAATCCACTTTGAAAATAAAATTCAAAAAAAACTCAAAATTATTAATCCATAAATAACTTACGGTATATTAATAGGGTATAGTTCGTCTTGGTATATTAGATACTATATTTAATGGTGATTCGAATGGTATATCGTAACCCAATTCGAGATGTTTACTTCACTGGGCAAATCCACTTTGAAAATATCAGTCAAAAAAAAAAACTCAAAATTATTAATCCATAAATAACTTACGGTATATTAATAGGGTATAGTTCGTCTTGGTATATTAGATACTATATTTAATGGTGATTCGAATGGTATATCGTAACCCAATTCGCGATGATTACTTCACTGGGCAAATCCACTTTGAAAATAAAATTTAAAAAAAACTCAAAATTATTAATCAATAAATAACTTACTGTATATTAATAGGGTATAGTTCGTCTTGGTATATTAGATACTATATTTAATGGTGATTCGAATGGTATATCGTAACCCAATTCGAGATGTTTACTTCACTGGGCAAATCCACTTTGAAAATATCAGTCAAAAAAAAAACTCAAAATTATTAATCCATAAATAACTTACGGTATATTAATAGGGTATAGTTCGTCTTGGTATATTAGATACTATATTTAATGTTGATTCGAATGGTATATCGTAACCCAATTCGAGATGTTTACTTCACTGGGCAAATCCACTTTGAAAATATCAGTCAAAAAAAAAACTCAAAATTATTAATCCATAAATAACTTACGGTATATTAATAGGGTATAGTTCGTCTTGGTATATTAGATACTATATTTAATGGTGATTCGAATGGTATATCGTAACCCAATTCGCGATGATTACTTCACTGGGCAAATCCACTTTGAAAATATCAGTCAAAAAAAACTCAAAATTATTAATCCATAAATAACTTACGGTATATTAATAGGGTATAGTTCGTCTTGGTATATTAGATACTATATTTAATGGTGATTCGAATGGTATATCGTAACCCAATTCGCGATGATTACTTCACTGGGCAAATCCACTTTGAAAATATCAGTCAAAAAAAACTCAAAATTATTAATCCATAAATAACTTACTGTATATTAATAGGGTATAGTTCGTCTTGGTATATTAGATACTATATTTAATGGTGATTCGAATGGTATATCGTAACCTAATTCGCGATGATTACTTCACTGGGCAAATCAACTTTGAAAATAAAATTCAAAAAAAACTCAAAATTATTAATCCATAAATAACTTACGGTATATTAATAGGGTATAGTTCGTCTTGGTATATTAGATACTATATTTAATGGTGATTCGAATGGTATATCGTAACCCAATTCGAGATGTTTACTTCACTGGGCAAATCCACTTTGAAAATATCAGTCAAAAAAAAAACTCAAAATTATTAATCCATAAATAACTTACGGTATATTAATAGGGTATAGTTCGTCTTGGTATATTAGATACTATATTTAATGTTGATTCGAATGGTATATCGTAACCCAATTCGAGATGTTTACTTCACTGGGCAAATCCACTTTGATAATATCAGTCAAAAAAAAAACTCAAAATTATTAATCCATAAATAACTTACGGTATATTAATAGGGTATAGTTCGTCTTGGTATATTAGATACTATATTTAATGGTGATTCGAATGGTATATCGTAACCCAATTCGAGATGATTACTTCACTGGGCAAATCCACTTTGAAAATATCAGTCAAAAAAAAACTCAAAATTATTAATCCATAAATAACTTACGGTATATTAATAGGGTATAGTTCGTCTTGGTATATTAGATACTATATTTAATGGTGATTCGAATGGTATATCGTAACCCAATTCGAGATGATTACTTCACTGGGCAAATCCACTTTGAAAATATCAGTCAAAAAAAAAACTCAAAATTATTAATCCATAAATAACTTACGGTATATTAATAGGGTATAGTTCGTCTTGGTATATTAGATACTATATTTAATGGTGATTCGAATGGTATATCGTAACCCAATTCGAGATGATTACTTCACTGGGCAAATCCACTTTGAAAATATCAGTCAAAAAAAATAACTCAAAATTATTAATCCATAAATAACTTACGTATATTAATAGGGTATAATTCGTCTTGGTATATTTTATACTATATTTAATGGTGATTCGAATGGTATATCGTAACCCAATTCGAGATGATTACTTCACTGGGCAAATCCACTTTGATAATATCAGTCAAAAAAAAAACTCAAAATTATTAATCCATAAATAACTTACGGTATATTAATAGGGTATAGTTCGTCTTGGTATATTAGATACTATATTTAATGATGATTCGAATGGTATATCGTAACCTAATTCGCGATGATTACTTCACTGGGCAAATCCACTTTGAAAATAAAATTTAAAAAAAACTCAAAATTATTAATCAATAAATAACTTACTGTATATTAATAGGGTATAGTTCGTCTTGGTATATTAGATACTATATTTAATGGTGATTCGAATGGTATATCGTAACCCAATTCGAGATGTTTACTTCACTGGGCAAATCCACTTTGAAAATATCAGTCAAAAAAAAAACTCAAAATTATTAATCCATAAATAACTTACGGTATATTAATAGGGTATAGTTCGTCTTGGTATATTAGATACTATATTTAATGGTGATTCGAATGGTATATCGTAACCCAATTCGAGATGTTTACTTCACTGGGCAAATCCACTTTGAAAATATCAGTCAAAAAAAAACTCAAAATTATTAATCCATAAATAACTTACGGTATATTAATAGAGTATAGTTCGTCTTGGTATATTAGATACTATATTTAATGTTGATTCGAATGGTATATCGTAACCCAATTCGAGATGATTACTTCACTGGGCAAATCCACTTTGAAAATAAAAGTCAAAAAAAAAACTCAAAATTATTAATCCATAAATAACTTACGGTATATTAATAGGGTATAATTCGTCTTGGTATATTAGATACTATATTTAATGGTGATTCGAATGGTATATCGTAACCCAATTCGAGATGTTTACTTCACTGGGCAAATCCACTTTGAAAATATCAGTCAAAAAAAAACTCAAAATTATTAATCCATAAATAACTTACGGTATATTAATAGGGTATAGTTCGTCTTGGTATATTAGATACTATATTTAATGGTGATTCGAATGGTATATCGTAACCCAATTCGAGATGTTTACTTCACTGGGCAAATCCACTTTGAAAATATCAGTCAAAAAAAAAACTCAAAATTATTAATCCATAAATAACTTACGGTATATTAATAGGGTATAGTTCGTCTTGGTATATTAGATACTATATTTAATGGTGATTCGAATGGTATATCGTAACCCAATTCGAGATGATTACTTCACTGGGCAAATCCACTTTGAAAATATCAGTCAAAAAAAATAACTCAAAATTATTAATCCATAAATAACTTACGTATATTAATAGGGTATAATTCGTCTTGGTATATTTTATACTATATTTAATGGTGATTCGAATGGTATATCGTAACCCAATTCGAGATGATTACTTCACTGGGCAAATCCACTTTGAAAATATCAGTCAAAAAAAAAACTCAAAATTATTAATCCATAAATAACTTACGGTATATTAATAGGGTATAGTTCGTCTTGCTATATTAGATACTATATTTAATGGTGATTCGAATGGTATATCGTAACCCAATTCGAGATGTTTACTTCACTGGGCAAATCCACTTTGATAATATCAGTCAAAAAAAAAACTCAAAATTATTAATCCATAAATAACTTACGGTATATTAATAGGGTATAGTTCGTCTTGGTATATTAGATACTATATTTAATGATGATTCGAATGGTATATCGTAACCCAATTCGCGATGATTACTTCACTGGGCAAATCCACTTTGAAAATATCAGTCAAAAAAAACTCAAAATTATTAATCCATAAATAACTTACTGTATATTAATAGGGTATAGTTCGTCTTGGTATATTAGATACTATATTTAATGGTGATTCGAATGGTATATCGTAACCTAATTCGCGATGATTACTTCACTGGGCAAATCAACTTTGAAAATAAAATTCAAAAAAAACTCAAAATTATTAATCCATAAATAACTTACGGTATATTAATAGGGTATAGTTCGTCTTGGTATATTAGATACTATATTTAATGGTGATTCGAATGGTATATCGTAACCCAATTCGCGATGATTACTTCACTGGGCAAATCCACTTTGAAAATAAAATTTAAAAAAAACTCAAAATTATTAATCAATAAATAACTTACTGTATATTAATAGGGTATAGTTCGTCTTGGTATATTAGATACTATATTTAATGGTGATTCGAATGGTATATCGTAACCCAATTCGAGATGTTTACTTCACTGGGCAAATCCACTTTGAAAATATCAGTCAAAAAAAAAACTCAAAATTATTAATCCATAAATAACTTACGGTATATTAATAGGGTATAGTTCGTCTTGGTATATTAGATACTATATTTAATGGTGATTCGAATGGTATATCGTAACCCAATTCGAGATGTTTACTTCACTGGGCAAATCCACTTTGAAAATATCAGTCAAAAAAAAACTCAAAATTATTAATCCATAAATAACTTACGGTATATTAATAGGGTATAGTTCGTCTTGGTATATTAGATACTATATTTAATGGTGATTCGAATGGTATATCGTAACCCAATTCGAGATGTTTACTTCACTGGGCAAATCCACTTTGATAATATCAGTCAAAAAAAAAACTCAAAATTATTAATCCATAAATAACTTACGGTATATTAATAGGGTATAGTTCGTCTTGGTATATTAGATACTATATTTAATGGTGATTCGAATGGTATATCGTAACCCAATTCGAGATGATTACTTCACTGGGCAAATCCACTTTGAAAATATCAGTCAAAAAAAAAACTCAAAATTATTAATCCATAAATAACTTACGGTATATTAATAGGGTATAGTTCGTCTTGGTATATTAGATACTATATTTAATGGTGATTCGAATGGTATATCGTAACCCAATTCGAGATGTTTACTTCACTGGGCAAATCCACTTTGATAATATCAGTCAAAAAAAAAAACTCAAAATTATTAATCCATAAATAACTTACGGTATATTAATAGGGTATAGTTCGTCTTGGTATATTAGATACTATATTTAATGGTGATTCGAATGGTATATCGTAACCCAATTCGAGATGATTACTTCACTGGGCAAATCCACTTTGAAAATATCAGTCAAAAAAAATAACTCAAAATTATTAATCCATAAATAACTTACGGTATATTAATAGGGTATAGTTCGTCTTGGTATATTAGATACTATATTTAATGGTGATTCGAATGGTATATCGTAACCCAATTCGAGATGTTTACTTCACTGGGCAAATCCACTTTGATAATATCAGTCAAAAAAAAAAACTCAAAATTATTAATCCATAAATAACTTACGGTATATTAATAGGGTATAGTTCGTCTTGGTATATTAGATACTATATTTAATGGTGATTCGAATGGTATATCGTAACCCAATTCGAGATGATTACTTCACTGGGCAAATCCACTTTGAAAATATCAGTCAAAAAAACTCAAAATTATTAATCCATAAATAACTTACGGTATATTAATAGGGTATAGTTCGTCTTGGTATATTAGATACTATATTTAATGGTGATTCGAATGGTATATCGTAACCCAATTCGAGATGATTACTTCACTGGGCAAATCCACTTTGAAAATATCAATCAAAAAAAAAACTCAAAATTATTAATCCATAAATAACTTACGGTATATTAATAGGGTATAGTTCGTCTTGCTATATTAGATACTATATTTAATGGTGATTCGAATGGTATATCGTAACCCAATTCGAGATGTTTACTTCACTGGGCAAATCCACTTTGATAATATCAGTCAAAAAAAAAACTCAAAATTATTAATCCATAAATAACTTACGGTATATTAATAGGGTATAGTTCGTCTTGGTATATTAGATACTATATTTAATGATGATTCGAATGGTATATCGTAACCCAATTCGCGATGATTACTTCACTGGGCAAATCCACTTTGAAAATAAAATTCAAAAAAAACTCAAAATTATTAATCCATAAATAACTTACGGTATATTAATAGGGTATAGTTCGTCTTGGTATATTAGATACTATATTTAATGGTGATTCGAATGGTATATCGTAACCCAATTCGAGATGTTTACTTCACTGGGCAAATCCACTTTGAAAATATCAGTCAAAAAAAAAAACTCAAAATTATTAATCCATAAATAACTTACGGTATATTAATAGGGTATAGTTCGTCTTGGTATATTAGATACTATATTTAATGGTGATTCGAATGGTATATCGTAACCCAATTCGAGATGTTTACTTCACTGGGCAAATCCACTTTGATAATATCAGTCAAAAAAAAAAACTCAAAATTATTAATCCATAAATAACTTACGGTATATTAATAGGGTATAGTTCGTCTTGGTATATTAGATACTATATTTAATGGTGATTCGAATGGTATATCGTAACCCAATTCGAGATGATTACTTCACTGGGCAAATCCACTTTGAAAATATCAGTCAAAAAAACTCAAAATTATTAATCCATAAATAACTTACGGTATATTAATAGGGTATAGTTCGTCTTGGTATATTAGATACTATATTTAATGGTGATTCGAATGGTATATCGTAACCCAATTCGAGATGATTACTTCACTGGGCAAATCCACTTTGAAAATATCAATCAAAAAAAAAACTCAAAATTATTAATCCATAAATAACTTACGGTATATTAATAGGGTATAGTTCGTCTTGCTATATTAGATACTATATTTAATGGTGATTCGAATGGTATATCGTAACCCAATTCGAGATGTTTACTTCACTGGGCAAATCCACTTTGATAATATCAGTCAAAAAAAAAACTCAAAATTATTAATCCATAAATAACTTACGGTATATTAATAGGGTATAGTTCGTCTTGGTATATTAGATACTATATTTAATGATGATTCGAATGGTATATCGTAACCCAATTCGCGATGATTACTTCACTATGCAAATCCACTTTGAAAATAAAATTCAAAAAAAACTCAAAATTATTAATCCATAAATAACTTACGGTATATTAATAGGGTATAGTTCGTCTTGGTATATTAGATACTATATTTAATGGTGATTCGAATGGTATATCGTAACCCAATTCGAGATGTTTACTTCACTGGGCAAATCCACTTTGAAAATATCAGTCAAAAAAAAAAACTCAAAATTATTAATCCATAAATAACTTACGGTATATTAATAGGGTATAGTTCGTCTTGGTATATTAGATACTATATTTAATGGTGATTCGAATGGTATATCGTAACCCAATTCGCGATGATTACTTCACTGGGCAAATCCACTTTGAAAATAAAATTTAAAAAAAACTCAAAATTATTAATCAATAAATAACTTACTGTATATTAATAGGGTATAGTTCGTCTTGGTATATTAGATACTATATTTAATGATGATTCGAATGGTATATCGTAACCCAATTCGCGATGATTACTTCACTGGGCAAATCCACTTTGAAAATAAAATTCAAAAAAAACTCAAAATTATTAATCCATAAATAACTTACGGTATATTAATAGGGTATAGTTCGTCTTGGTATATTAGATACTATATTTAATGGTGATTCGAATGGTATATCGTAACCCAATTCGAGATGTTTACTTCACTGGGCAAATCCACTTTGAAAATATCAGTCAAAAAAAAAACTCAAAATTATTAATCCATAAATAACTTACGGTATATTAATAGGGTATAGTTCGTCTTGGTATATTAGATACTATATTTAATGGTGATTCGAATGGTATATCGTAACCCAATTCGAGATGTTTACTTCACTGGGCAAATCCACTTTGAAAATATCAGTCAAAAAAAAACTCAAAATTATTAATCCATAAATAACTTACGGTATATTAATAGGGTATAGTTCGTCTTGGTATATTAGATACTATATTTAATGGTGATTCGAATGGTATATCGTAACCCAATTCGAGATGTTTACTTCACTGGGCAAATCCACTTTGATAATATCAGTCAAAAAAAAACTCAAAATTATTAATCCATAAATAACTTACGGTATATTAATAGGGTATAGTTCGTCTTGGTATATTAGATACTATATTTAATGGTGATTCGAATGGTATATCGTAACCCAATTCGAGATGATTACTTCACTGGGCAAATCCACTTTGAAAATATCAGTCAAAAAAAAAACTCAAAATTATTAATCCATAAATAACTTACGGTATATTAATGCTATATTAGATACTATATTTAATGGTGATTCGAATGGTATATCGTAACCCAATTCGAGATGATTACTTCACTGGGCAAATCCACTTTGAAAATATCAGTCAAAAAAAAAACTCAAAATTATTAATCCATAAATAACTTACGGTATATTAATAGGGTATAGTTCGTCTTGGTATATTAGATACTATATTTAATGGTGATTCGAATGGTATATCGTAACCCAATTCGAGATGATTACTTCACTGGGCAAATCCACTTTGAAAATATCAGTCAAAAAAAAACTCAAAATTATTAATCCATAAATAACTTACGGTATATTAATAGGGTATAGTTCGTCTTGCTATATTAGATACTATATTTAATGGTGATTCGAATGGTATATCGTAACCCAATTCGAGATGATTACTTCACTGGGCAAATCCACTTTGAAAATATCAGTCAAAAAAAAAACTCAAAATTATTAATCCATAAATAACTTACGGTATATTAATAGGGTATAGTTCGTCTTGCTATATTAGATACTATATTTAATGGTGATTCGAATGGTATATCGTAACCCAATTCGAGATGATTACTTCACTGGGCAAATCCACTTTGAAAATATCAGTCAAAAAAAAACTCAAAATTATTAATCCATAAATAACTTACGGTATATTAATAGAGTATAGTTCGTCTTGCTATATTAGATACTATATTTAATGGTGATTCGAATGGTATATCGTAACCCAATTCGAGATGATTACTTCACTGGGCAAATCCACTTTGAAAATATCAGTCAAAAAAAAACTCAAAATTATTAATCCATAAATAACTTACGGTATATTAATAGGGTATAGTTCGATTGCTATATTAGATACTATATTTAATGTTGATTCGAATGGTATATCGTAACCCAATTCGAGATGATTACTTCACTGGGCAAATCCACTTTGAAAATATCAGTCAAAAAAAAAACTCAAAATTATTAATCCATAAATAACTTACGGTATATTAATAGGGTATAGTTCGTCTTGGTATATTAGATACTATATTTAATGGTGATTCGAATGGTATATCGTAACCCAATTCGAGATGTTTACTTCACTGGGCAAATCCACTTTGAAAATATCAGTCAAAAAAAAAACTCAAAATTATTAATCCATAAATAACTTACGGTATATTAATAGGGTATAGTTCGTCTTGGTATATTAGATACTATATTTAATGTTGATTCGAATGGTATATCGTAACCCAATTCGAGATGTTTACTTCACTGGGCAAATCCACTTTGATAATATCAGTCAAAAAAAAAAACTCAAAATTATTAATCCATAAATAACTTACGGTATATTAATAGGGTATAGTTCGTCTTGGTATATTAGATACTATATTTAATGGTGATTCGAATGGTATATCGTAACCCAATTCGAGATGATTACTTCACTGGGCAAATCCACTTTGAATATATCAGTCAAAAAAAAAAACTCAAAATTATTAATCCATAAATAACTTACGGTATATTAATAGGGTATAGTTCGTCTTGGTATATTAGATACTATATTTAATGGTGATTCGAATGGTATATCGTAACCCAATTCGAGATGATTACTTCACTGGGCAAATCCACTTTGAAAATATCAGTCAAAAAAAAAACTCAAAATTATTAATCCATAAATAACTTACGGTATATTAATAGGGTATAGTTCGATTGCTATATTAGATACTATATTTAATGTTGATTCGAATGGTATATCGTAACCCAATTCGAGATGATTACTTCACTGGGCAAATCCACTTTGAAAATATCAGTCAAAAAAACTCAAAATTATTAATCCATAAATATCTTACGGTATATTAATAGGGTATAGTTCGTCTTGGTATATTAGATACTATATTTAATGGTGATTCGAATGGTATATCGTAACCCAATTCGAGATGTTTACTTCACTGGGCAAATCCACTTTGAAAATATCAGTCAAAAAAAAACTCAAAATTATTAATCCATAAATAACTTACGGTATATTAATAGGGTATAGTTCGTCTTGGTATATTAGATACTATATTTAATGGTGATTCGAATGGTATATCGTAACCCAATTCGAGATGATTACTTCACTGGGCAAATCTACTTTGAAAATATCAGTCAAAAAAAAACTCAAAATTATTAATCCATAAATAACTTACGGTATATTAATAGGGTATAGATCGTCTTGGTATATTATATACTATATTTAATGGTGATTCGAATGGTATATCGTAACCCAATTCGAGATGATTACTTCACTGGGCAAATCCACTTTGAAAATATCAGTCAAAAAAAAAACTCAAAATTATTAATCCATAAATAACTTACGGTATATTAATAGGGTATAGTTCGTCTTGCTATATTAGATACTATATATAATGGTTATTCGAATGGTATATCGTAACCCAATTCGAGATGATTACTTCACTGGGCAAATCCACTTTGAAAATATCAGTCAAAAAAAAACTCAAAATTATTAATCCATAAATAACTTACGGTATATTAATAGGGTATAGATCGTCTTGGTATATTATATACTATATTTAATGGTGATTCGAATATTATATCGTAACCCAATTCGAGATGATTACTTCACTGGGCAAATCCACTTTGAAAATATCAGTCAAAAAAACTCAAAATTATTAATCCATAAATAACTTACGGTATATTAATAGGGTATAGTTCGTCTTGGTATATTAGATACTATATTTAATGGTGATTCGAATGGTATATCGTAACCCAATTCGAGATGTTTACTTCACTGGGCAAATCCACTTTGAATATATCAGTCAAAAAAAAACTCAAAATTATTAATCCATAAATAACTTACGGTATATTAATAGGGTATAGATCGTCTTGGTATATTATATACTATATTTAATGGTGATTCGAATATTATATCGTAACCCAATTCGAGATGATTACTTCACTGGGCAAATCCACTTTGAAAATATCAGTCAAAAAAACTCAAAATTATTAATCCATAAATAACTTACGGTATATTAATAGGGTATAGTTCGTCTTGGTATATTAGATACTATATTTAATGGTGATTCGAATGGTATATCGTAACCCAATTCGAGATGATTACTTCACTGGGCAAATCTACTTTGAAAATATCAGTCAAAAAAAAACTCAAAATTATTAATCCATAAATAACTTACGGTATATTAATAGGGTATAGATCGTCTTGGTATATTATATACTATATTTAATGGTGATTCGAATGGTATATCGTAACCCAATTCGAGATGATTACTTCACTGGGCAAATCCACTTTGAAAATATCAGTCAAAAAAAAAACTCAAAATTATTAATCCATAAATAACTTACGGTATATTAATAGGGTATAGTTCGTCTTGCTATATTAGATACTATATATAATGGTGATTCGAATGGTATATCGTAACCCAATTCGAGATGATTACTTCACTGGGCAAATCCACTTTGAAAATATCAGTCAAAAAAAAACTCAAAATTATTAATCCATAAATAACTTACGGTATATTAATAGGGTATAGATCGTCTTGGTATATTATATACTATATTTAATGGTGATTCGAATATTATATCGTAACCCAATTCGAGATGATTACTTCACTGGGCAAATCCACTTTGAAAATATCAGTCAAAAAAACTCAAAATTATTAATCCATAAATAACTTACGGTATATTAATAGGGTATAGTTCGTCTTGGTATATTAGATACTATATTTAATGGTGATTCGAATGGTATATCGTAACCCAATTCGAGATGTTTACTTCACTGGGCAAATCCACTTTGAATATATCAGTCAAAAAAAAACTCAAAATTATTAATCCATAAATAACTTACGGTATATTAATAGGGTATAGATCGTCTTGGTATATTATATACTATATTTAATGGTGATTCGAATATTATATCGTAACCCAATTCGAGATGATTACTTCACTGGGCAAATCCACTTTGAAAATATCAGTCAAAAAAACTCAAAATTATTAATCCATAAATAACTTACGGTATATTAATAGGGTATAGTTCGTCTTGGTATATTAGATACTATATTTAATGGTGATTCGAATGGTATATCGTAACCCAATTCGAGATGTTTACTTCACTGGGCAAATCCACTTTGAATATATCAGTCAAAAAAAAAAACTCAAAATTATTAATCCATAAATAACTTACGGTATATTAATAGGGTATAGTTCGTCTTGGTATATTAGATACTATATTTAATGGTGATTCGAATGGTATATCGTAACCCAATTCGAGATGATTACTTCACTGGGCAAATCCACTTTGAAAATATCAGTCAAAAAAAAACTCAAAATTATTAATCCATAAATAACTTACGGTATATTAATAGGGTATAGATGTCTTGGTATATTATATACTATATTTAATGATGATTCGAATATTATATCGTAACCCAATTCGAGATGATTACTTCACTGGGCAAATCCACTTTGAAAATATCAGTCAAAAAAAAAACTCAAAATTATTAATCCATAAATAACTTACGGTATATTAATAGGGTATAGTTCGTCTTGCTATATTAGATACTATATTTAATGGTGATTCGAATGGTATATCGTAACCCAATTCGAGATGATTACTTCACTGGGCAAATCCACTTTGAAAATATCAGTCAAAAAAAAACTCAAAATTATTAATCCATAAATAACTTACGGTATATTAATAGGGTATAGTTCGTCTTGCTATATTAGATACTATATTTAATGGTGATTCGAATGGTATATCGTAACCCAATTCGAGATGATTACTTCACTGGGCAAATCCACTTTGAAAATATCAGTCAAAAAAAAAATCAAAATTATTAATCCATAAATAACTTACGGTATATTAATAGGGTATAGTTCGTCTTGGTATATTAGATACTATATTTAATGGTGATTCGAATGGTATATCGTAACCCAATTCGCGATGATTACTTCACTGGGCAAATCCACTTTGAAAATATCAGTCAAAAAAAAAACTCAAAATTATTTATCCTTAAATAACTTACGGTATATTAATAGGGTATAGTTCGTCTTGGTATATTAGATACTATATTTAATGGTGATTCGAATGGTATATCGTAACCCAATTCGAGATGATTACTTCACTGGGCAAATCCACTTTGAAAATATCAGTCAAAAAAAAAATCAAAATTATTAATCCATAAATAACTTACGGTATATTAATAGGGTATAGTTCGTCTTGGTATATTAGATACTATATTTAATGGTGATTCGAATGGTATATCGTAACCCAATTCGCGATGATTACTTCACTGGGCAAATCCACTTTGAAAATATCAGTCAAAAAAACTCAAAATTATTAATCCATAAATAACTTACGGTATATTAATAGGGTATAGTTCGTCTTGGTATATTAGATACTATATTTAATGGTGATTCGAATGGTATATCGTAACCCAATTCGAGATGATTACTTCACTGGGCAAATCCACTTTGAAAATATCAGTCAAAAAAAAACTCAAAATTATTAATCCATAAATAACTTACGGTATATTAATAGGGTATAGATCGTCTTGGTATATTATATACTATATTTAATGGTGATTCGAATATTATATCGTAACCCAATTCGAGATGATTACTTCACTGGGCAAATCCACTTTGAAAATATCAGTCAAAAAAAAAACTCAAAATTATTAATCCATAAATAACTTACGGTATATTAATAGGGTATAGTTCGTCTTGCTATATTAGATACTATATATAATGGTGATTCGAATGGTATATCGTAACCCAATTCGAGATGTTTACTTCACTGGGCAAATCCACTTTGAAAATATCAGTCAAAAAAAAACTCAAAATTATTAATCCATAAATAACTTACGGTATATTAATAGGGTATAGTTCGTCTTGGTATATTAGATACTATATTTAATGGTGATTCGAATGGTATATCGTAACCCAATTCGAGATGTTTACTTCACTGGGCAAATCCACTTTGAAAATATCAGTCAAAAAAAAAACTCAAAATTATTAATCCATAAATAACTTACGGTATATTAATAGGGTATAGTTCGTCTTGCTATATTAGATACTATATATAATGGTGATTCGAATGGTATATCGTAACCCAATTCGAGATGTTTACTTCACTGGGCAAATCCACTTTGAAAATATCAGTCAAAAAAAAACTCAAAATTATTAATCCATAAATAACTTACGGTATATTAATAGGGTATAGTTCGTCTTGGTATATTAGATACTATATTTAATGGTGATTCGAATGGTATATCGTAAACCAATTCGAGATGATTACTTCACTGGGCAAATCCACTTTGAAAATATCAGTCAAAAAAAAACTCAAAATTATTAATCCTTAAATAACTTACGGTATATTAATAGTTCGTCTTGGTATATTATATACTATATTTAATGGTGATTCGAATGGTATATCGTAACCCAATTCGAGATGATTACTTCACTGGGCAAATCCACTTTGAAAATATCAGTCAAAAAAAAAACTCAAAATTATTAATCCATAAATAACTTACGGTATATTAATAGGGTATAGTTTCGATTTGCAAATCCACTTTGAAAATATCAGTCAAAAAAAAAAACTCAAAATTATTAATCCATAAATAACTTACGGTATATTAATAGGGTATAGTTCGTCTTGGTATATTAGATACTATATTTAATGGTGATTCGAATGGTATATCGTAACCCAATTCGAGATGTTTACTTCACTGGGCAAATCCACTTTGAAAATATCAGTCAAAAAAAAAAACTCAAAATTATTAATCCATAAATAACTTACGGTATATTAATAGGGTATAGTTCGTCTTGGTATATTAGATACTATATTTAATGTTGATTCGAATGGTATATCGTAACCCAATTCGAGATGTTTACTTCACTGGGCAAATCCACTTTGAAAATATCAGTCAAAAAAAAAAAACTCAAAATTATTAATCCATAAATAACTTACGGTATATTAATAGGGTATAGTTCGTCTTGGTATATTAGATACTATATTTAATGGTGATTCGAATGGTATATCGTAACCCAATTCGAGATGATTACTTCACTGGGCAAATCCACTTTGAAAATATCAGTCAAAAAAAAAACTCAAAATTATTAATCCATAAATAACTTACGGTATATTTATAGGGTATAGTTCGTCTTGGTATATTAGATACTATATTTAATGGTGATTCGAATGGTATATCGTAACCCAATTCGAGATGATTACTTCACTGGGCAAATCCACTTTGAAAATATCAGTCAAAAAAAAATAACTCAAAATTATTAATCCATAAATAACTTACGGTATATTAATAGGGTATAGTTCGTCTTGGTATATTAGATACTATATTTAATGGTGATTCGAATGGTATATCGTAACCCAATTCGAGATGATTACTTCACTGGGCAAATCCACTTTGAAAATATCAGTCAAAAAAAATAACTCAAAATTATTAATCCATAAATAACTTACGGTATATTTATAGGGTATAGTTCGTCTTGGTATATTAGATACTATATTTAATGGTGATTCGAATGGTATATCGTAACCCAATTCGAGATGATTACTTCACTGGGCAAATCCACTTTGAAAATATCAGTCAAAAAAAATAACTCAAAATTATTAATCCATAAATAACTTACGGTATATTAATAGGGTATAGTTCGTCTAGGTATATTAGATACTATATTTAATGGTGATTCGAATGGTATATCGTAACCCAATTCGAGATGATTACTTCACTGGGCAAATACACTTTGAAAATATCAGTCAAAAAAAATAACTCAAAGCTATTAATCCATAAATAACTTACGGTATATTTATAGGGTATAGTTCGTCTTGGTATATTAGATACTATATTTAATGGTGATTCGAATGGTATATCGTAACCCAATTCGAGATGATTACTTCACTGGGCAAATACACTTTGAAAATATCAGTCAAAAAAAATAACTCAAAATTATTAATCCATAAATAACTTACGGTATATTAATAGGGTATAGTTCGTCTAGGTATATTAGATACTATATTTAATGGTGATTCAAATGGTATATCGTAACCCAATTCGAGATGATTACTTCACTGGGCAAATCCACTTTGAAAATATCAGTCAAAAAAAATAACTCAAAATTATTAATCCATAAATAACTTACGGTATAATCATAGGGTATAGTTCGTCTTGGTATATTAGATACTATATTTAATGGTGATTCGAATGGTATATCGTAACCCAATTCGAGATGATTACTTCACTGGGCAAATACACTTTGAAAATATCAGTCAAAAAAAATAACTCAAAATTATTAATCCATAAATAACTTACGGTATATTTATAGGGTATAGTTCGTCTTGGTATATTAGATACTATATTTAATGTTGATTCGAATGGTATATCGTAACCCAATTCGAGATGATTACTTCACTGGGCAAATCCACTTTGAAAATATCAGTCAAAAAAAATAACTCAAAATTATTAATCCATAAATAACTTACGGTATATTTATAGGGTATAGTTCGTCTTGGTATATTAGATACTATATTTAATGGTGATTCGAATGGTATATCGTAACCCAATTCGAGATGATTACTTCACTGGGCAAATACACTTTGAAAATATCAGTCAAAAAAAATAACTCAAAATTATTAATCCATAAATAACTTACGGTATATTTATAGGGTATAGTTCGTCTTGGTATATTAGATACTATATTTAATGGTGATTCGAATGGTATATCGTAACCCAATTCGAGATGATTACTTCACTGGGCAAATCCACTTTGAAAATATCAGTCAAAAAAAATAACTCAAAATTATTAATCCATAAATAACTTACGGTATATTTATAGGGTATAGTTCGTCTTGGTATATTAGATACTATATTTAATGGTGATTCGAATGGTATATCGTAACCCATTCGAGATGATTACTTCACTGGGCAAATACACTTTGAAAATATCAGTCAAAAAAAATAACTCAAAATTATTAATCCATAAATAACTTACGGTATATTAATAGGGTATAGTTCGTCTAGGTATATTAGATACTATATTTAATGGTGATTCAAATGGTATATCGTAACCCAATTCGCGATAATTACTTCATCGGGCAAATCCACTTTGAAATATCAGTCAAAAAAATAACCCAAAATTATTAATCCATAAATAACTTACGGTATATTTATAGGGTATAGTTCGTCTTGGTATATTAGATACTATATTTAATGGTGATTCGAATGGTATATCGTAACCCAATTCGAGATGATTACTTCACTGGGCAAATCCACTTTGAAAATATCAGTCAAAAAAAATAACTCAAAATTATTAATCCATAAATAACTTACGGTATATTAATAGGGTATAGTTCGTCTTGGTATATTAGATACTATATTTAATGGTGATTCGAATGGTATATCGTAACCCAATTCGAGATGATTACTTCACTGGGCAAATCCACTTTGAAAATATCAGTCAAAAAAAATAACTCAAAATTATTAATCCATAAATAACTTACGGTATATTAATAGGGTATAGTTCGTCTTGGTATATTAGATACTATATTTAATGGTGATTCGAATGGTATATCGTATCCCAATTCGCGATGATTACTTCACTGGGCAAATCCACTTTGAAAATATCAGTCAAAAAAAATAACTCAAAATTATTAATCCATAAATAACATACGGTATATTTATAGGGTATAGTTCTTGGTATATTAGATACTATATTTAATGGTGATTCGAATGGTATATCGTAACCCAATTCGAGATGATTACTTCACTGGGCAAATCCACTTTGAAAATATCAGTCAAAAAAAATAACTCAAAATTATTAATCCATAAATAACTTACGGTATATTTATAGGGTATAGTTCGTCTTGGTATATTAGATACTATATTTAATGGTGATTCGAATGGTATATCGTAACCCAATTCGAGATGATTACTTCACTGGGCAAATCCACTTTGAAAATATTAGTCAAAAAAAATAACTCAAAATTATTAATCCATAAATAACTTACGGTATATTAATAGGGTATAGTTCGTCTAGGTATATTAGATACTATATTTAATGGTGATTCGAATGGTATATCGTAACCCAATTCGAGATGATTACTTCACTGGGCAAATCCACTTTGAAAATATCAGTCAAAAAAAACTCAAAATTATTAATCCATAAATAACTTACGGTATATTAATAGGGTATAGTTCGTCTTGGTATATTTAATACTATATTTAATGGTGATTCGAATGGTATATCGTAACCCAATTCGAGATGATTACTTCACTGGGCAAATCCACTTTGAAAATATCAGTCAAAAAAAAAACTCAAAATTATTAATCCATAAATAACTTACGGTATATTAATAGGGTATAGTTCGATTGCTATATTAGATACTATATTTAATGTTGATTCGAATGGTATATCGTAACCCAATTCGAGATGATTACTTCACTGGGCAAATCCACTTTGAAAATATCAGTCAAAAAAAAACTCAAAATTATTAATCCATAAATAACTTACGGTATATTAATAGGGTATAGTTCGTCTTGGTATATTAGATACTATATTTAATGGTGATTCGAATGGTATATCGTAACCCAATTCGAGATGATTACTTCACTGGGCAAATCCACTTTGAAAATATCAGTCAAAAAAAAAACTCAAAATTATTAATCCATAAATAACTTACGGTATATTAATAGGGTATAGTTCGTCTTGCCATATTAGATACTATATTTAATGGTGATTCGAATGGTATATCGTAACCCAATTCGAGATGATTACTTCACTGGGCAAATCCACTTTGAAAATATCAGTCAAAAAAAAACTCAAAATTATTAATCCATAAATAACTTACGGTATATTAATAGGGTATAGTTCGTCTTGGTATATTAGATACTATATTTAATGGTGATTCGAATGGTATATCGTAACCCAATTCGAGATGTTTACTTCACTGGGCAAATCCACTTTGAAAATATCAGTCAAAAAAAAAAACTCAAAATTATTAATCCATAAATAACTTACGGTATATTAATAGGGTATAGTTCGTCTTGGTATATTAGATACTATATTTAATGATGATTCGAATGGTATATCGTAACCCAATTCGAGATGTTTACTTCACTGGGCAAATCCACTTTGAAAATATCAGTCAAAAAAAAAACTCAAAATTATTAATCCATAAATAACTTACGGTATATTAATAGGGTATAGTTCGTCTTGGTATATTAGATACTATATTTAATGGTGATTCGAATGGTATATCGTAACCCAATTCGAGATGTTTACTTCACTGGGCAAATCCACTTTGATAATATCAGTCAAAAAAAAACTCAAAATTATTAATCCATAAATAACTTACGGTATATTAATAGGGTATAGTTCGTCTTGGTATATTAGATACTATATTTAATGGTGATTCGAATGGTATATCGTAACCCAATTCGAGATGATTACTTCACTGGGCAAATCCACTTTGAAAATATCAGTCAAAAAAAAAAACTCAAAATTATTAATCCATAAATAACTTACGGTATATTAATAGGGTATAGTTCGTCTTGGTATATTAGATACTATATTTAATGGTGATTCGAATGGTATATCGTAACCCAATTCGAGATGATTACTCACTGGGCAAATCCACTTTGAAAATATCAGTCAAAAAAAAAACTCAAAATTATTAATCCATAAATAACTTACGGTATATTAATAGGGTATAGTTCGTCTTGGTATATTAGATACTATATTTAATGGTGATTCGAATGGTATATCGTAACCCAATTCGAGATGATTACTTCACTGGGCAAATCCACTTTGAAAATATCAGTCAAAAAAAAAACTCAAAATTATTAATCCATAAATAACTTACGGTATATTAATAGGGTATAGTTCGTCTTGCCATATTAGATACTATATTTAATGGTGATTCGAATGGTATATCGTAACCCAATTCGAGATGATTACTTCACTGGGCAAATCCACTTTGAAAATATCAGTCAAAAAAACTCAAAATTATTAATCCATAAATAACTTACGGTATATTAATAGGGTATAGTTCGTCTTGGTATATTAGATACTATATTTAATGTTGATTCGAATGGTATATCGTAACCCAATTCGCGATGATTACTTCACTGGGCAAATCCACTTTGAAAATATCAGTCAAAAAAAACTCAAAATTATTAATCCATAAATAACTTACTGTATATTAATAGGGTATAGTTCGTCTTGGTATATTAGATACTATATTTAATGGTGATTCGAATGGTATATCGTAACCCAATTCGCGATGATTACTTCACTGGGCAAATCAACTTTGAAAATAAAATTCAAAAAAAACTCAAAATTATTAATCCATAAATAACTTACGGTATATTAATAGGGTATAGTTCGTCTTGGTATATTAGATACTATATTTAATGGTGATTCGAATGGTATATCGTAACCCAATTCGCGATGATTACTTCACTGGGCAAATCCACTTTGAAAATAAAATTTAAAAAAAACTCAAAATTATTAATCAATAAATAACTTACTGTATATTAATAGGGTATAGTTCGTCTTGGTATATTAGATACTATATTTAATGATGATTCGAATGGTATATCGTAACCCAATTCGCGATGATTACTTCACTGGGCAAATCCACTTTGAAAATAAAATTCAAAAAAAACTCAAAATTATTAATCCATAAATAACTTACGGTATATTAATAGGGTATAGTTCGTCTTGGTATATTAGATACTATATTTAATGGTGATTCGAATGGTATATCGTAACCCAATTCGAGATGATTACTTCACTGGGCAAATCCACTTTGAAAATATCAGTCAAAAAAACTCAAAATTATTAATCCATAAATAACTTACGGTATATTAATAGGGTATAGTTCGTCTTGGTATATTAGATACTATATTTAATGGTGATTCGAATGGTATATCGTAACCCAATTCGAGATGATTACTTCACTGGGCAAATCCACTTTGAAAATATCAGTCAAAAAAACTCAAAATTATTAATCCATAAATAACTTACGGTATATTAATAGGGTATAGTTCGTCTTGGTATATTAGATACTATATTTAATGGTGATTCGAATGGTATATCGTAACCCAATTCGCGATGATTACTTCACTGGGCAAATCCACTTTGAAAATATCAGTCAAAAAAAAACTCAAAATTATTAATCCATAAATAACTTACTGTATATTAATAGGGTATAGTTCGTCTTGGTATATTAGATACTATATTTAATGGTGATTCGAATGGTATATCGTAACCCAATTCGCGATGATTACTTCACTGGGCAAATCAACTTTGAAAATAAAATTCAAAAAAAACTCAAAATTATTAATCCATAAATAACTTACGGTATATTAATAGGGTATAGTTCGTCTTGGTATATTAGATACTATATTTAATGGTGATTCGAATGGTATATCGTAACCCAATTCGCGATGATTACTTCACTGGGCAAATCCACTTTGAAAATAAAATTTAAAAAAAACTCAAAATTATTAATCAATAAATAACTTACTGTATATTAATAGGGTATAGTTCGTCTTGGTATATTAGATACTATATTTAATGATGATTCGAATGGTATATCGTAACCCAATTCGCGATGATTACTTCACTGGGCAAATCCACTTTGAAAATAAAATTCAAAAAAAACTCAAAATTATTAATCCATAAATAACTTACGGTATATTAATAGGGTATAGTTCGTCTTGGTATATTAGATACTATATTTAATGGTGATTCGAATGGTATATCGTAACCCAATTCGAGATGATTACTTCACTGGGCAAATCCACTTTGAAAATATCAGTCAAAAAAAAAACTCAAAATTATTAATCCATAAATAACTTACGGTATATTAATAGGGTATAGTTCGTCTTGGTATATTAGATACTATATTTAATGTTGATTCGAATGGTATATCGTAACCCAATTTGAGATGATTACTTCACTGGGCAAATCCACTTTGAAAATATCAGTCAAAAAAAAAACTCAAAATTATTAATCCTTAAATAACTTACGGTATATTAATAGGGTATAGTTCGTCTTGGTATATTATATACTATATTTAATGGTGATTCGAATGGTATATCGTAACCCAATTCGAGATGATTACTTCACTGGGCAAATCCACTTTGAATATATCAGTCAAAAAAAAACTCAAAATTATTAATCCATAAATAACTTACGGTATATTAATAGGGTATAGTTCGTCTTGCTATATTAGATACTATATATAATGGTGATTCGAATGGTATATCGTAACCCAATTCGAGATGTTTACTTCACTGGGCAAATCCACTTTGAAAATATCAGTCAAAAAAAAAACTCAAAATTATTAATCCATAAATAACTTACGGTATATTAATAGGGTATAGTTCGTCTTGGTATATTAGATACTATATTTAATGGTGATTCGAATGGTATATCGTAACCCAATTCGAGATGATTACTTCACTGGGCAAATCCACTTTGAAAATATCAGTCAAAAAAAAAACTCAAAATTATTAATCCTTAAATAACTTACGGTATATTAATAGGGTATAGTTCGTCTTGGTATATTAGATACTATATTTAATGGTGATTCGAATGGTATATCGTAACCCAATTCGAGATGATTACTTCACTGTGCAAATCCACTTTGAAAATATCAGTCAAAAAAAAAACTCAAAATTATTAATCCATAAATAACTTACGGTATATTAATAGGGTATAGTTCGATTGCTATATTAGATACTATATTTAATGTTGATTCGAATGGTATATCGTAACCCAATTTGAGATGATTACTTCACTGGGCAAATCCACTTTGAAAATATCAGTCAAAAAAAAAAACTCAAAATTATTAATCCATAAATAACGTACGGTATATTAATAGGGTATAGTTCGTCTTGGTATATTAGATACTATATTTAATGGTGATTCGAATGGTATATCGTAACCCAATTCGAGATGATTACTTCACTGGGCAAATCCACTTTGAAAATATCAGTCAAAAAAAAAACTCAAAATTATTAATCCTTAAATAACTTACGGTATATTAATAGGGTATAGTTCGTCTTGGTATATTAGATACTATATTTAATGGTGATTCGAATGGTATATCGTAACCCAATTCGAGATGATTACTTCACTGTGCAAATCCACTTTGAAAATATCAGTCAAAAAAAAAACTCAAAATTATTAATCCATAAATAACTTACGGTATATTAATAGGGTATAGTTCGTCTTGGTATATTAGATACTATATTTAATGGTGATTCGAATGGTATATCGTAACCCAATTCGAGATGATTACTTCACTGGGCAAATCCACTTTGAAAATATCAGTCAAAAAAAAAACTCAAAATTATTAATCCATAAATAACTTACGGTATATTAATAGGGTATAGTTCGTCTTGGTATATTAGATACTATATTTAATGGTGATTCGAATGGTATATCGTAACCCAATTCGAGATGATTACTTCACTGGGCAAATCCACTTTGAAAATATCAGTCAAAAAAAAAACTCAAAATTATTAATCCTTAAATAACTTACGGTATATTAATAGGGTATAGTTCGTCTTGGTATATTAGATACTATATTTAATGGTGATTCGAATGGTATATCGTAACCCAATTCGAGATGATTACTTCACTGTGCAAATCCACTTTGAAAATATCAGTCAAAAAAAAAACTCAAAATTATTAATCCATAAATAACTTACGGTATATTAATAGGGTATAGTTCGATTGCTATATTAGATACTATATTTAATGTTGATTCGAATGGTATATCGTAACCCAATTTGAGATGATTACTTCACTGGGCAAATCCACTTTGAAAATATCAGTCAAAAAAAAAAACTCAAAATTATTAATCCATAAATAACGTACGGTATATTAATAGGGTATAGTTCGTCTTGGTATATTAGATACTATATTTAATGGTGATTCGAATGGTATATCGTAACCCAATTCGAGATGTTTACTTCACTGGGCAAATCCACTTTGAAAATATCAGTCAAAAAAAAAACTCAAAATTATTAATCCATAAATAACTTACGGTATATTAATAGGGTATAGTTCGTCTTGGTATATTAGATACTATATTTAATGGTGATTCGAATGGTATATCGTAACCCAATTCGAGATGATTACTTCACTGGGCAAATCCACTTTGAAAATATCAGTCAAAAAAAAAAACTCAAAATTATTAATCCATAAATAACTTACGGTATATTAATAGGGTATAGTTCGTCTTGGTATATTAGATACTATATTTAATGGTGATTCGAATGGTATATCGTAACCCAATTCGAGATGTTTACTTCACTGGGCAAATCCACTTTGAAAATATCAGTCAAAAAAAAACTCAAAATTATTAATCCATAAATAACTTACGGTATATTAATAGGGTATAGTTCGTCTTGGTATATTAGATACTATATTTAATGGTGATTCGAATGGTATATCGTAACCCAATTCGAGATGTTTACTTCACTGGGCAAATCCACTTTGAAAATATCAGTCAAAAAAAAACTCAAAATTATTAATCCATAAATAACTTACGGTATATTAATAGGGTATAGTTCGTCTTGGTATATTAGATACTATATTTAATGGTGATTCGAATGGTATATCGTAACCCAATTCGAGATGTTTACTTCACTGGGCAAATCCACTTTGATAATATCAGTCAAAAAAAAACTCAAAATTATTAATCCATAAATAACTTACGGTATATTAATAGGGTATAGTTCGTCTTGGTATATTAGATACTATATTTAATGGTGATTCGAATGGTATATCGTAACCCAATTCGAGATGATTACTTCACTGGGCAAATCCACTTTGAAAATATCAGTCAAAAAAAAAACTCAAAATTATTAATCCATAAATAACTTACGGTATATTAATAGGGTATAGTTCGTCTTGCCATATTAGATACTATATTTAATGGGATTCGAATGGTATATCGTAACCCAATTCGAGATGATTACTTCACTGGGCAAATCCACTTTGAAAATATCAGTCAAAAAAACTCAAAATTATTAATCCATAAATAACTTACGGTATATTAATAGGGTATAGTTCGCTTGGTATATTAGATACTATATTTAATGGTGATTCGAATGGTATATCGTAACCCAATTCGCGATGATTACTTCACTGGGCAAATCCACTTTGAAAATATCAGTCAAAAAAAACTCAAAATTATTAATCCATAAATAACTTACTGTATATTAATAGGGTATAGTTCGTCTTGGTATATTAGATACTATATTTAATGGTGATTCGAATGGTATATCGTAACCCAATTCGCGATGATTACTTCACTGGGCAAATCAACTTTGAAAATAAAATTCAAAAAAAACTCAAAATTATTAATCCATAAATAACTTACGGTATATTAATAGGGTATAGTTCGTCTTGGTATATTAGATACTATATTTAATGGTGATTCGAATGGTATATCGTAACCCAATTCGCGATGATTACTTCACTGGGCAAATCCACTTTGAAAATAAAATTTAAAAAAAACTCAAAATTATTAATCCATAAATAACTTACTGTATATTAATAGGGTATAGTTCGTCTTGGTATATTAGATACTATATTTAATGATGATTCGAATGGTATATCGTAACCCAATTCGCGATGATTACTTCACTGGGCAAATCCACTTTGAAAATAAAATTCAAAAAAAACTCAAAATTATTAATCCATAAATAACTTACGGTATATTAATAGGGTATAGTTCGTCTTGGTATATTAGATACTATATTTAATGGTGATTCGAATGGTATATCGTAACCCAATTCGAGATGTTTACTTCACTGGGCAAATCCACTTTGAAAATATCAGTCAAAAAAAAAACTCAAAATTATTAATCCATAAATAACTTACGGTATATTAATAGGGTATAGTTCGTCTTGGTAAATTAGATACTATATTTAATGGTGATTCGAATGGTATATCGTAACCCAATTCGAGATGTTTACTTCACTGGGCAAATCCACTTTGATAATATCAGTCAAAAAAAAAACTCAAAATTATTAATCCATAAATAACTTACGGTATATTAATAGGGTATAGTTCGATTGCTATATTAGATACTATATTTAATGTTGATTCGAATGGTATATCGTAACCCAATTCGAGATGATTACTTCACTGGGCAAATCCACTTTGAAAATATCAGTCAAAAAAAAAAACTCAAAATTATTAATCCATAAATAACTTACGGTATATTAATAGGGTATAGTTCGTCTTGGTATATTAGATACTATATTTAATGGTGATTCGAATGGTATATCGTAACCCAATTCGAGATGTTTACTTCACTGGGCAAATCCACTTTGAAAATATCAGTCAAAAAAAAACTCAAAATTATTAATCCATAAATAACTTACGGTATATTAATAGGGTATAGTTCGTCTTGGTATATTAGATACTATATTTAATGGTGATTCGAATGGTATATCGTAACCCAATTCGAGATGTTTACTTCACTGGGCAAATCCACTTTGAAAATATCAGTCAAAAAAAAACTCAAAATTATTAATCCATAAATAACTTACGGTATATTAATAGGGTATAGTTCGTCTTGGTATATTAGATACTATATTTAATGGTGATTCGAATGGTATATCGTAACCCAATTCGAGATGTTTACTTCACTGGGCAAATCCACTTTGATAATATCAGTCAAAAAAAAACTCAAAATTATTAATCCATAAATAACTTACGGTATATTAATAGGGTATAGTTCGTCTTGGTATATTAGATACTATATTTAATGGTGATTCGAATGGTATATCGTAACCCAATTCGAGATGATTACTTCACTGGGCAAATCCACTTTGAAAATATCAGTCAAAAAAAAAACTCAAAATTATTAATCCATAAATAACTTACGGTATATTAATAGGGTATAGTTCGTCTTGCCATATTAGATACTATATTTAATGGGATTCGAATGGTATATCGTAACCCAATTCGAGATGATTACTTCACTGGGCAAATCCACTTTGAAAATATCAGTCAAAAAAACTCAAAATTATTAATCCATAAATAACTTACGGTATATTAATAGGGTATAGTTCGCTTGGTATATTAGATACTATATTTAATGGTGATTCGAATGGTATATCGTAACCCAATTCGCGATGATTACTTCACTGGGCAAATCCACTTTGAAAATAAAATTCAAAAAAAACTCAAAATTATTAATCCATAAATAACTTACGGTATATTAATAGGGTATAGTTCGTCTTGGTATATTAGATACTATATTTAATGGTGATTCGAATGGTATATCGTAACCCAATTCGAGATGTTTACTTCACTGGGCAAATCCACTTTGAAAATATCAGTCAAAAAAAAAACTCAAAATTATTAATCCATAAATAACTTACGGTATATTAATAGGGTATAGTTCGTCTTGGTATATTAGATACTATATTTAATGGTGATTCGAATGGTATATCGTAACCCAATTCGAGATGTTTACTTCACTGGGCAAATCCACTTTGAAAATATCAGTCAAAAAAAACTCAAAATTATTAATCCATAAATAACTTACGGTATATTAATAGGGTATAGTTCGTCTTGGTATATTAGATACTATATTTAATGGTGATTCGAATGGTATATCGTAACCCAATTCGAGATGTTTACTTCAATGGGCAAATCCACTTTGATAAAATCAGTCAAAAAAAAACTCAAAATTATTAATCCATAAATAACTTACGGTATATTAATAGGGTATAGTTCGTCTTGGTATATTAGATACTATATTTAATGGTGATTCGAATGGTATATCGTAACCCAATTCGAGATGATAACTTCACTGGGCAAATCCACTTTGAAAATATCAGTCAAAAAAAAAACTCAAAATTATTAATCCATAAATAACTTACGGTATATTAATAGGGTATAGTTCGTCTTGCTATATTAGATACTATATTTAATGGTGATTCGAATGGTATATCGTAACCCAATTCGAGATGATTACTTCACTGGGCAAATCCACTTTGAAAATATCAGTCAAAAAAAACTCAAAATTATTAATCCATAAATAACTTACGGTATATTAATAGGGTATAGTTCGTCTTGGTATATTAGATACTATATTTAATGGTGATTCGAATGGTATATCGTAACCCAATTCGAGATGTTTACTTCAATGGGCAAATCCACTTTGATAAAATCAGTCAAAAAAAAACTCAAAATTATTAATCCATAAATAACTTACGGTATATTAATAGGGTATAGTTCGTCTTGGTATATTAGATACTATATTTAATGGTGATTCGAATGGTATATCGTAACCCAATTCGCGATGATTACTTCACTGGGCAAATCCACTTTGAAAATAAAATTTAAAAAAAACTCAAAATTATTAATCCATAAATAACTTACTGTATATTAATAGGGTATAGTTCGTCTTGGTATATTAGATACTATATTTAATGATGATTCGAATGGTATATCGTAACCCAATTCGCGATGATTACTTCACTGGGCAAATCCACTTTGAAAATAAAATTCAAAAAAAACTCAAAATTATTAATCCATAAATAACTTACGGTATATTAATAGGGTATAGTTCGTCTTGGTATATTAGATACTATATTTAATGGTGATTCGAATGGTATATCGTAACCCAATTCGAGATGTTTACTTCACTGGGCAAATCCACTTTGAAAATATCAGTCAAAAAAAAACTCAAAATTATTAATCCATAAATAACTTACGGTATATTAATAGGGTATAGTTCGTCTTGGTATATTTAATACTATATTTAATGGTGATTCGAATGGTATATCGTAACCCAATTCGAGATGATTACTTCACTGGGCAAATCCACTTTGAAAATATCAGTCAAAAAAAAAACTCAAAATTATTAATCCATAAATAACTTACGGTATATTAATAGGGTATAGTTCGATTGCTATATTAGATACTATATTTAATGTTGATTCGAATGGTATATCGTAACCCAATTCGAGATGATTACTTCACTGGGCAAATCCACTTTGAAAATATCAGTCAAAAAAAAACTCAAAATTATTAATCCATAAATAACTTACGGTATATTAATAGGGTATAGTTCGTCTTGGTATATTAGATACTATATTTAATGGTGATTCGAATGGTATATCGTAACCCAATTCGAGATGATTACTTCACTGGGCAAATCCACTTTGAAAATATCAGTCAAAAAAAAAACTCAAAATTATTAATCCATAAATAACTTACGGTATATTAATAGGGTATAGTTCGTCTTGCCATATTAGATACTATATTTAATGGTGATTCGAATGGTATATCGTAACCCAATTCGAGATGATTACTTCACTGGGCAAATCCACTTTGAAAATATCAGTCAAAAAAAAACTCAAAATTATTAATCCATAAATAACTTACGGTATATTAATAGGGTATAGTTCGTCTTGGTATATTAGATACTATATTTAATGGTGATTCGAATGGTATATCGTAACCCAATTCGAGATGTTTACTTCACTGGGCAAATCCACTTTGAAAATATCAGTCAAAAAAAAAAACTCAAAATTATTAATCCATAAATAACTTACGGTATATTAATAGGGTATAGTTCGTCTTGGTATATTAGATACTATATTTAATGATGATTCGAATGGTATATCGTAACCCAATTCGAGATGTTTACTTCACTGGGCAAATCCACTTTGAAAATATCAGTCAAAAAAAAAACTCAAAATTATTAATCCATAAATAACTTACGGTATATTAATAGGGTATAGTTCGTCTTGGTATATTAGATACTATATTTAATGGTGATTCGAATGGTATATCGTAACCCAATTCGAGATGTTTACTTCACTGGGCAAATCCACTTTGATAATATCAGTCAAAAAAAAACTCAAAATTATTAATCCATAAATAACTTACGGTATATTAATAGGGTATAGTTCGTCTTGGTATATTAGATACTATATTTAATGGTGATTCGAATGGTATATCGTAACCCAATTCGAGATGATTACTTCACTGGGCAAATCCACTTTGAAAATATCAGTCAAAAAAAAAACTCAAAATTATTAATCCATAAATAACTTACGGTATATTAATAGGGTATAGTTCGTCTTGCCATATTAGATACTATATTTAATGGGATTCGAATGGTATATCGTAACCCAATTCGAGATGATTACTTCACTGGGCAAATCCACTTTGAAAATATCAGTCAAAAAAACTCAAAATTATTAATCCATAAATAACTTACGGTATATTAATAGGGTATAGTTCGCTTGGTATATTAGATACTATATTTAATGGTGATTCGAATGGTATATCGTAACCCAATTCGCGATGATTACTTCACTGGGCAAATCCACTTTGAAAATATCAGTCAAAAAAAACTCAAAATTATTAATCCATAAATAACTTACTGTATATTAATAGGGTATAGTTCGTCTTGGTATATTAGATACTATATTTAATGGTGATTCGAATGGTATATCGTAACCCAATTCGCGATGATTACTTCACTGGGCAAATCAACTTTGAAAATAAAATTCAAAAAAAACTCAAAATTATTAATCCATAAATAACTTACGGTATATTAATAGGGTATAGTTCGTCTTGGTATATTAGATACTATATTTAATGGTGATTCGAATGGTATATCGTAACCCAATTCGCGATGATTACTTCACTGGGCAAATCCACTTTGAAAATAAAATTTAAAAAAAACTCAAAATTATTAATCCATAAATAACTTACTGTATATTAATAGGGTATAGTTCGTCTTGGTATATTAGATACTATATTTAATGATGATTCGAATGGTATATCGTAACCCAATTCGCGATGATTACTTCACTGGGCAAATCCACTTTGAAAATAAAATTCAAAAAAAACTCAAAATTATTAATCCATAAATAACTTACGGTATATTAATAGGGTATAGTTCGTCTTGGTATATTAGATACTATATTTAATGGTGATTCGAATGGTATATCGTAACCCAATTCGAGATGTTTACTTCACTGGGCAAATCCACTTTGAAAATATCAGTCAAAAAAAAAACTCAAAATTATTAATCCATAAATAACTTACGGTATATTAATAGGGTATAGTTCGTCTTGGTATATTAGATACTATATTTAATGGTGATTCGAATGGTATATCGTAACCCAATTCGAGATGTTTACTTCACTGGGCAAATCCACTTTGAAAATATCAGTCAAAAAAAACTCAAAATTATTAATCCATAAATAACTTACGGTATATTAATAGGGTATAGTTCGTCTTGGTATATTAGATACTATATTTAATGGTGATTCGAATGGTATATCGTAACCCAATTCGAGATGTTTACTTCAATGGGCAAATCCACTTTGATAAAATCAGTCAAAAAAAAACTCAAAATTATTAATCCATAAATAACTTACGGTATATTAATAGGGTATAGTTCGTCTTGGTATATTAGATACTATATTTAATGGTGATTCGAATGGTATATCGTAACCCAATTCGAGATGATAACTTCACTGGGCAAATCCACTTTGAAAATATCAGTCAAAAAAAAAACTCAAAATTATTAATCCATAAATAACTTACGGTATATTAATAGGGTATAGTTCGTCTTGCTATATTAGATACTATATTTAATGGTGATTCGAATGGTATATCGTAACCCAATTCGAGATGATTACTTCACTGGGCAAATCCACTTTGAAAATATCAGTCAAAAAAAACTCAAAATTATTAATCCATAAATAACTTACTGTATATTAATAGGGTATAGTTCGTCTTGGTATATTAGATACTATATTTAATGGTGATTCGAATGGTATATCGTAACCCAATTCGCGATGATTACTTCACTGGGCAAATCAACTTTGAAAATAAAATTCAAAAAAAACTCAAAATTATTAATCCATAAATAACTTACGGTATATTAATAGGGTATAGTTCGTCTTGGTATATTAGATACTATATTTAATGGTGATTCGAATGGTATATCGTAACCCAATTCGCGATGATTACTTCACTGGGCAAATCCACTTTGAAAATAAAATTTAAAAAAAACTCAAAATTATTAATCCATAAATAACTTACTGTATATTAATAGGGTATAGTTCGTCTTGGTATATTAGATACTATATTTAATGATGATTCGAATGGTATATCGTAACCCAATTCGCGATGATTACTTCACTGGGCAAATCCACTTTGAAAATAAAATTCAAAAAAAACTCAAAATTATTAATCCATAAATAACTTACGGTATATTAATAGGGTATAGTTCGTCTTGGTATATTAGATACTATATTTAATGGTGATTCGAATGGTATATCGTAACCCAATTCGAGATGTTTACTTCACTGGGCAAATCCACTTTGAAAATATCAGTCAAAAAAAACTCAAAATTATTAATCCATAAATAACTTACGGTATATTAATAGGGTATAGTTCGTCTTGGTATATTAGATACTATATTTAATGGTGATTCGAATGGTATATCGTAACCCAATTCGAGATGTTTACTTCAATGGGCAAATCCACTTTGATAATATCAGTCAAAAAAAAACTCAAAATTATTAATCCATAAATAACTTACGGTATATTAATAGGGTATAGTTCGTCTTGGTATATTAGATACTATATTTAATGGTGATTCGAATGGTATATCGTAACCCAATTCGAGATGATAACTTCACTGGGCAAATCCACTTTGAAAATATCAGTCAAAAAAAAAACTCAAAATTATTAATCCATAAATAACTTACGGTATATTAATAGGGTATAGTTCGTCTTGCTATATTAGATACTATATTTAATGGTGATTCGAATGGTATATCGTAACCCAATTCGAGATGATTACTTCACTGGGCAAATCCACTTTGAAAATATCAGTCAAAAAAACTCAAAATTATTAATCCATAAATAACTTACGGTATATTAATAGGGTATAGTTCGTCTTGGTATATTAGATACTATATTTAATGGTGATTCGAATGGTATATCGTAACCCAATTCGCGATGATTACTTCACTGGGCAAATCCACTTTGAAAATAAAATTCAAAAAAAACTCAAAATTATTAATCCATAAATAACTTACGGTATATTAATAGGGTATAGTTCGTCTTGGTATATTAGATACTATATTTAATGGTGATTCGAATGGTATATCGTAACCCAATTCGCGATGATTACTTCACTGGGCAAATCCACTTTGAAAATAAAATTCAAAAAAAACTCAAAATTATTAATCCATAAATAACTTACGGTATATTAATAGGGTATAGTTCGTCTTGGTATATTAGATACTATATTTAATGGTGATTCGAATGGTATATCGTAACCCAATTCGAGATGATTACTTCACTGGGCAAATCCACTTTGAAAATATCAGTCAAAAAAACTCAAAATTATTAATCCATAAATAACTTACGGTATATTAATAGGGTATAGTTCGTCTTGGTATATTAGATACTATATTTAATGGTGATTCGAATGGTATATCGTAACCCAATTCGCGATGATTACTTCACTGGGCAAATCCACTTTGAAAATAAAATTCAAAAAAAACTCAAAATTATTAATCCATAAATAACTTACGGTATATTAATAGGGTATAGTTCGTCTTGGTATATTAGATACTATATTTAATGGTGATTCGAATGGTATATCGTAACCCAATTCGAGATGATTACTTCACTGGGCAAATCCACTTTGAAAATATCAGTCAAAAAAAACTCAAAATTATTAATCCATAAATAACTTACTGTATATTAATAGGGTATAGTTCGTCTTGGTATATTAGATACTATATTTAATGGTGATTCGAATGGTATATCGTAACCCAATTCGCGATGATTACTTCACTGGGCAAATCCACTTTGAAAATAAAATTCAAAAAAAACTCAAAATTATTAATCCATAAATAACTTACGGTATATTAATAGGGTATAGTTCGTCTTGGTATATTAGATACTATATTTAATGGTGATTCGAATGGTATATCGTAACCCAATTCGCGATGATTACTTCACTGGGCAAATCCACTTTGAAAATAAAATTCAAAAAAAACTCAAAATTATTAATCCATAAATAACTTACGGTATATTAATAGGGTATAGTTCGTCTTGGTATATTAGATACTATATTTAATGATGATTCGAATGGTATATCGTAACCCAATTCGCGATGATTACTTCACTGGGCAAATCCACTTTGAAAATAAAATTCAAAAAAAACTCAAAATTATTAATCCATAAATAACTTACGGTATATTAATAGGGTATAGTTCGTCTTGGTATATTAGATACTATATTTAATGGTGATTCGAATGGTATATCGTAACCCAATTCGAGATGTTTACTTCACTGGGCAAATCCACTTTGAAAATATCAGTCAAAAAAAAAACTCAAAATTATTAATCCATAAATAACTTACGGTATATTAATAGGGTATAGTTCGTCTTGGTATATTAGATACTATATTTAATGGTGATTCGAATGGTATATCGTAACCCAATTCGAGATGTTTACTTCACTGGGCAAATCCACTTTGAAAATATCAGTCAAAAAAAACTCAAAATTATTAATCCATAAATAACTTACGGTATATTAATAGGGTATAGTTCGTCTTGGTATATTAGATACTATATTTAATGGTGATTCGAATGGTATATCGTAACCCAATTCGAGATGTTTACTTCAATGGGCAAATCCACTTTGATAATATCAGTCAAAAAAAAACTCAAAATTATTAATCCATAAATAACTTACGGTATATTAATAGGGTATAGTTCGTCTTGGTATATTAGATACTATATTTAATGGTGATTCGAATGGTATATCGTAACCCAATTCGAGATGATAACTTCACTGGGCAAATCCACTTTGAAAATATCAGTCAAAAAAAAAACTCAAAATTATTAATCCATAAATAACTTACGGTATATTAATAGGGTATAGTTCGTCTTGCTATATTAGATACTAAATTTAATGGTGATTCGAATGGTATATCGTAACCCAATTCGAGATGATTACTTCACTGGGCAAATCCACTTTGAAAATATCAGTCAAAAAAACTCAAAATTATTAATCCATAAATAACTTACGGTATATTAATAGGGTATAGTTCGTCTTGGTATATTAGATACTATATTTAATGGTGATTCGAATGGTATATCGTAACCCAATTCGCGATGATTACTTCACTGGGCAAATCCACTTTGAAAATAAAATTCAAAAAAAACTCAAAATTATTAATCCATAAATAACTTACGGTATATTAATAGGGTATAGTTCGTCTTGGTATATTAGATACTATATTTAATGGTGATTCGAATGGTATATCGTAACCCAATTCGAGATGATAACTTCACTGGGCAAATCCACTTTGAAAATATCAGTCAAAAAAAAAACTCAAAATTATTAATCCATAAATAACTTACGGTATATTAATAGGGTATAGTTCGTCTTGCTATATTAGATACTAAATTTAATGGTGATTCGAATGGTATATCGTAACCCAATTCGAGATGATTACTTCACTGGGCAAATCCACTTTGAAAATATCAGTCAAAAAAACTCAAAATTATTAATCCATAAATAACTTACGGTATATTAATAGGGTATAGTTCGTCTTGGTATATTAGATACTATATTTAATGGTGATTCGAATGGTATATCGTAACCCAATTCGCGATGATTACTTCACTGGGCAAATCCACTTTGAAAATAAAATTCAAAAAAAACTCAAAATTATTAATCCATAAATAACTTACGGTATATTAATAGGGTATAGTTCGTCTTGGTATATTAGATACTATATTTAATGGTGATTCGAATGGTATATCGTAACCCAATTCGCGATGATTACTTCACTGGGCAAATCCACTTTGAAAATAAAATTCAAAAAAAACTCAAAATTATTAATCCATAAATAACTTACGGTATATTAATAGGGTATAGTTCGTCTTGGTATATTAGATACTATATTTAATGGTGATTCGAATGGTATATCGTAACCCAATTCGAGATGATTACTTCACTGGGCAAATCCACTTTGAAAATATCAGTCAAAAAAACTCAAAATTATTAATCCATAAATAACTTACGGTATATTAATAGGGTATAGTTCGTCTTGGTATATTAGATACTATATTTAATGGTGATTCGAATGGTATATCGTAACCCAATTCGCGATGATTACTTCACTGGGCAAATCCACTTTGAAAATAAAATTCACAAAAAACTCAAAATTATTAATCCATAAATAACTTACGGTATATTAATAGGGTATAGTTCGTCTTGGTATATTAGATACTATATTTAATGGTGATTCGAATGGTATATCGTAACCCAATTCGAGATGATTACTTCACTGGGCAAATCCACTTTGAAAATATTAGTCAAAAAAAACTCAAAATTATTAATCCATAAATAACTTACTGTATATTAATAGGGTATAGTTCGTCTTGGTATATTAGATACTATATTTAATGGTGATTCGAATGGTATATCGTAACCCAATTCGCGATGATTACTTCACTGGGCAAATCCACTTTGAAAATAAAATTCAAAAAAAACTCAAAATTATTAATCCATAAATAACTTACGGTATATTAATAGGGTATAGTTCGTCTTGGTATATTAGATACTATATTTAATGGTGATTCGAATGGTATATCGTAACCCAATTCGCGATGATTACTTCACTGGGCAAATCCACTTTGAAAATAAAATTCAAAAAAAACTCAAAATTATTAATCCATAAATAACTTACGGTATATTAATAGGGTATAGTTCGTCTTGGTATATTAGATACTATATTTAATGGTGATTCGAATGGTATATCGTAACCCAATTCGCGATGATTACTTCACTGGGCAAATCCACTTTGAAAATAAAATTTAAAAAAAACTCAAAATTATTAATCCATAAATAACTTACGGTATATTAATAGGGTATAGTTCGTCTTGGTATATTAGATACTATATTTAATGTTGATTCGAATGGTATATCGTAACCCAATTCGCGATGATTACTTCACTGGGCAAATCCACTTTGAAAATAAAATTCAAAAAAAACTCAAAATTATTAATCCATAAATAACTTACGGTATATTAATAGGGTATAGTTCGTCTTGGTATATTAGATACTATATTTAATGGTGATTCGAATGGTATATCGTAACCCAATTCGCGATGATTACTTCACTGGGCAAATCCACTTTGAAAATAAAATTCAAAAAAAACTCAAAATTATTAATCCATAAATAACTTACGGTATATTAATAGGGTATAGTTCGACTTGGTATATTAGATACTATATTTAATGGTGATTCGAATGGTATATCGTAACCCAATTCGCGATGATTACTTCACTGGGCAAATCCACTTTGAAAATAAAATTCAAAAAAAACTCAAAATTATTAATCCATAAATAACTTACGGTATATTAATAGGGTATAGTTCGTCTTGGTATATTAGATACTATATTTAATGGTGATTCGAATGGTATATCGTAACCCAATTCGCGATGATTACTTCACTGGGCAAATCCACTTTGAAAATAAAATTCAAAAAAAACTCAAAATTATTAATCCATAAATAACTTACGGTATATTAATAGGGTATAGTTCGTCTTGGTATATTAGATACTATATTTAATGGTGATTCGAATGGTATATCGTAACCCAATTCGCGATGATTACTTCACTGGGCAAATCCACTTTGAAAATAAAATTCAAAAAAAACTCAAAATTATTAATCCATAAATAACTTACGGTATATTAATAGGGTATAGTTCGTCTTGGTATATTAGATACTATATTTAATGGTGATTCGAATGGTATATCGTAACCCAATTCGCGATGATTACTTCACTGGGCAAATCCACTTTGAAAATAAAATTCAAAAAAAACTCAAAATTATTAATCCATAAATAACTTACGGTATATTAATAGGGTATAGTTCGTCTTGGTATATTAGATACTATATTTAATGGTGATTCGAATGGTATATCGTAACCCAATTCGCGATGATTACTTCACTGGGCAAATCCACTTTGAAAATAAAATTCAAAAAAAACTCAAAATTATTAATCCATAAATAACTTACGGTATATTAATAGGGTATAGTTCGTCTTGGTATATTAGATACTATATTTAATGGTGATTCGAATGGTATATCGTAACCCAATTCGCGATGATTACTTCACTGGGCAAATCCACTTTGAAAATAAAATTCAAAAAAAACTCAAAATTATTAATCCATAAATAACTTACGGTATATTAATAGGGTATAGTTCGTCTTGGTATATTAGATACTATATTTAATGGTGATTCGAATGGTATATCGTAACCCAATTCGCGATGATTACTTCACTGGGCAAATCCACTTTGAAAATAAAATTCAAAAAAAACTCAAAATTATTAATCCATAAATAACTTACGGTATATTAATAGGGTATAGTTCGTCTTGGTATATTAGATACTATATTTAATGGTGATTCGAATGGTATATCGTAACCCAATTCGCGATGATTACTTCACTGGGCAAATCCACTTTGAAAATAAAATTCAAAAAAAACTCAAAATTATTAATCCATAAATAACTTACGGTATATTAATAGGGTATAGTTCGTCTTGGTATATTAGATACTATATTTAATGGTGATTCGAATGGTATATCGTAACCCAATTCGCGATGATTACTTCACTGGGCAAATCCACTTTGAAAATAAAATTCAAAAAAAACTCAAAATTATTAATCCATAAATAACTTACGGTATATTAATAGGGTATAGTTCGTCTTGGTATATTAGATACTATATTTAATGGTGATTCGAATGGTATATCGTAACCCAATTCGCGATGATTACTTCACTGGGCAAATCCACTTTGAAAATAAAATTCAAAAAAAACTCAAAATTATTAATCCATAAATAACTTACGGTATATTAATAGGGTATAGTTCGTCTTGGTATATTAGATACTATATTTAATGGTGATTCGAATGGTATATCGTAACCCAATTCGCGATGATTACTTCACTGGGCAAATCCACTTTGAAAATAAAATTCAAAAAAAACTCAAAATTATTAATCCATAAATAACTTACGGTATATTAATAGGGTATAGTTCGTCTTGGTATATTAGATACTATATTTAATGGTGATTCGAATGGTATATCGTAACCCAATTCGCGATGATTACTTCACTGGGCAAATCCACTTTGAAAATAAAATTCAAAAAAAACTCAAAATTATTAATCCATAAATAACTTACGGTATATTAATAGGGTATAGTTCGTCTTGGTATATTAGATACTATATTTAATGTTGATTCGAATGGTATATCGTAACCCAATTCGCGATGATTACTTCACTGGGCAAATCCACTTTGAAAATAAAATTCAAAAAAAACTCAAAATTATTAATCCATAAATAACTTACGGTATATTAATAGGGTATAGTTCGTCTTGGTATATTAGATACTATATTTAATGGTGATTCGAATGGTATATCGTAACCCAATTCGCGATGATTACTTCACTGGGCAAATCCACTTTGAAAATAAAATTCAAAAAAAACTCAAAATTATTAATCCATAAATAACTTACGGTATATTAATAGGGTATAGTTCGTCTTGGTATATTAGATACTATATTTAATGGTGATTCGAATGGTATATCGTAACCCAATTCGCGATGATTACTTCACTGGGCAAATCCACTTTGAAAATAAAATTCAAAAAAAAACTCAAAATTATTAATCCATAAATAACTTACGGTATATTAATAGGGTATAGTTCGTCTTGGTATATTAGATACTATATTTAATGGTGATTCGAATGGTATATCGTAACCCAATTCGCGATGATTACTTCACTGGGCAAATCCACTTTGAAAATAAAATTCAAAAAAAACTCAAAATTATTAATCCATAAATAACTTACGGTATATTAATAGGGTATAGTTCGTCTTGGTATATTAGATACTATATTTAATGGTGATTCGAATGGTATATCGTAACCCAATTCGCGATGATTACTTCACTGGGCAAATCCACTTTGAAAATAAAATTTAAAAAAAACTCAAAATTATTAATCCATAAATAACTTACGGTATATTAATAGGGTATAGTTCGTCTTGGTATATTAGATACTATATTTAATTTTGATTCGAATGGTATATCGTAACCCAATTCGCGATGATTACTTCACTGGGCAAATCCACTTTGAAAATAAAATTCAAAAAAAACTCAAAATTATTAATCCATAAATAACTTACGGTATATTAATAGGGTATAGTTCGTCTTGGTATATTAGATACTATATTTAATGGTGATTCGAATGGTATATCGTAACCCAATTCGCGATGATTACTTCACTGGGCAAATCCACTTTGAAAATAAAATTCAAAAAAAACTCAAAATTATTAATCCATAAATAACTTACGGTATATTAATAGGGTATAGTTCGTCTTGGTATATTAGATACTATATTTAATGGTGATTCGAATGGTATATCGTAACCCAATTCGCGATGATTACTTCACTGGGCAAATCCACTTTGAAAATAAAATTCAAAAAAAACTCAAAATTATTAATCCATAAATAACTTACGGTATATTAATAGGGTATAGTTCGTCTTGGTATATTAGATACTATATTTAATGGTGATTCGAATGGTATATCGTAACCCAATTCGCGATGATTACTTCACTGGGCAAATCCACTTTGAAAATAAAATTCAAAAAAAACTCAAAATTATTAATCCATAAATAACTTACGGTATATTAATAGGGTATAGTTCGTCTTGGTATATTAGATACTATATTTAATGGTGATTCGAATGGTATATCGTAACCCAATTCGCGATGATTACTTCACTGGGCAAATCCACTTTGAAAATAAAATTCAAAAAAAACTCAAAATTATTAATCCATAAATAACTTACGGTATATTAATAGGGTATAGTTCGTCTTGGTATATTAGATACTATATTTAATGGTGATTCGAATGGTATATCGTAACCCAATTCGCGATGATTACTTCACTGGGCAAATCCACTTTGAAAATAAAATTCAAAAAAAACTCAAAATTATTAATCCATAAATAACTTACGGTATATTAATAGGGTATAGTTCGTCTTGGTATATTAGATACTATATTTAATGGTGATTCGAATGGTATATCGTAACCCAATTCGCGATGATTACTTCACTGGGCAAATCCACTTTGAAAATAAAATTCAAAAAAAACTCAAAATTATTAATCCATAAATAACTTACGGTATATTAATAGGGTATAGTTCGTCTTGGTATATTAGATACTATATTTAATGGTGATTCGAATGGTATATCGTAACCCAATTCGCGATGATTACTTCACTGGGCAAATCCACTTTGAAAATAAAATTTAAAAAAAACTCAAAATTATTAATCCATAAATAACTTACGGTATATTAATAGGGTATAGTTCGTCTTGGTATATTAGATACTATATTTAATTTTGATTCGAATGGTATATCGTAACCCAATTCGCGATGATTACTTCACTGGGCAAATCCACTTTGAAAATAAAATTCAAAAAAAACTCAAAATTATTAATCCATAAATAACTTACGGTATATTAATAGGGTATAGTTCGTCTTGGTATATTAGATACTATATTTAATGGTGATTCGAATGGTATATCGTAACCCAATTCGCGATGATTACTTCACTGGGCAAATCCACTTTGAAAATAAAATTCAAAAAAAACTCAAAATTATTAATCCATAAATAACTTACGGTATATTAATAGGGTATAGTTCGTCTTGGTATATTAGATACTATATTTAATGGTGATTCGAATGGTATATCGTAACCCAATTCGCGATGATTACTTCACTGGGCAAATCCACTTTGAAAATAAAATTCAAAAAAAACTCAAAATTATTAATCCATAAATAACTTACGGTATATTAATAGGGTATAGTTCGTCTTGGTATATTAGATACTATATTTAATGGTGATTCGAATGGTATATCGTAACCCAATTCGCGATGATTACTTCACTGGGCAAATCCACTTTGAAAATAAAATTTAAAAAAAACTCAAAATTATTAATCCATAAATAACTTACTGTATATTAATAGGGTATAGTTCGTCTTGGTATATTAGATACTATATTTAATGGTGATTCGAATGGTATATCGTAACCCAATTCGCGATGATTACTTCACTGGGCAAATCCACTTTGAAAATAAAATTCAAAAAAAACTCAAAATTATTAATCCATAAATAACTTACGGTATATTAATAGGGTATAGTTCGTCTTGGTATATTAGATACTATATTTAATGGTGATTCGAAAGGTATATCGTAACCCAATTCGCGATGATTACTTCACTGGGCAAATCCACTTTGAAAATAAAATTCAAAAAAACTCAAAATTATTAATCCATAAATAACTTACGGTATATTAATAGGGTATAGTTCGTCTTGGTATATTAGATACTATATTTAATGGTGATTCGAATGGTATATCGTAACCCAATTCGCGATGATTACTTCACTGGGCAAATCCACTTTGAAAATAAAATTCAAAAAAAACTCAAAATTATTAATCCATAAATAACTTACGGTATATTAATAGGGTATAGTTCGTCTTGGTATATTAGATACTATATTTAATGGTGATTCGAAAGGTATATCGTAACCCAATTCGCGATGATTACTTCACTGGGCAAATCCACTTTGAAAATAAAATTCAAAAAAACTCAAAATTATTAATCCATAAATAACTTACGGTATATTAATAGGGTATAGTTCGTCTTGGTATATTAGATACTATATTTAATGGTGATTCGAAAGGTATATCGTAACCCAATTCGCGATGATTACTTCACTGGGCAAATCCACTTTGAAAATAAAATTCAAAAAAAACTCAAAATTATTAATCCATAAATAACTTACGGTATATTAATAGGGTATAGTTCGTCTTGGTATATTAGATACTATATTTAATGGTGATTCGAATGGTATATCGTAACCCAATTCGCGATGATTACTTCACTGGGCAAATCCACTTTGAAAATAAAATTCAAAAAAAACTCAAAATTATTAATCCATAAATAACTTACGGTATATTAATAGGGTATAGTTCGTCTTGGTATATTAGATACTATATTTAATGGTGATTCGAATGGTATATCGTAACCCAATTCGCGATGATTACTTCACTGGGCAAATCCACTTTGAAAATAAAATTCAAAAAAAACTCAAAATTATTAATCCATAAATAACTTACGGTATATTAATAGGGTATAGTTCGTCTTGGTATATTAGATACTATATTTAATGGTGATTCGAATGGTATATCGTAACCCAATTCGCGATGATTACTTCACTGGGCAAATCCACTTTGAAAATAAAATTCAAAAAAAACTCAAAATTATTAATCCATAAATAACTTACGGTATATTAATAGGGTATAGTTCGTCTTGGTATATTAGATACTATATTTAATGGTGATTCGAATGGTATATCGTAACCCAATTCGCGATGATTACTTCACTGGGCAAATCCACTTTGAAAATAAAATTTAAAAAAAACTCAAAATTATTAATCCATAAATAACTTACGGTATATTAATAGGGTATAGTTCGTCTTGGTATATTAGATACTATATTTAATTTTGATTCGAATGGTATATCGTAACCCAATTCGCGATGATTACTTCACTGGGCAAATCCACTTTGAAAATAAAATTCAAAAAAAACTCAAAATTATTAATCCATAAATAACTTACGGTATATTAATAGGGTATAGTTCGTCTTGGTATATTAGATACTATATTTAATGGTGATTCGAATGGTATATCGTAACCCAATTCGCGATGATTACTTCACTGGGCAAATCCACTTTGAAAATAAAATTCAAAAAAAACTCAAAATTATTAATCCATAAATAACTTACGGTATATTAATAGGGTATAGTTCGTCTTGGTATATTAGATACTATATTTAATGGTGATTCGAATGGTATATCGTAACCCAATTCGCGATGATTACTTCACTGGGCAAATCCACTTTGAAAATAAAATTCAAAAAAAACTCAAAATTATTAATCCATAAATAACTTACGGTATATTAATAGGGTATAGTTCGTCTTGGTATATTAGATACTATATTTAATGGTGATTCGAATGGTATATCGTAACCCAATTCGCGATGATTACTTCACTGGGCAAATCCACTTTGAAAATAAAATTTAAAAAAAACTCAAAATTATTAATCCATAAATAACTTACTGTATATTAATAGGGTATAGTTCGTCTTGGTATATTAGATACTATATTTAATGGTGATTCGAATGGTATATCGTAACCCAATTCGCGATGATTACTTCACTGGGCAAATCCACTTTGAAAATAAAATTCAAAAAAAACTCAAAATTATTAATCCATAAATAACTTACGGTATATTAATAGGGTATAGTTCGTCTTGGTATATTAGATACTATATTTAATGGTGATTCGAAAGGTATATCGTAACCCAATTCGCGATGATTACTTCACTGGGCAAATCCACTTTGAAAATAAAATTCAAAAAAACTCAAAATTATTAATCCATAAATAACTTACGGTATATTAATAGGGTATAGTTCGTCTTGGTATATTAGATACTATATTTAATGGTGATTCGAATGGTATATCGTAACCCAATTCGCGATGATTACTTCACTGGGCAAATCCACTTTGAAAATAAAATTCAAAAAAAACTCAAAATTATTAATCCATAAATAACTTACGGTATATTAATAGGGTATAGTTCGTCTTGGTATATTAGATACTATATTTAATGGTGATTCGAAAGGTATATCGTAACCCAATTCGCGATGATTACTTCACTGGGCAAATCCACTTTGAAAATAAAATTCAAAAAAACTCAAAATTATTAATCCATAAATAACTTACGGTATATTAATAGGGTATAGTTCGTCTTGGTATATTAGATACTATATTTAATGGTGATTCGAAAGGTATATCGTAACCCAATTCGCGATGATTACTTCACTGGGCAAATCCACTTTGAAAATAAAATTCAAAAAAAACTCAAAATTATTAATCCATAAATAACTTACGGTATATTAATAGGGTATAGTTCGTCTTGGTATATTAGATACTATATTTAATGGTGATTCGAATGGTATATCGTAACCCAATTCGCGATGATTACTTCACTGGGCAAATCCACTTTGAAAATAAAATTCAAAAAAAACTCAAAATTATTAATCCATAAATAACTTACGGTATATTAATAGGGTATAGTTCGTCTTGGTATATTAGATACTATATTTAATGGTGATTCGAAAGGTATATCGTAACCCAATTCGCGATGATTACTTCACTGGGCAAATCCACTTTGAAAATAAAATTCAAAAAAACTCAAAATTATTAATCCATAAATAACTTACGGTATATTAATAGGGTATAGTTCGTCTTGGTATATTAGATACTATATTTAATGGTGATTCGAAAGGTATATCGTAACCCAATTCGCGATGATTACTTCACTGGGCAAATCCACTTTGAAAATATCAGTCAAAAAAAACTCAAAATTATTAATCCATATATAACTTACTGTATATTAATAGGATATAGTTCGTCTTGGTATATTAGATACTATATTTAATGGTGATTCGAATGGTATATCGTAACCCAATTCGCGATGATTACTTCACTGGGCAAATCCACTTTGAAAATATCAGTCAAAAAAAAAACTCAAAATTATTAATCCATAAATAACTTACGGTATATTAATAGGGTATAGTTCGTCTTGGTATATTAGATACTATATTTAATGGTGATTCGAATGGTATATCGTAACCCAATTCGCGATGATTACTTCACTGGGCAAATCCACTTTGAAAATATCAGTCAAAAAAAACTCAAAATTATTAATCCATAAATAACTTACGGTATATTAATAGGGTATAGTTCGTCTTGGTATATTAGATACTATATTTAATGGTGATTCGAATGGTATATCGTAACCCAATTCGCGATGATTACTTCACTGGGCAAATCCACTTTGAAAATATCAGTCAAAAAAAACTCAAAATTATTAATCCATAAATAACTTACTGTATATTAATAGGGTATAGTTCGTCTTGGTATATTAGATACTATATTTAATGGTGATTCGAATGGTATATCGTAACCCAATTCGCGATGATTACTTCACTGGGCAAATCCACTTTGAAAATAAAAGTATTCAAAAAAAAATCCAAAAAATATTCAAAAAAATTTTTTCTAAAATTTTTTCAAATAGATAGGGTTACTGTAGAATCCGCTTAGAACAAGTTTTATAGACTGTTTTTAATGTAGTTTCGAATGAGCTATAGTATATCCAAATAAGTCATGTATTCGCGGAGAAACACCTCTCTGAGTTTTCCATGTCCCAAAAAATATTCAAAAAAATTTTTTCTAAAATTTTTTCAAATAGATAGGGTTACTGTAGAATCCGCTTAGAACAAGTTTTATAGACTGTTTTTAATGTAGTTTCGAATGAGCTATAGTATATCCAAATAAGTCATGTATTCGCGGAGAAACACCACTCTGAGTTTTCCATGTCCCAAAAAATATTCAAAAAAATTTTTTCTAAAATTTTTTCAAATAGATAGGGTTACTGTAGAATCCGCTTAGAACAAGTTTTATAGACTTTTTTTAATGTAGTTTCGAATGAGCTATAGTATATCCAAATAAGTCATGTATTCGCGGAGAAACACCCCTCTGAGTTTTCCATGTCCCAAAAAATATTCAAAAAAATTTTTTCTAAAATTTTTTCAAATAGATAGGGTTACTGTAGAATCCGCTTAGAACAAGTTTTATAGACTGTTTTTAATGTAGTTTCGAATGAGCTATAGTATATCCAAATAAGTCATGTATTCGCGGAGAAACACCACTCTGAGTTTTCCATGTCCCAAAAAATATTCAAAAAAATTTTTTCTAAAATTTTTTCAAATAGATAGGGTTACTGTAGAATCCGCTTAGAACAAGTTTTATAGACTGTTTTTAATGTAGTTTCGAATGAGCTATAGTATATCCAAATAAGTCATGTATTCGCGGAGAAACACCCCTCTGAGTTTTCCATGTCCCAAAAAATATTCAAAAAAAATTTTTCTAAAATTTTTTCAAATAGATAGGGTTACTGTAGAATCCGCTTAGAACAAGTTTTATAGACTGTTTTTAATGTAGTTTCGAATAAGCTATAGTATATCCAAATAAGTCATGTATTCACGGAGAAACACCCCTCTGAGTTTTCCATGTCCCAAAAAATATTCAAAAAAATTTTTTCTAAAATTTTTTCAAATAGATAGGGTTACTGTAGAATCCGCTTAGAACAAGTTTTATAGACTGTTTTTAATGTAGTTTCGAATGAGCTATAGTATATCCAAATAAGTCATGTATTCGCGGAGAAACACCCCTCTGAGTTTTCCATGTCCCAAAAAATATTCAAAAAAATTTTTTCTAAAATTTTTTCAAATAGATAGGGTTACTGTAGAATCCGCTTAGAACAAGTTTTATAGACTGTTTTTAATGTAGTTTCGAATGAGCTATAGTATATCCAAATAAGTCATGTATTCGCGGAGAAACACCCCTCTGAGTTTTCCATGTCCCAAAAAATATTCAAAAAAATTTTTTCTAAAATTTTTTCAAATAGATAGGGTTACTGTAGAATCCGCTTAGAACAAGTTTTATAGACTGTTTTTAATGTAGTTTCGAATGAGCTATAGTACGTAACCCAATTCGAGATGATTTCTTCACTGGGCAAATCCACTTTGAAAATAAAAGTCAAAAAAAACTCAAAATTATTAATCCATAAATAACATACGGTATATTAATAGGGTATAGTTCGTCTTGGTATATTAATACTAAATTTAATGGTGATTCGAATGGTATATCGTAACCCAATTCGAGATGATTACTTCACTGGGCAAATCCACTTTGAAAATAAAAGGCAAAAAAAAACTCAAAATTATTAATCCATAAATAACTTACGGTATATTAATAGGGTATAGTTCGCTTGGTATATACGATACTATATTTAATGGTGATTCGAATGGTATATCGTAACCCAATTCGAGATGATTACTTCACTGGGCAAATCCACTTTGAAAATATCAGTCAAAAAAAACTCAAAATTATTAATCCATAAATAACTTACGGTATATTAATAGGGTATAGTTCGTCTTGGTATATTAGATACTATATTTAATGTTGATTCGAATGGTATATCGTAACCCAATTCGAGATGATTATTTCACTGGGCAAATCCACTTTGAAAATATCAGTCAAAAAAAAACTCAAAATTATTAATCCATAAATAACTTACGGTATATTAATAGGGTATAGTTCGTCTTGGTATATTAGATACTATATTTAATGTTGATTCGAATGGTATATCGTAACCCAATTCGAGATGATTACTTCACTGGGCAAATCCACTTTGAAAATATCAGTCAAAAAAAACTCAAAATTATTAATCCATAAATAACTTACGGTATATTAATAGGGTATAGTTCGTTTTGGTATATTAGATACTATATTTAATGGTGATTCGAATGGTATATCGTAACCCAATTCGAGATGATTACTTCACTGGGCAAATCCACTTTGAAAATAAAAGTCAAAAAAAAAAACTCAAAATTATTAATCCATAAATAACTTACGGTATATTAATAGGGTATAGTTCGTTTGGTATATTAGATACTATATTTAATGGTGATTCGAATGGTATATCGTAACCCAATTCGAGATGATTAATTCACTGGGCAAATCCACTTTGAAAATAAAAGTCAAAAAAAAAACTCAAAATTATTAATCCATAAATAACTTACGGTATATTAATAGGGTATAGTTCGTTTGGTATATTAGATACTATATTTAATGGTGATTCGAATGGTATATCGTAACCCAATTCGAGATGATTAATTCACTGGGCAAATCCACTTTGAAAATATCAGTCAAAAAAACTCAAAATTATTAATCCATAAATAACTTACGGTATATTAATAGGGTATAGTTCGTCTTGGTATATTAGATACTATATTTAATGTTGATTCGAATGGTATATCGTAACCCAATTCGAGATGATTACTTCACTGGGCAAATCCACTTTGAAAATATCAGTCAAAAAAAACTCAAAATTATTAATCCATAAATAACTTACGGTATATTAATAGGGTATAGTTCGTTTTGGTATATTAGATACTATATTTAATGGTGATTCGAATGGTATATCGTAACCCAATTCGAGATGATTACTTCACTGGGCAAATCCACTTTGAAAATAAAAGTCAAAAAAAAAACTCAAAATTATTAATCCATAAATAACTTACGGTATATTAATAGGGTATAGTTCGTTTGGTATATTAGATACTATATTTAATGGTGATTCGAATGGGATATCGTAACCCAATTCGAGATGATTAATTCACTGGGCAAATCCACTTTGAAAATAAAAGTCAAAAAAAAAACTCAAAATTATTAATCCATAAATAACTTACGGTATATTAATAGGGTATAGTTCGTTTGGTATATTAGATACTATATTTAATGGTGATTCGAATGGTATATCGTAACCCAATTCGAGATGATTAATTCACTGTGCAAATCCACTTTGAAAATAAAAGTCAAAAAAAAACTCAAAACTATTAATCCATAAATAACTTACGGTATATTAATAGGGTATAGTTCGTTTGGTATATTAGATACTATATTTAATGGTGATTCGAATGGTATATCGTAACCCAATTTGAGATGATTACTTCACTGGGCAAATCCACTTTGATTATAAAAGTCAAAAAAAAACTCAAAATTATTTATCCATAAATAACTTACGGTATATTAATAGGGTATAGTTCGTCTTGGTATATTAGATACTATATTTAATGGTGATTCGAATGGTATATCGTAACCCAATTCGCGATGATTACTTCACTGGGCAAATCCACTTTGAAAATATCAGTCAAAAAAAAACTCAAAATTATTAATCCATAAATAACTTACGGTATATTAATAGGGTATAGTTCGTCTTGGTATATTTGATACTATATTTAATGGTGATTCGAATGGTATATAGTAACCCAATTCGCGATGATTACTTCACTGGGCAAATCCACTTTGAAAATATCAGTCAAAAAAAAACTCAAAATTATTTATCCATAAATAACTTACGGTATATTAATAGGGTATAGTTCGTCTTGGTATATTAGATACTATATTTAATGGTGATTCGAATGGTATATCGTAACCCAATTCGCGATGATTACTTCACTGGGCAAATCCACTTTGAAAATATCAGTCAAAAAAAAACTCAAAATTATTAATCCATAAATAACTTACGGTATATTAATAGGGTATAGTTCGTCTTGGTATATTAGATACTATATTTAATGTTGATTCGAATGGTATATCGTAACCCAATTCGAGATGATTACTTCACTGGGCAAATCCACTTTGAAAATATCAGTCAAAAAAAACTCAAAATTATTAATCCATAAATAACTTACGGTATATTAATAGGGTATAGTTCGTTTTGGTATATTAGATACTATATTTAATGGTGATTCGAATGGTATATCGTAACCCAATTCGAGATGATTACTTCACTGGGCAAATCCACTTTGAAAATAAAAGTCAAAAAAAAAACTCAAAATTATTAATCCATAAATAACTTACGGTATATTAATAGGGTATAGTTCGTTTGGTATATTAGATACTATATTTAATGGTGATTCGAATGGGATATCGTAACCCAATTCGAGATGATTAATTCACTGGGCAAATCCACTTTGAAAATAAAAGTCAAAAAAAAAACTCAAAATTATTAATCCATAAATAACTTACGGTATATTAATAGGGTATAGTTCGTTTGGTATATTAGATACTATATTTAATGGTGATTCGAATGGTATATCGTAACCCAATTCGAGATGATTAATTCACTGTGCAAATCCACTTTGAAAATAAAAGTCAAAAAAAAACTCAAAACTATTAATCCATAAATAACTTACGGTATATTAATAGGGTATAGTTCGTTTGGTATATTAGATACTATATTTAATGGTGATTCGAATGGTATATCGTAACCCAATTTGAGATGATTACTTCACTGGGCAAATCCACTTTGATTATAAAAGTCAAAAAAAAACTCAAAATTATTTATCCATAAATAACTTACGGTATATTAATAGGGTATAGTTCGTCTTGGTATATTAGATACTATATTTAATGGTGATTCGAATGGTATATCGTAACCCAATTCGCGATGATTACTTCACTGGGCAAATCCACTTTGAAAATATCAGTCAAAAAAAAACTCAAAATTATTAATCCATAAATAACTTACGGTATATTAATAGGGTATAGTTCGTCTTGGTATATTTGATACTATATTTAATGGTGATTCGAATGGTATATAGTAACCCAATTCGCGATGATTACTTCACTGGGCAAATCCACTTTGAAAATATCAGTCAAAAAAAACTCAAAATTATTTATCCATAAATAACTTACGGTATATTAATAGGGTATAGTTCGTCTTGGTATATTAGATACTATATTTAATGGTGATTCGAATGGTATATCGTAACCCAATTCGCGATGATTACTTCACTGGGCAAATCCACTTTGAAAATATCAGTCAAAAAAAAACTCAAAATTATTAATCCATAAATAACTTACGGTATATTAATAGGGTATAGTTCGTCTTGGTATATTAGATACTATAATTAATGGTGATTCGAATGGTATATCGTAACCCAATTCGCGATGATTACTTCACTGGGCAAATCCACTTTGAAAATATCAGTCAAAAAAAAACTCAAAATTATTAATCCATAAATAACTTACGGTATATTAATAGGGTATAGTTCGTCTTGGTATATTAGATACTATATTTAATGGTGATTCGAATGGTATATCGTAACCCAATTCGAGATGATTACTTCACTGGGCAAATCCACTTTGAAAATAAAAGTCAAAAAAAAACTCAAAATTATTAATCCATAAATAACTTACGGTATATTAATAGGGTATAGTTCGTCTTGGTATATTAGATACTATATTTAATGGTGATTCGAATGGTATATCGTAACCCAATTCGAGATGATTACTTCACTGGGCAAATCCACTTTGAAAATATCAGTCAAAAAAAACTCAAAATTATTAATCCATAAATAACTTACGGTATATTAATAGGGTATAGTTCGTCTTGGTATATTAGATACTATATTTAATGGTGATTCGAATGGTATATCGTAACCCAATTCGAGATGATTACTTCACTGGGCAAATCCACTTTGAAAATATCAGTCAAAAAAAACTCAAAATTATTAATCCATAAATAACTTACGGTATATTAATAGGGTATAGTTCGTCTTGGTATATTAGATACTATATTTAATGTTGATTCGAATGGTATATCGTAACCCAATTCGAGATGATTACTTCACTGGGCAAATCCACTTTGAAAATATCAGTCAAAAAAAACTCAAAATTATTAATCCATAAATAACTTACGGTATATTAATAGGGTATAGTTCGTCTTGGTATAGATACTATATTTAATGGTGATTCGAATGGTATATCGTAACCCAATTCGCGATGATTACTTCACTGGGCAAATCCACTTTGAAAATATCAGTCAAAAAAAACTCAAAATTATTAATCCATAAATAACTTACGGTATATTAATAGGGTATAGTTCGTCTTGGTATATTAGATACTATATTTAATGGTGATTCGAATGGTATATCGTAAACCAATTCGCGATGATTACTTCACTGGGCAAATCCACTTTGAATATATCAGTCAAAAAAAACTCAAAATTATTAATGCATAAATAACTTACGGTATATTAATAGGGTATAGTTCGTCTTGGTATATTAGATACTATATTTAATGGTGATTCGAATGGTATATCGTAACCCAATTCGAGATGATTACTTCACTGGGCAAATCCACTTTGAAAATATCAGTCAAAAAAAATTCAAAATTATTAATCCATAAATAACTTACGGTATATTAATAGGGTATAGTTCGTCTTGGTATATTAGATACTATATTTAATGTTGATTCGAATGGTATATCGTAACCCAATTCGAGATGATTACTTCACTGGGCAAATCCACTTTGAAAATAAAAGTCAAAAAAAAAACTCAAAATTATTAATCCATAAATAACTTACGGTATATTAATAGGGTATAGTTCGTTTGGTATATTAGATACTATATTTAATGATGATTCGAATGGTATATCGTAACCCAATTCGAGATGATTAATTCACTGGGCAAATCCACTTTGAAAATAAAAGTCAAAAAAAAAACTCAAAATATTAATCCATAAATAACTTACGGTATATTAATAGGGTATAGTTCGTTTGGTATATTAGATACTATATTTAATGTTGATTCGAATGGTATATCGTAACCCAATTCGAGATGATTACTTCACTGGGCAAATCCACTTTGAAAATATCAGTCAAAAAAAACTCAAAATTATTAATCCATTACGGTATATTAATAGGGTATAGTTCGTCTTGGTATATTAGATACTATATTTAATGGTGATTCGAATGGTATATCGTAACCCAATTCGCGATGATTACTTCACTGGGCAAATCCACTTTGAAAATATCAGTCAAAAAAAACTCAAAATTATTTATCCATAAATAACTTACGGTATATTAATAGGGTATAGTTCGTCTTGGTATATTAGATACTATATTTAATGGTGATTCGAATGGTATATCGTAACCCAATTCGCGATGATTACTTCACTGGGCAAATCCACTTTGAATATATCAGTCAAAAAAAACTCAAAATTATTAATGCATAAATAACTTACGGTATATTAATAGGGTATAGTTCGTTTGGTATATTAGATACTATATTTAATGATGATTCGAATGGTATATCGTAACCCAATTCGAGATGATTAATTCACTGGGCAAATCCACTTTGAAAATAAAAGTCAAAAAAAAAACTCAAAATATTAATCCATAAATAACTTACGGTATATTAATAGGGTATAGTTCGTTTGGTATATTAGATACTATATTTAATGTTGATTCGAATGGTATATCGTAACCCAATTCGAGATGATTACTTCACTGGGCAAATCCACTTTGAAAATATCAGTCAAAAAAAACTCAAAATTATTAATCCATTACGGTATATTAATAGGGTATAGTTCGTCTTGGTATATTAGATACTATATTTAATGGTGATTCGAATGGTATATCGTAACCCAATTCGCGATGATTACTTCACTGGGCAAATCCACTTTGAAAATATCAGTCAAAAAAAACTCAAAATTATTTATCCATAAATAACTTACGGTATATTAATAGGGTATAGTTCGTCTTGGTATATTAGATACTATATTTAATGGTGATTCGAATGGTATATCGTAACCCAATTCGCGATGATTACTTCACTGGGCAAATCCACTTTGAATATATCAGTCAAAAAAAACTCAAAATTATTAATGCATAAATAACTTACGGTATATTAATAGGGTATAGTTCGTCTTGGTATATTAGATACTATATTTAATGGTGATTCGAATGGTATATCGTAACCCAATTCGAGATGATTACTTCACTGGGCAAATCCACTTTGAAAATATCAGTCAAAAAAAACTCAAAATTATTAATCCATAAATAACTTACGGTATATTAATAGGGTATAGTTCGTCTTGGTATATTAGATACTATATTTAATGTTGATTCGAATGGTATATCGTAACCCAATTCGAGATGATTACTTCACTGGGCAAATCCACTTTGAAAATAAAAGTCAAAAAAAAAACTCAAAATTATTAATCCATAAATAACTTACGGTATATTAATAGGGTATAGTTCGTTTGGTATATTAGATACTATATTTAATGATGATTCGAATGGTATATCGTAACCCAATTCGAGATGATTACTTCACTGGGCAAATCCACTTTGAAAATAAAAGTCAAAAAAAAAACTCAAAATTATTAATCCATAAATAACTTACGGTATATTAATAGGGTATAGTTCGTTTGGTATATTAGATACTATATTTAATGGTGATTCGAATGGTATATCGTAACCCAATTCGAGATGATTAATTCACTGGGCAAATCCACTTTGAAAATAAAAGTCAAAAAAAAAAACTCAAAATTATTAATCCATAAATAACTTACGGTATATTAATAGGGTATAGTTCGTCTTGGTATATTAGATACTATATTTAATGGTGATTCGAATGGTATATCGTAACCCAATTCGAGATGATTACTTCACTGGGCAAATCCACTTTGAAAATAAAAGTCAAAAAAAACTCAAAATTATTAATCCATAAATAACTTACGGTATATTAATAGGGTATAGTTCGTCTTGGTATATTAGATACTATATTTAATGGTGATTCGAATGGTATATCGTAACCCAATTCGAGATGATTACTTCACTGGGCAAATCCACTTTGAAAATAAAAGTCAAAAAAAAAACTCAAAATTATTAATCCATAAATAACTTACGGTATATTAATAGGGTATAGTTCGTCTTGGTATATTAGATACTATATTTAATGTGATTCGAATGGTATATCGTAACCCAATTCGAGATGATTAATTCACTGGGCAAATCCACTTTGAAAATAAAAGTCAAAAAAAAAACTCAAAATTATTAATCCATAAATAACTTACGGTATATTAATAGGGTATAGTTCGTTTGGTATATTAGATACTATATTTAATGGTGATTCGAATGGTATATCGTAACCCAATTCGCGATGATTACTTCACTGGGCAAATCCACTTTGAAAATATCAGTCAAAAAAAACTCAAAATTATTAATCCATAAATAACTTACTGTATATTAATAGGGTATAGTTCGTCTTGGTATATTAGATACTATATTTAATGTTGATTCGAATGGTATATCGTAACCCAATTCGAGATGATTACTTCACTGGGCAAATCCACTTTGAAAATAAAAGTCAAAAAAAAAACTCAAAATTATTAATCCATAAATAACTTACGGTATATTAATAGGGTATAGTTCGTTTGGTATATTAGATACTATATTTAATGATGATTCGAATGGTATATCGTAACCCAATTCGAGATGATTACTTCACTGGGCAAATCCACTTTGAAAATAAAAGTCAAAAAAAAAACTCAAAATTATTAATCCATAAATAACTTACGGTATATTAATAGGGTATAGTTCGTTTGGTATATTAGATACTATATTTAATGGTGATTCGAATGGTATATCGTAACCCAATTCGAGATGATTAATTCACTGGGCAAATCCACTTTGAAAATAAAAGTCAAAAAAAAAAACTCAAAATTATTAATCCATAAATAACTTACGGTATATTAATAGGGTATAGTTCGTCTTGGTATATTAGATACTATATTTAATGGTGATTCGAATGGTATATCGTAACCCAATTCGAGATGATTACTTCACTGGGCAAATCCACTTTGAAAATAAAAGTCAAAAAAAACTCAAAATTATTAATCCATAAATAACTTACGGTATATTAATAGGGTATAGTTCGTCTTGGTATATTAGATACTATATTTAATGGTGATTCGAATGGTATATCGTAACCCAATTCGAGATGATTACTTCACTGGGCAAATCCACTTTGAAAATAAAAGTCAAAAAAAAAACTCAAAATTATTAATCCATAAATAACTTACGGTATATTAATAGGGTATAGTTCGTCTTGGTATATTAGATACTATATTTAATGTGATTCGAATGGTATATCGTAACCCAATTCGAGATGATTAATTCACTGGGCAAATCCACTTTGAAAATAAAAGTCAAAAAAAAAACTCAAAATTATTAATCCATAAATAACTTACGGTATATTAATAGGGTATAGTTCGTTTGGTATATTAGATACTATATTTAATGGTGATTCGAATGGTATATCGTAACCCAATTCGAGATGATTAATTCACTGTGCAAATCCACTTTGAAAATAAAAGTCAAAAAAAACTCAAAACTATTAATCCATAAATAACTTACGGTATATTAATAGGGTATAGTTCGTTTGGTATATTAGATACTATATTTAATGGTGATTCGAATGGTATATCGTAACCCAATTCGAGATGATTACTTCACTGGGCAAATCCACTTTGAAAATAAAAGTCAAAAAAAAAACTCAAAATTATTAATCCATAAATAACTTACGGTATATTAATAGGGTATAGTTCGTTTGGTATATTAGATACTATATTTAATGGTGATTCGAATGGGATATCGTAACCCAATTCGAGATGATTAATTCACTGGGCAAATCCACTTTGAAAATAAAAGTCAAAAAAAAAACTCAAAATTATTAATCCATAAATAACTTACGGTATATTAATAGGGTATAGTTCGTTTGGTATATTAGATACTATATTTAATGGTGATTCGAATGGTATATCGTAACCCAATTCGAGATGATTAATTCACTGTGCAAATCCACTTTGAAAATATCAGTCAAAAAAAAAACTCAAAATTATTAATCCATAAATAACTTACGGTATATTAATAGGGTATAGTTCGTCTTGGTATATTAGATACTATATTTAATGGTGATTCGAATGGTATATCGTAACCCAATTCGAGATGTTTACTTCACTGGGCAAATCCACTTTGATAATATCAGTCAAAAAAAAAACTCAAAATTATTAATCCATAAATAACTTACGGTATATTAATAGGGTATAGTTCGTCTTGGTATATTTGATACTATATTTAATGGTGATTCGAATGGTATATCGTAACCCAATTCGAGATGTTTACTTCACTGGGCAAATCCACTTTGAAAATATCAGTCAAAAAAAAAACTCAAAATTATTAATCCATAAATAACTTACGGTATATTAATAGGGTATAGTTCGTCTTGGTATATTAGATACTATATTTAATGGTGATTCGAATGGTATATCGTAACCCAATTCGAGATGTTTACTTCACTGGGCAAATCCACTTTGATAATATCAGTCAAAAAAAAACTCAAAATTATTAATCCATAAATAACTTACGGTATATTAATAGGGTATAGTTCGTCTTGGTATATTAGATACTATATTTAATGGTGATTCGAATGGTATATCGTAACCCAATTCGCGATGATTACTTCACTGGGCAAATCCACTTTGAAAATATCAGTCAAAAAAAAACTCAAAATTATTAATCCATAAATAACTTACGGTATATTAATAGGGTATAGTTCGTCTTGGTATATTTGATACTATATTTAATGGTGATTCGAATGGTATATCGTAACCCAATTCGCGATGATTACTTCACTGGGCAAATCCACTTTGAAAATATCAGTCAAAAAAAAACTCAAAATTATTTATCCATAAATAACTTACGGTATATTAATAGGGTATAGTTCGTCTTGGTATATTAGATACTATATTTAATGGTGATTCGAATGGTATATCGTAACCCAATTCGCGATGATTACTTCACTGGGCAAATCCACTTTGAAAATATCAGTCAAAAAAAAACTCAAAATTATTAATCCATAAATAACTTACGGTATATTAATAGGGTATAGTTCGTCTTGGTATATTAGATACTATATTTAATGGTGATTCGAATGGTATATCGTAACCCAATTCGCGATGATTACTTCACTGGGCAAATCCACTTTGAAAATATCAGTCAAAAAAAAACTCAAAATTATTAATCCATAAAAGACAATGATGTAAGTGTCCATCCCTTTCATTGTCATTTTTATTCTTGAATAAATAAAATAAAAAAAATAAATAACTTACGGTATATTAATAGGGTATAGTTCGTCTTGGTATATTAGATACTATATTTAATGGTGATTCGAATGGTATATCGTAACCCAATTCGAGATGATTACTTCACTGGGCAAATCCACTTTGAAAATATCAGTCAAAAAAAACTCAAAATTATTAATCCATAAAAGACAATGATGTAAGTGTCCATCCCTTTCATTGTCATTTTTATTCTTGAATAAATAAAATAAAAAAAATAAATAACTTACGGTATATTAATAGGGTATAGTTCGTCTTGGTATATTAGATACTATATTTAATGGTGATTCGAATGGTATATCGTAACCCAATTCGAGATGATTACTTCACTGGGCAAATCCACTTTGAAAATATCAGTCAAAAAAAAACTCAAAATTATTAATCCATAAAAGACAATGATGTAAGTGTCCATCCCTTTCATTGTCATTTTTATTCTTGAATAAATAAAATAAAAAAAATAAATAACTTACGGTATATTAATAGGGTATAGTTCGTCTTGGTATATTAGATACTATATTTAATGGTGATTCGAATGGTATATCGTAACCCAATTCGAGATGATTACTTCACTGGGCAAATCCACTTTGAAAATATCAGTCAAAAAAAAAACTCAAAATTATTAATCCATTACGGTATATTAATAGGGTATAGTTCGTCTTGGTATATTAGATAATATATTTAATGGTGATTCGAATGGTATATCGTAACCCAATTCGCGATGATTACTTCACTGGGCAAATCCACTTTGAAAATAAAAGTCAAAAAAAAACTCAAAATTATTAATCCATTACGGTATATTAATAGGGTATAGTTCGTCTTGGTATATTAGATACTATATTTAATGGTGATTCGAATGGTATATCGTAACCCAATTCGAGATGATTACTTCACTGGGCAAATCCACTTTGAAAATAAAAGTCAAAAAAAAACTCAAAATTATTAATCCATAAATAACTTACGGTATATTAATAGGGTATAGTTCGTCTTGGTATATTAGATACTATATTTAATGGTGATTCGAATGGTATATCGTAACCCAATTCTCGATGATTACTTCACTGGGCAAATCCACTTTGAAAATAAAAGTCAAAAAAAACTCAAAATTATTAATCCATAAATAACTTACGGTATATTAATAGGGTATAGTTCGTCTTGGTATATTAGATACTATATTTAATGGTGATTCGAATGGTATATCGTAACCCAATTCGAGATGATTACTTCACTGGGCAAATCCACTTTGAAAATATCAGTAAAAAAACTCAAAATTATTAATCCATAAATAACTTACGGTATATTAATAGAGTATAGTTCGTCTTGGTATATTAGATACTATATTTAATGTTGATTCGAATGGTATATCGTAACCCAATTCGAGATGATTACTTCACTGGGCAAATCCACTTTGAAAATAAAAGTCAAAAAAAAAACTCAAAATTATTAATCCATAAATAACTTACGGTATATTAATAGGGTATAGTTCTTGGTATATTAGATACTATATTTAATGGTGATTCGAATGGTATATCGTAACCCAATTCGAGATGATTACTTCACTGGGCAAATCCACTTTGAAAATATCAGTCAAAAAAAACTCAAAATTATTAATCCATAAATAACTTACGGTATATTAATAGGGTATAGTTCGTCTTGGTATATTAGATACTATATTTAATGTTGATTCGAATGGTATATCGTAACCCAATTCGAGATGATTACTTCACTGGGCAAATCCACTTTGAAAATATCAGTCAAAAAAACTCAAAATTATTAATCCATAAATAACTTACGGTATATTAATAGGGTATAGTTCGTCTTGGTATATTAGATACTATATTTAATGGTGATTCGAATGGTATATCGTAACCCAATTCGCGATGATTACTTCACTGGGCAAATCCACTTTGAAAATATCAGTCAAAAAAAACTCAAAATTATTAATCCATAAATAACTTACGGTATATTAATAGGGTATAGTTCGTCTTGGTATATTAGATACTATATTTAATGGTGATTCGAATGGTATATCGTAACCCAATTCGAGATGATTACTTCACTGGGCAAATCCACTTTGAAAATATCAGTCAAAAAAAACTCAAAATTATTAATCCATAAATAACTTACGGTATATTAATAGGGTATAGTTCGATTGCTATATTAGATACTATATTTAATGTTGATTCGAATGGTATATCGTAACCCAATTCGAGATGATTACTTCACTGGGCAAATCCACTTTGAAAATATCAGTCAAAAAAAAAAAACTCAAAATTATTAATCCTTAAATATCTTACGGTATATTAATAGGGTATAGTTCGTCTTGGTATATTAGATACTATATTTAATGGTGATTCGAATGGTATATCGTAACCCAATTCGAGATGTTTACTTCACTGGGCAAATCCACTTTGAAAATATCAGTCAAAAAAAAAACTCAAAATTATTAATCCATAAATAACTTACGGTATATTAATAGGGTATAGTTCGATTGCTATATTAGATACTATATTTAATGTTGATTCGAATGGTATATCGTAACCCAATTTGAGATGATTACTTCACTGGGCAAATCCACTTTGAAAATATCAGTCAAAAAAAAAACTCAAAATTATTAATCCATAAATAACTTACGGTATATTAATAGGGTATAGTTCGTCTTGGTATATTAGATACTATATTTAATGGTGATTCGAATGGTATATCGTAACCCAATTCGAGATGTTTACTTCACTGGGCAAATCCACTTTGAAAATATCAGTCAAAAAAAAAACTCAAAATTATTAATCCATAAATAACTTACGGTATATTAATAGGGTATAGTTCGTCTTGGTATATTAGATACTATATTTAATGGTGATTCGAATGGTATATCGTAACCCAATTCGCGATGATTACTTCACTGGGCAAATCCACTTTGAAAATATCAGTCAAAAAAAAACTCAAAATTATTAATCCATAAATAACTTACGGTATATTAATAGGGTATAGTTCGTCTTGGTATATTTGATACTATATTTAATGGTGATTCGAATGGTATATCGTAACCCAATTCGAGATGTTTACTTCACTGGGCAAATCCACTTTGAAAATATCAGTCAAAAAAAAAACTCAAAATTATTAATCCATAAATAACTTACGGTATATTAATAGGGTATAGTTCGTCTTGGTATATTAGATACTATATTTAATGGTGATTCGAATGGTATATCGTAACCCAATTCGAGATGTTTACTTCACTGGGCAAATCCACTTTGATAATATCAGTCAAAAAAAAACTCAAAATTATTAATCCATAAATAACTTACGGTATATTAATAGGGTATAGTTCGTCTTGGTATATTAGATACTATATTTAATGGTGATTCGAATGGTATATCGTAACCCAATTCGCGATGATTACTTCACTGGGCAAATCCACTTTGAAAATATCAGTCAAAAAAAAACTCAAAATTATTAATCCATAAATAACTTACGGTATATTAATAGGGTATAGTTCGTCTTGGTATATTTGATACTATATTTAATGGTGATTCGAATGGTATATCGTAACCCAATTCGCGATGATTACTTCACTGGGCAAATCCACTTTGAAAATATCAGTCAAAAAAAAACTCAAAATTATTTATCCATAAATAACTTACGGTATATTAATAGGGTATAGTTCGTCTTGGTATATTAGATACTATATTTAATGGTGATTCGAATGGTATATCGTAACCCAATTCGCGATGATTACTTCACTGGGCAAATCCACTTTGAAAATATCAGTCAAAAAAAAACTCAAAATTATTAATCCATAAATAACTTACGGTATATTAATAGGGTATAGTTCGTCTTGGTATATTAGATACTATATTTAATGGTGATTCGAATGGTATATCGTAACCCAATTCGCGATGATTACTTCACTGGGCAAATCCACTTTGAAAATATCAGTCAAAAAAAAACTCAAAATTATTAATCCATAAAAGACAATGATGTAAGTGTCCATCCCTTTCATTGTCATTTTTATTCTTGAATAAATAAAATAAAAAAAATAAATAACTTACGGTATATTAATAGGGTATAGTTCGTCTTGGTATATTAGATACTATATTTAATGGTGATTCGAATGGTATATCGTAACCCAATTCGAGATGATTACTTCACTGGGCAAATCCACTTTGAAAATATCAGTCAAAAAAAACTCAAAATTATTAATCCATAAAAGACAATGATGTAAGTGTCCATCCCTTTCATTGTCATTTTTATTCTTGAATAAATAAAATAAAAAAAATAAATAACTTACGGTATATTAATAGGGTATAGTTCGTCTTGGTATATTAGATACTATATTTAATGGTGATTCGAATGGTATATCGTAACCCAATTCGAGATGATTACTTCACTGGGCAAATCCACTTTGAATATATCAGTCAAAAAAAAACTCAAAATTATTAATCCATAAAAGACAATGATGTAAGTGTCCATCCCTTTCATTGTCATTTTTATTCTTGAATAAATAAAATAAAAAAAATAAATAACTTACGGTATATTAATAGGGTATAGTTCGTCTTGGTATATTAGATACTATATTTAATGGTGATTCGAATGGTATATCGTAACCCAATTCGAGATGATTACTTCACTGGGCAAATCCACTTTGAAAATATCAGTCAAAAAAAAAACTCAAAATTATTAATCCATTACGGTATATTAATAGGGTATAGTTCGTCTTGGTATATTAGATAATATATTTAATGGTGATTCGAATGGTATATCGTAACCCAATTCGCGATGATTACTTCACTGGGCAAATCCACTTTGAAAATAAAAGTCAAAAAAAAACTCAAAATTATTAATCCATTACGGTATATTAATAGGGTATAGTTCGTCTTGGTATATTAGATACTATATTTAATGGTGATTCGAATGGTATATCGTAACCCAATTCGAGATGATTACTTCACTGGGCAAATCCACTTTGAAAATAAAAGTCAAAAAAAAACTCAAAATTATTAATCCATAAATAACTTACGGTATATTAATAGGGTATAGTTCGTCTTGGTATATTAGATACTATATTTAATGGTGATTCGAATGGTATATCGTAACCCAATTCGCGATGATTACTTCACTGGGCAAATCCACTTTGAAAATATCAGTCAAAAAAAAAACTCAAAATTATTAATCCATTACGGTATATTAATAGGGTATAGTTCGTCTTGGTATATTAGATACTATATTTAATGGTGATTCGAATGGTATATCGTAACCCAATTCGCGATGATTACTTCACTGGGCAAATCCACTTTGAAAATATCAGTCAAAAAAAAACTCAAAATTATTAATCCATAAAAGACAATGATGTAAGTGTCCATCCCTTTCATTGTCATTTTTATTCTTGAATAAATAAAATAAAAAAAATAAATAACTTACGGTATATTAATAGGGTATAGTTCGTCTTGGTATATTAGATACTATATTTAATGGTGATTCGAATGGTATATCGTAACCCAATTCGAGATGATTACTTCACTGGGCAAATCCACTTTGAAAATATCAGTCAAAAAAAACTCAAAATTATTAATCCATAAAAGACAATGATGTAAGTGTCCATCCCTTTCATTGTCATTTTTATTCTTGAATAAATAAAATAAAAAAAATAAATAACTTACGGTATATTAATAGGGTATAGTTCGTCTTGGTATATTAGATACTATATTTAATGGTGATTCGAATGGTATATCGTAACCCAATTCGAGATGATTACTTCACTGGGCAAATCCACTTTGAATATATCAGTCAAAAAAAAACTCAAAATTATTAATCCATAAAAGACAATGATGTAAGTGTCCATCCCTTTCATTGTCATTTTTATTCTTGAATAAATAAAATAAAAAAAATAAATAACTTACGGTATATTAATAGGGTATAGTTCGTCTTGGTATATTAGATACTATATTTAATGGTGATTCGAATGGTATATCGTAACCCAATTCGAGATGATTACTTCACTGGGCAAATCCACTTTGAAAATATCAGTCAAAAAAAAAACTCAAAATTATTAATCCATTACGGTATATTAATAGGGTATAGTTCGTCTTGGTATATTAGATAATATATTTAATGGTGATTCGAATGGTATATCGTAACCCAATTCGCGATGATTACTTCACTGGGCAAATCCACTTTGAAAATAAAAGTCAAAAAAAAACTCAAAATTATTAATCCATTACGGTATATTAATAGGGTATAGTTCGTCTTGGTATATTAGATACTATATTTAATGGTGATTCGAATGGTATATCGTAACCCAATTCGAGATGATTACTTCACTGGGCAAATCCACTTTGAAAATAAAAGTCAAAAAAAAACTCAAAATTATTAATCCATAAATAACTTACGGTATATTAATAGGGTATAGTTCGTCTTGGTATATTAGATACTATATTTAATGGTGATTCGAATGGTATATCGTAACCCAATTCTCGATGATTACTTCACTGGGCAAATCCACTTTGAAAATAAAAGTCAAAAAAAACTCAAAATTATTAATCCATAAATAACTTACGGTATATTAATAGGGTATAGTTCGTCTTGGTATATTAGATACTATATTTAATGGTGATTCGAATGGTATATCGTAACCCAATTCGAGATGATTACTTCACTGGGCAAATCCACTTTGAAAATATCAGTAAAAAAACTCAAAATTATTAATCCATAAATAACTTACGGTATATTAATAGAGTATAGTTCGTCTTGGTATATTAGATACTATATTTAATGTTGATTCGAATGGTATATCGTAACCCAATTCGAGATGATTACTTCACTGGGCAAATCCACTTTGAAAATAAAAGTCAAAAAAAAAACTCAAAATTATTAATCCATAAATAACTTACGGTATATTAATAGGGTATAGTTCTTGGTATATTAGATACTATATTTAATGGTGATTCGAATGGTATATCGTAACCCAATTCGAGATGATTACTTCACTGGGCAAATCCACTTTGAAAATATCAGTCAAAAAAAACTCAAAATTATTAATCCATAACTTACGGTATATTAATAGGGTATAGTTCGTCTTGGTATATTAGATACTATATTTAATGTTGATTCGAATGGTATATCGTAACCCAATTCGAGATGATTACTTCACTGGGCAAATCCACTTTGAAAATATCAGTCAAAAAAAACTCAAAATTATTAATCCATAAATAACTTACGGTATATTAATAGGGTATAGTTCGTCTTGGTATATTAGATACTATATTTAATGGTGATTCGAATGGTATATCGTAACCCAATTCGCGATGATTACTTCACTGGGCAAATCCACTTTGAAAATATCAGTCAAAAAAAACTCAAAATTATTAATCCATAAATAACTTACGGTATATTAATAGGGTATAGTTCGTCTTGGTATATTAGATACTATATTTAATGGTGATTCGAATGGTATATCGTAACCCAATTCGAGATGATTACTTCACTGGGCAAATCCACTTTGAAAATATCAGTCAAAAAAAACTCAAAATTATTAATCCATAAATAACTTACGGTATATTAATAGGGTATAGTTCGATTGCTATATTAGATACTATATTTAATGTTGATTCGAATGGTATATCGTAACCCAATTCGAGATGATTACTTCACTGGGCAAATCCACTTTGAAAATATCAGTCAAAAAAAAAAAACTCAAAATTATTAATCCATAAATAACTTACGGTATATTAATAGGGTATAGTTCGTCTTGGTATATTAGATACTATATTTAATGGTGATTCGAATGGTATATCGTAACCCAATTCGAGATGTTTACTTCACTGGGCAAATCCACTTTGAAAATATCAGTCAAAAAAAAAACTCAAAATTATTAATCCATAAATAACTTACGGTATATTAATAGGGTATAGTTCGTCTTGGTATATTAGATACTATATTTAATGTTGATTCGAATGGTATATCGTAACCCAATTCGAGATGTTTACTTCACTGGGCAAATCCACTTTGAAAATATCAGTCAAAAAAAAAACTCAAAATTATTAATCCATAAATAACTTACGGTATATTAATAGGGTATAGTTCGTCTTGGTATATTAGATACTATATTTAATGGTGATTCGAATGGTATATCGTAACCCAATTCGAGATGTTTACTTCACTGGGCAAATCCACTTTGATAATATCAGTCAAAAAAAAACTCAAAATTATTAATCCATAAATAACTTACGGTATATTAATAGGGTATAGTTCGTCTTGGTATATTAGATACTATATTTAATGGGATTCGAATGGTATATCGTAACCCAATTCGAGATGATTACTTCACTGGGCAAATCCACTTTGAAAATATCAGTCAAAAAAAAAAACTCAAAATTATTAATCCATAAATAACTTACGGTATATTAATAGGGTATAGTTCGTCTTGGTATATTAGATACTATATTTAATGGTGATTCGAATGGTATATCGTAACCCAATTCGAGATGATTACTTCACTGGGCAAATCCACTTTGAACATATCAGTCAAAAAAAAAACTCAAAATTATTAATCCATAAATAACTTACGGTATATTAATAGGGTATAGTTCGATTGCTATATTAGATACTATATTTAATGTTGATTCGAATGGTATATCGTAACCCAATTCGAGATGTTTACTTCACTGGGCAAATCCACTTTGAAAATATCAGTCAAAAAAAAAAACTCAAAATTATTAATCCATAAATAACTTACGGTATATTAATAGGGTATAGTTAGTCTTGGTATATTAGATACTATATTTAATGTTGATTCGAATGGTATATCGTAACCCAATTCGAGATGATTACTTCACTGGGCAAATCCACTTTGAAAATAAAAGTCAAAAAAAAAACTCAAAATTATTAATCCATAAATAACTTACGGTATATTAATAGGGTATAGTTCTTGGTATATTAGATACTATATTTAATGGTGATTCGAATGGTATATCGTAACCCAATTCGAGATGATTACTTCACTGGGCAAATCCACTTTGAAAATATCAGTCAAAAAAAACTCAAAATTATTAATCCATAACTTACGGTATATTAATAGGGTATAGTTCGTCTTGGTATATTAGATACTATATTTAATGTTGATTCGAATGGTATATCGTAACCCAATTCGAGATGATTACTTCACTGGGCAAATCCACTTTGAAAATATCAGTCAAAAAAAACTCAAAATTATTAATCCATAAATAACTTACGGTATATTAATAGGGTATAGTTCGTCTTGGTATATTAGATACTATATTTAATGGTGATTCGAATGGTATATCGTAACCCAATTCGCGATGATTACTTCACTGGGCAAATCCACTTTGAAAATATCAGTCAAAAAAAACTCAAAATTATTAATCCATAAATAACTTACGGTATATTAATAGGGTATAGTTCGTCTTGGTATATTAGATACTATATTTAATGGTGATTCGAATGGTATATCGTAACCCAATTCGAGATGATTACTTCACTGGGCAAATCCACTTTGAAAATATCAGTCAAAAAAAACTCAAAATTATTAATCCATAAATAACTTACGGTATATTAATAGGGTATAGTTCGATTGCTATATTAGATACTATATTTAATGTTGATTCGAATGGTATATCGTAACCCAATTCGAGATGATTACTTCACTGGGCAAATCCACTTTGAAAATATCAGTCAAAAAAAAAAAACTCAAAATTATTAATCCATAAATAACTTACGGTATATTAATAGGGTATAGTTCGTCTTGGTATATTAGATACTATATTTAATGGTGATTCGAATGGTATATCGTAACCCAATTCGAGATGTTTACTTCACTGGGCAAATCCACTTTGAAAATATCAGTCAAAAAAAAAACTCAAAATTATTAATCCATAAATAACTTACGGTATATTAATAGGGTATAGTTCGTCTTGGTATATTAGATACTATATTTAATGTTGATTCGAATGGTATATCGTAACCCAATTCGAGATGTTTACTTCACTGGGCAAATCCACTTTGAAAATATCAGTCAAAAAAAAAACTCAAAATTATTAATCCATAAATAACTTACGGTATATTAATAGGGTATAGTTCGTCTTGGTATATTAGATACTATATTTAATGGTGATTCGAATGGTATATCGTAACCCAATTCGAGATGTTTACTTCACTGGGCAAATCCACTTTGATAATATCAGTCAAAAAAAAAACTCAAAATTATTAATCCATAAATAACTTACGGTATATTAATAGGGTATAGTTCGTCTTGGTATATTAGATACTATATTTAATGGGATTCGAATGGTATATCGTAACCCAATTCGAGATGATTACTTCACTGGGCAAATCCACTTTGAAAATATCAGTCAAAAAAAAAAACTCAAAATTATTAATCCATAAATAACTTACGGTATATTAATAGGGTATAGTTCGTCTTGGTATATTAGATACTATATTTAATGGTGATTCGAATGGTATATCGTAACCCAATTCGAGATGATTACTTCACTGGGCAAATCCACTTTGAACATATCAGTCAAAAAAAAAACTCAAAATTATTAATCCATAAATAACTTACGGTATATTAATAGGGTATAGTTCGATTGCTATATTAGATACTATATTTAATGTTGATTCGAATGGTATATCGTAACCCAATTCGAGATGTTTACTTCACTGGGCAAATCCACTTTGAAAATATCAGTCAAAAAAAAAAACTCAAAATTATTAATCCATAAATAACTTACGGTATATTAATAGGGTATAGTTAGTCTTGGTATATTAGATACTATATTTAATGGTGATTCGAATGGTATATCGTAACCCAATTCGAGATGATTACTTCACTGGGCAAATCCACTTTGAAAATATCAGTCAAAAAAAAAACTCAAAATTATTAATCCATAAATAACTTACGGTATATTAATAGGGTATAGTTCGATTGCTATATTAGATACTATATTTAATGTTGATTCGAATGGTATATCGTAACCCAATTCGAGATGATTACTTCACTGGGCAAATCCACTTTGAAAATATCAGTCAAAAAAAAACTCAAAATTATTAATCCATAAATAACTTACGGTATATTAATAGGGTATAGTTCGTCTTGCTATATTAGATACTATATTTAATGGTGATTCGAATGGTATATCGTAACCCAATTCGAGATGATTACTTCACTGGGCAAATCCACTTTGAAAATATCAGTCAAAAAAAAAATCAAAATTATTAATCCATAAATAACTTACGGTATATTAATAGGGTATAGTTCATCTTGGTATATTAGATACTATATTTAATGGTGATTCGAATGGTATATCGTAACCCAATTCGCGATGATTACTTCACTGGGCAAATCCACTTTGAAAATATCAGTCAAAAAAACTCAAAATTATTAATCCATAAATAACTTACGGTATATTAATAGGGTATAGTTCGTCTTGGTATATTAGATACTATATTTAATGGTGATTCGAATGGTATATCGCAACCCAATTCGAGATGTTTACTTCACTGGGCAAATCCACTTTGAAAATATCAGTCAAAAAAAAAACTCAAAATTATTAATCCATAAATAACTTACGGTATATTAATAGGGTATAGTTCGTCTTGGTATATTAGATACTATATTTAATGGTGATTCGAATGGTATATCGTAACCCAATTCGAGATGATTACTTCACTGGGCAAATCCACTTTGAAAATATCAGTCAAAAAAAAACTCAAAATTATTAATCCATAAATAACTTACGGTATATTAATAGGGTATAGATCGTCTTGGTATATTATATACTATATTTAATGGTGATTCGAATATTATATCGTAACCCAATTCGAGATGATTACTTCACTGGGCAAATCCACTTTGAAAATATCAGTCAAAAAAAAACTCAAAATTATTAATCCATAAATAACTTACGGTATATTAATAGGGTATAGTTCGTCTTGCTATATTAGATACTATATATAATGGTGATTCGAATGGTATATCGTAACCCAATTCGAGATGTTTACTTCACTGGGCAAATCCACTTTGAAAATATCAGTCAAAAAAAAAACTCAAAATTATTAATCCATAAATAACTTACGGTATATTAATAGGGTATAGTTCGTCTTGGTATATTAGATACTATATTTAATGGTGATTCGAATGGTATATCGTAACCCAATTCGAGATGATTACTTCACTGGGCAAATCCACTTTGAAAATATCAGTCAAAAAAAAAAACTCAAAATTATTTATCCTTAAATAACTTACGGTATATTAATAGGGTATAGTTCGTCTTGGTATATTAGATACTATATTTAATGGTGATTCGAATGGTATATCGTAACCCAATTCGAGATGATTACTTCACTGGGCAAATCCACTTTGAAAATATCAGTCAAAAAAAAAACTCAAAATTATTAATCCATAAATAACTTACGGTATATTAATAGGGTATAGTTCGATTGCTATATTAGATACTATATTTAATGTTGATTCGAATGGTATATCGTAACCCAATTCGAGATGATTACTTCACTGGGCAAATCCACTTTGAAAATATCAGTCAAAAAAAAAACTCAAAATTATTAATCCATAAATAACTTACGGTATATTAATAGGGTATAGTTCGATTGCTATATTAGATACTATATTTAATGTTGATTCGAATGGTATATCGTAACCCAATTCGAGATGATTACTTCACTGGGCAAATCCACTTTGAAAATATCAGTCAAAAAAAAAACTCAAAATTATTAATCCATAAATAACTTACGGTATATTAATAGGGTATAGTTCGTCTTGGTATATTAGATACTATATTTAATGGTGATTCGAATGGTATATCGTAACCCAATTCGAGATGATTACTTCACTGGGCAAATCCACTTTGAAAATATCAGTCAAAAAAAAAAACTCAAAATTATTTATCCTTAAATAACTTACGGTATATTAATAGGGTATAGTTCGTCTTGGTATATTAGATACTATATTTAATGGTGATTCGAATGGTATATCGTAACCCAATTCGAGATAATTACTTCACTGGGCAAATCCACTTTGAAAATATCAGTCAAAAAAAAAACTCAAAATTATTAATCCATAAATAACTTACGGTATATTAATAGGGTATAGTTCGATTGCTATATTAGATACTATATTTAATGTTGATTCGAATGGTATATCGTAACCCAATTCGAGATGATTACTTCACTGGGCAAATCCACTTTGAAAATATCAGTCAAAAAAAAAACTCAAAATTATTAATCCATAAATAACTTACGGTATATTAATAGGGTATAGTTCGTCTTGGTATATTAGATACTATATTTAATGGTGATTCGAATGGTATATCGTAACCCAATTCGAGATGTTTACTTCACTGGGCAAATCCACTTTGAAAATATCAGTTAAAAAAAAACTCAAAATTATTAATCCATAAATAACTTACGGTATATTAATAGGGTATAGTTCGTCTTGGTATATTAGATACTATATTTAATGTTGATTCGAATGGTATATCGTAACCCAATTCGAGATGTTTACTTCACTGGGCAAATCCACTTTGAAAATATCAGTCAAAAAAAAACTCAAAATTATTAATCCATAAATAACTTACGGTATATTAATAGGGTATAGTTCGTCTTGGTATATTAGATACTATATTTAATGGTGATTCGAATGGTATATCGTAACCCAATTCGAGATGTTTACTTCACTGGGCAAATCCACTTTGAAAATATCAGTCAAAAAAAAAACTCAAAATTATTAATCCATAAATAACTTACGGTATATTAATAGGGTATAGTTCGTCTTGGTATATTAGATACTATATTTAATGGTGATTCGAATGGTATATCGTAACCCAATTCGAGATGATTACTTCACTGGGCAAATCCACTTTGAAAATATCAGTCAAAAAAAAAACTCAAAATTATTAATCCATAAATAACTTACGGTATATTAATAGGGTATAGTTCGTCTTGGTATATTAGATACTATATTTAATGGTGATTCGAATGGTATATCGTAACCCAATTCGAGATGATTACTTCACTGGGCAAATCCACTTTGAAAATATCAGTCAAAAAAACTCAAAATTATTAATCCATAAATAACTTACGGTATATTAATAGGGTATAGTTCGTCTTGGTATATTAGATACTATATTTAATGGTGATTCGAATGGTATATCGTAACCCAATTCGAGATGATTACTTCACTGGGCAAATCCACTTTGAAAATATCAGTCAAAAAAAAACTCAAAATTATTAATCCATAAATAACTTACGGTATATTAATAGGGTATAGTTCGTCTTGGTATATTAGATACTATATTTAATGGTGATTCGAATGGTATATCGTAACCCAATTCGAGATGTTTACTTCACTGGGCAAATCCACTTTGAAAATATCAGTCAAAAAAAAAACTCAAAATTATTAATCCATAAATAACTTACGGTATATTAATAGGGTATAGTTCGTCTTGGTATATTAGATACTATATTTAATGGTGATTCGAATGGTATATCGTAACCCAATTCGAGATGATTACTTCACTGGGCAAATCCACTTTGAAAATATCAGTCAAAAAAAAACTCAAAATTATTAATCCATAAATAACTTACGGTATATTAATAGGGTATAGATCGTCTTTTATATTATATACTATATTTAATGGTGATTCGAATGGTATATCGTAACCCAATTCGAGATGATTACTTCACTGGGCAAATCCACTTTGAAAATATCAGTCAAAAAAAAACTCAAAATTATTAATCCATAAATAACTTACGGTATATTAATAGGGTATAGTTCGTCTTGCTATATTAGATACTATATATAATGGTGATTCGAATGGTATATCGTAACCCAATTCGAGATGTTTACTTCACTGGGTAAATCCACTTTGAAAATATCAGTCAAAAAAAAAACTCAAAATTATTAATCCATAAATAACTTACGGTATATTAATAGGGTATAGTTCGTCTTGGTATATTAGATACTATATTTAATGGTGATTCGAATGGTATATCGTAACCCAATTCGAGATGATTACTTCACTGGGCAAATCCACTTTGAAAATATCAGTCAAAAAAAAAACTCAAAATTATTAATCCTTAAATAACTTACGGTATATTAATAGGGTATAGTTCGTCTTGGTATATTAGATACTATATTTAATGGTGATTCGAATGGTATATCGTAACCCAATTCGAGATGTTTACTTCACTGGGCAAATCCACTTTGAAAATATCAGTCAAAAAAAAACTCAAAATTATTAATCCATAAATAACTTACGGTATATTAATAGGGTATAGTTCGTCTTGGTTTATTAGATACTATATTTAATGGTGATTCGAATGTTATATCGTAACCCAATTCGAGATGTTTACTTCACTGGGCAAATCCACTTTGATAATATCAGTCAAAAAAAAACTCAAAATTATTAATCCATAAATAACTTACGGTATATTAATAGGGTATAGTTCGTCTTGGTATATTAGATACTATATTTAATGGTGATTCGAATGGTATATCGTAACCCAATTCGAGATGATTACTTCACTGGGCAAATCCACTTTGAAAATATCAGTCAAAAAAAAACTCAAAATTATTAATCCATAAATAACTTACGGTATATTAATAGGGTATAGTTCGTCTTGCTATATTAGATACTATATTTAATGGTGATTCGAATGGTATATCGTAACCCAATTCGAGATGATTACTTCACTGGGCAAATCCACTTTGAAAATATCAGTCAAAAAAAAAACTCAAAATTATTAATCCATAAATAACTTACGGTATATTAATAGGGTATAGTTCGTCTTGGTATATTGATACTATATTTAATGGTGATTCGAATGGTATATCGTAACCCAATTCGAGATGATTACTTCACTGGGCAAATCCACTTTGAAAATATCAGTCAAAAAAAAACTCAAAATTATTAATCCATAAATAACTTACGGTATATTAATAGGGTATAGTTCGTCTTGGTATATTAGATACTATATTTAATGGTGATTCGAATGGTATATCGTAACCCAATTCGAGATGTTTACTTCACTGGGCAAATCCACTTTGAAAATATCAGTCAAAAAAAAAACTCAAAATTATTAATCCATAAATAACTTACGGTATATTAATAGGGTATAGTTCTTCTTGGTATATTAGATACTATATTTAATGGTGATTCGAATGGTATATCGTAACCCAATTCGCGATGATTACTTCACTGGGCAAATCCACTTTGAAAATATCAGTCAAAAAAAAACTCAAAATTATTAATCCATAAATAACTTACGGTATATTAATAGGGTATAGATCGTCTTGGTATATTATATACTATATTTAATGGTGATTCGAATGGTATATCGTAACCCAATTCGAGATGATTACTTCACTGGGCAAATCCACTTTGAAAATATCAGTCAAAAAAAACTCAAAATTATTAATCCATAAATAACTTACGGTATATTAATAGGGTATAGTTCGTCTTGCTATATTAGATACTATATATAATGGTGATTCGAATGGTATATCGTAACCCAATTCGAGATGTTTACTTCACTGGGCAAATCCACTTTGAAAATATCAGTCAAAAAAAAAACTCAAAATTATTAATCCATAAATAACTTACGGTATATTAATAGGGTATAGTTCGTCTTGGTATATTAGATACTATATTTAATGGTGATTCGAATGGTATATCGTAACCCAATTCGAGATGATTACTTCACTGGGCAAATCCACTTTGAAAATATCAGTCAAAAAAAAAACTCAAAATTATTAATCCATAAATAACTTACGGTATATTAATAGGGTATAGTTCGATTGCTATATTAGATACTATATTTAATGTTGATTCGAATGGTATATCGTAACCCAATTTGTGATGATTACTTCACTGGGCAAATCCACTTTGAAAATATCAGTCAAAAAAAAAACTCAAAATTATTAATCCATAAATAACTTACGGTATATTAATAGGGTATAGTTCGATTGCTATATTAGATACTATATTTAATGTTGATTCGAATGGTATATCGTAACCCAATTTGTGATGATTACTTCACTGGGCAAATCCACTTTGAAAATATCAGTCAAAAAAAAAACTCAAAATTATTAATCCATAAATAACTTACGGTATATTAATAGGGTATAGTTCGTCTTGGTATATTAGATACTATATTTAATGGTGATTCGAATGGTATATCGTAACCCAATTCGAGATGTTTACTTCACTGGGCAAATCCACTTTGAAAATATCAGTCAAAAAAAAACTCAAAATTATTAATCCATAAATAACTTACGGTATATTAATAGGGTATAGTTCGTCTTGGTATATTAGATACTATATTTAATGGTGATTCGAATGGTATATCGTAACCCAATTCGAGATGTTTACTTCACTGGGCAAATCCACTTTGATAATATCAGTCAAAAAAAAAACTCAAAATTATTAATCCATAAATAACTTACGGTATATTAATAGGGTATAGTTCGTCTTGGTATATTAGATACTATATTTAATGGTGATTCGAATGGTATATCGTAACCCAATTCGAGATGATTACTTCACTGGGCAAATCCACTTTGAAAATATCAGTCAAAAAAAAAAACTCAAAATTATTAATCCATAAATAACTTACGGTATATTAATAGGGTATAGTTCGTCTTGGTATATTTAATACTATATTTAATGGTGATTCGAATGGTATATCGTAACCCAATTCGAGATGATTACTTCACTGGGCAAATCCACTTTGAAAATATCAGTCAAAAAAAAAAACTCAAAATTATTAATCCATAAATAACTTACGGTATATTAATAGGGTATAGTTCGATTGCTATATTAGATACTATATTTAATGTTGATTCGAATGGTATATCGTAACCCAATTCGAGATGTTTACTTCACTGGGCAAATCCACTTTGAAAATATCAGTCAAAAAAAAACTCAAAATTATTAATCCATAAATAACTTACGGTATATTAATAGGGTATAGTTCGTCTTGGTATATTAGATACTATATTTAATGGTGATTCGAATGGTATATCGTAACCCAATTCGAGATGTTTACTTCACTGGGCAAATCCACTTTGATAATATCAGTCAAAAAAAAAACTCAAAATTATTAATCCATAAATAACTTACGGTATATTAATAGGGTATAGTTCGTCTTGGTATATTAGATACTATATTTAATGGTGATTCGAATGGTATATCGTAACCCGATTCGAGATGATACTTCACTGGGCAAATCCACTTTGAAAATAAAAGTCAAAAAAAAACTCAAAATTATTAATCCATAAATAACTTACGTATATTAATAGGGTATAATTCGTCTTGGTATATTAGATACTATATTTAATGGTGATTCGAATGGTATATCGTAACCCAATTCGAGATGATTACTTCACTGGGCAAATCCACTTTGAAAATAAAAGTCAAAAAAAAAACTCAAAATTATTAATCCATAAATAACTTACGGTATATTAATAGGGTATAATTCGTCTTGGTATATTAGATACTATATTTAATGGTGATTCGAATGGTATATCGTAACCCAATTCGAGATGATTACTTCACTGGGCAAATCCACTTTGAAAATAAAAGTCAAAAAAAAAACTCAAAATTATTAATCCATAAATAACTTACGGTATATTAATAGGGTATACGAATGGTATATCGTAACCCAATTCGAGATGATTACTTCACTGGGCAAATCCACTTTGAAAATAAAAGTCAAAAAAAAAACTCAAAATTATTAATCCATAAATAACTTACGGTATATTAATAGGGTATAATTCGTCTTGGTATATTAGATACTATATTTAATGGTGATTCGAATGGTATATCGTAACCCAATTCGAGATGATTACTTCACTGGGCAAATCCACTTTGAAAATAAAAGTCAAAAAAAAAAACTCAAAATTATTAATCCATAAATAACTTACGGTATATTAATAGGGTATAATTCGTCTTGGTATATTAGATACTATATTTAATGGTGATTCGAATGGTATATCGTAACCCAATTCGAGATGATTACTTCACTGTGCAAATCCACTTTGAAAATAAAAGTCAAAAAAAAAAACTCAAAATTATTAATCCATAAATAACTTACGGTATATTAATAGGGTATAATTCGTCTTGGTATATTAGATACTATATTTAATGGTGATTCGAATGGTATATCGTAACCTAATTCGAGATGATTACTTCACTGGGCAAATCCACTTTGAATATAAAAGTCAAAAAAAAACTCAAAATTATTAATCCATAAATAACTTACGGTATATTAATAGGGTATAATTCGTCTTGGTATATTAGATACTATATTTAATGGTGATTCGAATGGTATATCGTAACCCAATTCGAGATGATTACTTCACTGGGCAAATCCACTTTGAAAATAAAAGTCAAAAAAAAAACTCAAAATTATTAATCCATAAATAACTTACGGTATATTAATAGGGTATAATTCGTCTTGGTATATTAGATACTATATTTAATGTTGATTCGAATGGTATATCGTAACCCAATTCGAGATGATTACTTCAGATGGCAAATCCACTTTGAAAATAAAAGTCAAAAAAAAACTCAAAATTATTAATCCATAAATAACTTACGGTATATTAATAGGGTATAATTCGTCTTGGTATATTAGATACTATATTTAATGGTGATTCGAATGGTATATCGTAACCCAATTCGAGATGATTACTTCACTGGGCAAATCCACTTTGAAAAAAAAAGTCAAAAAAAAACTCAAAATTATTAATCCATAAATAACTTACGTATATTAATAGGGTATAATTCGTCTTGGTATATTTTATACTATATTTAATGGTGATTCGAATGGTATATCGTAACCCAATTCGAGATGATTACTTCACTGGGCAAATCCACTTTGAAAATAAAAGTCAAAAAAAAAACTCAAAATTATTAATCCATAAATAACTTACGTATATTAATAGGGTATAATTCGTCTTGGTATATTAGATACTATATTTAATGGTGATTCGAATGGTATATCGTAACCTAATTCGAGATGATTACTTCACTGGGCAAATCCACTTTGAAAATAAAAGTCAAAAAAAAAACTCAAAATTATTAATCCATAAATAACTTACGGTATATTAATAGGGTATAATTCGTCTTGGTATATTAGATACTATATTTAATGGTGATTCGAATGGTATATCGTAACCCAATTCGAGATGATTACTTCACTGGGCAAATCCACTTTGAATAAAAAAGTCAAAAAAAAAACTCAAAATTATTAATCCATAAATAACTTACGGTATATTAATAGGGTATAATTCGTCTTGGTATATTAGATACTATATTTAATGGTGATTCGAATGGTATATCGTAACCCAATTCGAGATGATTACTTCACTGGGCAAATCCACTTTGAAAATAAAAGTCAAAAAAAAAACTCAAAATTATTAATCCATAAATAACTTACGGTATATTAATAGGGTATAATTCGTCTTGGTATATTAGATACTATATTTAATGGTGATTCGAATGGTATATCGTAACCCAATTCGAGATGATTACTTCACTGGGCAAATCCACTTTGAAAAAAAAAGTCAAAAAAAAAACTCAAAATTATTAATCCATAAATAACTTACGTATATTAATAGGGTATAATTCGTCTTGGTATATTTTATACTATATTTAATGGTGATTCGAATGGTATATCGTAACCCAATTCGAGATGATTACTTCACTGGGCAAATCCACTTTGAAAATAAAAGTCAAAAAAAAAACTTAAAATTATTAATCCATAAATAACTTACGTATATTAATAGGGTATAATTCATCTTGGTATATTAGATACTATATTTAATGGTGATTCGAATGGTATATCGTAACCCAATTCGAGATGATTACTTCACTGGGCAAATCCACTTTGAAAATATCAGTCAAAAAAAAAACTCAAAATTATTAATCCATAAATAACTTACGGTATATTAATAGGGTATAGTTCGATTGCTATATTAGATACTATATTTAATGTTGATTCGAATGGTATATCGTAACCCAATTTGAGATGATTACTTCACTGGGCAAATCCACTTTGAAAATATCAGTCAAAAAAAAAACTCAAAATTATTAATCCATAAATAACTTACGGTATATTAATAGGGTATAGTTCGTCTTGGTATATTAGATACTATATTTAATGGTGATTCGAATGGTATATCGTAACCCAATTCGAGATGATTACTTTACTGGGCAATCCACTTTGAAAATATCAGTCAAAAAAACTCAAAATTATTAATCCATAAATAAGTTACGGTATATTAATAGGGTATAGTTCGTCTTGGTATATTAGATACTATATTTAATGGTGATTCGAATGGTATATCGTAACCCAATTCGAGATGTTTACTTCACTGGGCAAATCCACTTTGAAAATATCAGTCAAAAAAAAACTCAAAATTATTAATCCATAAATAACTTACGGTATATTAATAGGGTATAGTTCGTCTTGGTATATTAGATACTATATTTAATGTTGATTCGAATGGTATATCGTAACCCAATTCGAGATGTTTACTTCACTGGGCAAATCCACTTTGAAAATATCAGTCAAAAAAAAACTCAAAATTATTAATCCATAAATAACTTACGGTATATTAATAGGGTATAGTTCGTCTTGGTATATTAGATACTATATTTAATGGTGATTCGAATGGTATATCGTAACCCAATTCGAGATGTTTACTTCACTGGGCAAATCCACTTTGATAATATCAGTCAAAAAAAAAACTCAAAATTATTAATCCATAAATAACTTACGGTATATTAATAGGGTATAGTTCGTCTTGGTATATTAGATACTATATTTAATGGTGATTCGAATGGTATATCGTAACCCAATTCGAGATGATTACTTCACTGGGCAAATCCACTTTGAAAATATCAGTCAAAAAAAAAAAACTCAAAATTATTAATCCATAAATAACTTACGGTATATTAATAGGGTATAGTTCGTCTTGGTATATTTAATACTATATTTAATGGTGATTCGAATGGTATATCGTAACCCAATTCGAGATGATTACTTCACTGGGCAAATCCACTTTGAAAATATCAGTCAAAAAAAAAAACTCAAAATTATTAATCCATAAATAACTTACGGTATATTAATAGGGTATAGTTCGATTGCTATATTAGATACTATATTTAATGTTGATTCGAATGGTATATCGTAACCCAATTCGAGATGTTTACTTCACTGGGCAAATCCACTTTGAAAATATCAGTCAAAAAAAAACTCAAAATTATTAATCCATAAATAACTTACGGTATATTAATAGGGTATAGTTCGTCTTGGTATATTAGATACTATATTTAATGGTGATTCGAATGGTATATCGTAACCCAATTCGAGATGTTTACTTCACTGGGCAAATCCACTTTGATAATATCAGTCAAAAAAAAAACTCAAAATTATTAATCCATAAATAACTTACGGTATATTAATAGGGTATAGTTCGTCTTGGTATATTAGATACTATATTTAATGGTGATTCGAATGGTATATCGTAACCCAATTCGAGATGATTACTTCACTGGGCAAATCCACTTTGAAAATATCAGTCAAAAAAAAAAAACTCAAAATTATTAATCCATAAATAACTTACGGTATATTAATAGGGTATAGTTCGTCTTGGTATATTTAATACTATATTTAATGGTGATTCGAATGGTATATCGTAACCCAATTCGAGATGATTACTTCACTGGGCAAATCCACTTTGAAAATATCAGTCAAAAAAAAAAACTCAAAATTATTAATCCATAAATAACTTACGGTATATTAATAGGGTATAGTTCGATTGCTATATTAGATACTATATTTAATGTTGATTCGAATGGTATATCGTAACCCAATTCGAGATGATTACTTCACTGGGCAAATCCACTTTGAAAATATCAGTCAAAAAAAAAAACTCAAAATTATTAATCCATAAATAACTTACGGTATATTAATAGGGTATAGTTCGTCTTGGTATATTAGATACTATATTTAATGGTGATTCGAATGGTATATCGTAACCCAATTCGAGATGTTTACTTCACTGGGCAAATCCACTTTGAATATATCAGTCAAAAAAAAAACTCAAAATTATTAATCCATAAATAACTTACGGTATATTAATAGGGTATAGTTCGTCTTGCCATATTAGATACTATATTTAATGCTGATTCGAATGGTATATCGTAACCCAATTCGAGATGATTACTTCACTGGGCAAATCCACTTTGAAAATATCAGTCAAAAAAACTCAAAATTATTAATCCATAAATAACTTACGGTATATTAATAGGGTATAGTTCGTCTTGGTATATTAGATACTATATTTAATGGTGATTCGAATGGTATATCGTAACCCAATTCGCGATGATTACTTCACTGGGCAAATCCACTTTGAAAATATCAGTCAAAAAAAACTCAAAATTATTAATCCATAAATAACTTACGGTATATTAATAGGGTATAGTTCGTCTTGCCATATTAGATACTATATTTAATGGTGATTCGAATGGTATATCGTAACCCAATTCGAGATGATTACTTCACTGGGCAAATCCACTTTGAAAATATCAGTCAAAAAAACTCAAAATTATTAATCCATAAATAACTTACGGTATATTAATAGGGTATAGTTCGTCTTGGTATATTAGATACTATATTTAATGGTGATTCGAATGGTATATCGTAACCCAATTCGCGATGATTACTTCACTGGGCAAATCCACTTTGAAAATATCAGTCAAAAAAACTCAAAATTATTAATCCATAAATAACTTACGGTATATTAATAGGGTATAGTTCGTCTTGGTATATTAGATACTATATTTAATGGTGATTCGAATGGTATATCGTAACCCAATTCGCGATGATTACTTCACTGGGCAAATCCACTTTGAAAATATCAGTCAAAAAAAAAAACTCAAAATTATTAATCCATAAATAACTTACGGTATATTAATAGGGTATAGTTCGTCTTGGTATATTAGATACTATATTTAATGGTGATTCGAATGGTATATCGTAACCCAATTCGAGATGTTTACTTCACTGGGCAAATCCACTTTGAATATATCAGTCAAAAAAAAAACTCAAAATTATTAATCCATAAATAACTTACGGTATATTAATAGGGTATAGTTCGTCTTGCCATATTAGATACTATATTTAATGCTGATTCGAATGGTATATCGTAACCCAATTCGAGATGATTACTTCACTGGGCAAATCCACTTTGAAAATATCAGTCAAAAAAACTCAAAATTATTAATCCATAAATAACTTACGGTATATTAATAGGGTATAGTTCGTCTTGGTATATTAGATACTATATTTAATGGTGATTCGAATGGTATATCGTAACCCAATTCGCGATGATTACTTCACTGGGCAAATCCACTTTGAAAATATCAGTCAAAAAAAACTCAAAATTATTAATCCATAAATAACTTACGGTATATTAATAGGGTATAGTTCGTCTTGCCATATTAGATACTATATTTAATGGTGATTCGAATGGTATATCGTAACCCAATTCGAGATGATTACTTCACTGGGCAAATCCACTTTGAAAATATCAGTCAAAAAAACTCAAAATTATTAATCCATAAATAACTTACGGTATATTAATAGGGTATAGTTCGTCTTGGTATATTAGATACTATATTTAATGGTGATTCGAATGGTATATCGTAACCCAATTCGCGATGATTACTTCACTGGGCAAATCCACTTTGAAAATATCAGTCAAAAAAACTCAAAATTATTAATCCATAAATAACTTACGGTATATTAATAGGGTATAGTTCGTCTTGGTATATTAGATACTATATTTAATGGTGATTCGAATGGTATATCGTAACCCAATTCGCGATGATTACTTCACTGGGCAAATCCACTTTGAAAATATCAGTCAAAAAAAACTCAAAATTATTAATCCATAAATAACTTACTGTATATTAATAGGGTATAGTTCGTCTTGGTATATTAGATACTATATTTAATGGTGATTCGAATGGTATATCGTAACCCAATTCGCGATGATTACTTCACTGGGCAAATCAACTTTGAAAATAAAATTCAAAAAAAAACTCAAAATTATTAATCCATAAATAACTTACGGTATATTAATAGGGTATAGTTCGTCTTGGTATATTAGATACTATATTTAATGGTGATTCGAATGGTATATCGTAACCCAATTCGCGATGATTACTTCACTGGGCAAATCCACTTTGAAAATATCAGTCAAAAAAAAAACTCAAAATTATTAATCCATAAATAACTTACGGTATATTAATAGGGTATAGTTCGATTGCTATATTAGATACTATATTTAATGTTGATTCGAATGGTATATCGTAACCCAATTTGAGATGATTACTTCACTGGGCAAATCCACTTTGAAAATATCAGTCAAAAAAAAAACTCAAAATTATTAATCCATAAATAACTTACGGTATATTAATAGGGTATAGTTCGTCTTGGTATATTAGATACTATATTTAATGGTGATTCGAATGGTATATCGTAACCCAATTCGCGATGATTACTTCACTGGGCAAATCCACTTTGAAAATATCAGTCAAAAAAACTCAAAATTATTAATCCATAAATAACTTACGGTATATTAATAGGGTATAGTTCGTCTTGGTATATTAGATACTATATTTAATGGTGATTCGAATGGTATATCGTAACCCAATTCGCGATGATTACTTCACTGGGCAAATCCACTTTGAAAATATCAGTCAAAAAAAACTCAAAATTATTAATCCATAAATAACTTACTGTATATTAATAGGGTATAGTTCGTCTTGGTATATTAGATACTATATTTAATGGTGATTCGAATGGTATATCGTAACCCAATTCGCGATGATTACTTCACTGGGCAAATCCACTTTGAAAATATCAGTCAAAAAAAACTCAAAATTATTAATCCATAAATAACTTACGGTATATTAATAGGGTATAGTTCGTCTTGCCATATTAGATACTATATTTAATGGTGATTCGAATGGTATATCGTAACCCAATTCGAGATGATTACTTCACTGGGCAAATCCACTTTGAAAATATCAGTCAAAAAAACTCAAAATTATTAATCCATAAATAACTTACGGTATATTAATAGGGTATAGTTCGTCTTGGTATATTAGATACTATATTTAATGGTGATTCGAATGGTATATCGTAACCCAATTCGCGATGATTACTTCACTGGGCAAATCCACTTTGAAAATATCAGTCAAAAAAACTCAAAATTATTAATCCATAAATAACTTACGGTATATTAATAGGGTATAGTTCGTCTTGGTATATTAGATACTATATTTAATGGTGATTCGAATGGTATATCGTAACCCAATTCGCGATGATTACTTCACTGGGCAAATCCACTTTGAAAATATCAGTCAAAAAAAACTCAAAATTATTAATCCATAAATAACTTACTGTATATTAATAGGGTATAGTTCGTCTTGGTATATTAGATACTATATTTAATGGTGATTCGAATGGTATATCGTAACCCAATTCGCGATGATTACTTCACTGGGCAAATCAACTTTGAAAATAAAATTCAAAAAAAAACTCAAAATTATTAATCCATAAATAACTTACGGTATATTAATAGGGTATAGTTCGTCTTGGTATATTAGATACTATATTTAATGGTGATTCGAATGGTATATCGTAACCCAATTCGCGATGATTACTTCACTGGGCAAATCCACTTTGAAAATAAGATTTAAAAAAAACTCAAAATTATTAATCAATAAATAACTTACTGTATATTAATAGGGTATAGTTCGTCTTGGTATATTAGATACTATATTTAATGATGATTCGAATGGTATATCGTAACCCAATTCGCGATGATTACTTCACTGGGCAAATCCACTTTGAAAATAAAATTCAAAAAAAACTCAAAATTATTAATCCATAAATAACTTACGGTATATTAATAGGGTATAGTTCGTCTTGGTATATTAGATACTATATTTAATGGTGATTCGAATGGTATATCGTAACCCAATTCGAGATGATTACTTCACTGGGCAAATCCACTTTGAAAATATCAGTCAAAAAAAAAACTCAAAATTATTAATCCATAAATAACTTACGGTATATTAATAGGGTATAGTTCGATTGCTATATTAGATACTATATTTAATGTTGATTCGAATGGTATATCGTAACCCAATTTGAGATGATTACTTCACTGGGCAAATCCACTTTGAAAATATCAGTCAAAAAAAAAACTCAAAATTATTAATCCTTAAATAACTTACGGTATATTAATAGGGTATAGTTCATCTTGGTATATTATATACTATATTTAATGGTGATTCGAATGGTATATCGTAACACAATTCGAGATGATTACTTCACTGGGCAAATCCACTTTGAATATATCAGTCAAAAAAAAACTCAAAATTATTAATCCATAAATAACTTACGGTATATTAATAGGGTATAGTTCGTCTTGCTATATTAGATACTATATATAATGGTGATTCGAATGGTATATCGTAACCCAATTCGAGATGTTTACTTCACTGGGCAAATCCACTTTGAAAATATCAGTCAAAAAAAAAACTCAAAATTATTAATCCATAAATAACTTACGGTATATTAATAGGGTATAGTTCGTCTTGGTATATTAGATACTATATTTAATGGTGATTCGAATGGTATATCGTAACCCAATTCGAGATGATTACTTCACTGGGCAAATCCACTTTGAAAATATCAGTCAAAAAAAAAACTCAAAATTATTAATCCTTAAATATCTTACGGTATATTAATAGGGTATAGTTCGTCTTGGTATATTAGATACTATATTTAATGGTGATTCGAATGGTATATCGTAACCCAATTCGAGATGATTACTTCACTGGGCAAATCCACTTTGAAAATATCAGTCAAAAAAAAAACTCAAAATTATTAATCCATAAATAACTTACGGTATATTAATAGGGTATAGTTCGATTGCTATATTAGATACTATATTTAATGTTGATTCGAATGGTATATCGTAACCCAATTTGAGATGATTACTTCACTGGGCAAATCCACTTTGAAAATATCAGTCAAAAAAAAAACTCAAAATTATTAATCCATAAATAACTTACGGTATATTAATAGGGTATAGTTCGTCTTGGTATATTAGATACTATATTTAATGGTGATTCGAATGGTATATCGTAACCCAATTCGAGATGTTTACTTCACTGGGCAAATCCACTTTGAAAATATCAGTCAAAAAAAAAACTCAAAATTATTAATCCATAAATAACTTACGGTATATTAATAGGGTATAGTTCGTCTTGGTATATTAGATACTATATTTAATGTTGATTCGAATGGTATATCGTAACCCAATTCGAGATGTTTACTTCACTGGGCAAATCCACTTTGAAAATATCAGTCAAAAAAAAAACTCAAAATTATTAATCCATAAATAACTTACGGTATATTAATAGGGTATAGTTCGTCTTGGTATATTAGATACTATATTTAATGGTGATTCGAATGGTATATCGTAACCCAATTCGAGATGTTTACTTCACTGGGCAAATCCACTTTGAAAATATCAGTCAAAAAAAAACTCAAAATTATTAATCCATAAATAACTTACGGTATATTAATAGGGTATAGTTCGTCTTGGTATATTAGATACTATATTTAATGGTGATTCGAATGGTATATCGTAACCCAATTCGAGATGTTTACTTCACTGGGCAAATCCACTTTGAAAATATCAGTCAAAAAAAAAACTCAAAATTATTAATCCATAAATAACTTACGGTATATTAATAGGGTATAGTTCGTCTTGGTATATTAGATACTATATTTAATGGTGATTCGAATGGTATATCGTAACCCAATTCGAGATGATTACTTCACTGGGCAAATCCACTTTGAATATATCAGTCAAAAAAAAACTCAAAATTATTAATCCATAAATAACTTACGGTATATTAATAGGGTATAGTTCGTCTTGCTATATTAGATACTATATATAATGGTGATTCGAATGGTATATCGTAACCCAATTCGAGATGTTTACTTCACTGGGCAAATCCACTTTGAAAATATCAGTCAAAAAAAAAACTCAAAATTATTAATCCATAAATAACTTACGGTATATTAATAGGGTATAGTTCGTCTTGGTATATTAGATACTATATTTAATGGTGATTCGAATGGTATATCGTAACCCAATTCGAGATGATTACTTCACTGGGCAAATCCACTTTGAAAATATCAGTCAAAAAAAAAACTCAAAATTATTAATCCTTAAATATCTTACGGTATATTAATAGGGTATAGTTCGTCTTGGTATATTAGATACTATATTTAATGGTGATTCGAATGGTATATCGTAACCCAATTCGAGATGATTACTTCACTGGGCAAATCCACTTTGAAAATATCAGTCAAAAAAAAAACTCAAAATTATTAATCCATAAATAACTTACGGTATATTAATAGGGTATAGTTCGATTGCTATATTAGATACTATATTTAATGTTGATTCGAATGGTATATCGTAACCCAATTTGAGATGATTACTTCACTGGGCAAATCCACTTTGAAAATATCAGTCAAAAAAAAAACTCAAAATTATTAATCCATAAATAACTTACGGTATATTAATAGGGTATAGTTCGTCTTGGTATATTAGATACTATATTTAATGGTGATTCGAATGGTATATCGTAACCCAATTCGAGATGTTTACTTCACTGGGCAAATCCACTTTGAAAATATCAGTCAAAAAAAAAACTCAAAATTATTAATCCATAAATAACTTACGGTATATTAATAGGGTATAGTTCGTCTTGGTATATTAGATACTATATTTAATGTTGATTCGAATGGTATATCGTAACCCAATTCGAGATGTTTACTTCACTGGGCAAATCCACTTTGAAAATATCAGTCAAAAAAAAAACTCAAAATTATTAATCCATAAATAACTTACGGTATATTAATAGGGTATAGTTCGTCTTGGTAAATTAGATACTATATTTAATGGTGATTCGAATGGTATATCGTAACCCAATTCGAGATGTTTACTTCACTGGGCAAATCCACTTTGATAATATCAGTCAAAAAAAAAACTCAAAATTATTAATCCATAAATAACTTACGGTATATTAATAGGGTATAGTTCGTCTTGATATATTAGATACTATATTTAATGGTGATTCGAATGGTATATCGTAACCCAATTCGAGATGATTACTTCACTGGGCAAATCCACTTTGAAAATATCAGTCAAAAAAAAAACTCAAAATTATTAATCCATAAATAACTTACGGTATATTAATAGGGTATAGTTCGATTGCTATATTAGATACTATATTTAATGTTGATTCGAATGGTATATCGTAACCCAATTCGAGATGTTTACTTCACTGGGCAAATCCACTTTGAAAATATCAGTCAAAAAAAAACTCAAAATTATTAATCCATAAATAACTTACGGTATATTAATAGGGTATAGTTCGTCTTGGTATATTAGATACTATATTTAATGGTGATTCGAATGGTATATCGTAACCCAATTCGAGATGATTACTTCACTGGGCAAATCCACTTTGAAAATATCAGTCAAAAAAAAAACTCAAAATTATTAATCCATAAATAACTTACGGTATATTAATAGGGTATAGTTCGATTGCTATATTAGATACTATATTTAATGTTGATTCGAATGGTATATCGTAACCCAATTCGAGATGTTTACTTCACTGGGCAAATCCACTTTGAAAATATCAGTCAAAAAAAAACTCAAAATTATTAATCCATAAATAACTTACGGTATATTAATAGGGTATAGTTCGTCTTGGTAAATTAGATACTATATTTAATGGTGATTCGAATGGTATATCGTAACCCAATTCGAGATGTTTACTTCACTGGGCAAATCCACTTTGATAATATCAGTCAAAAAAAAAACTCAAAATTATTAATCCATAAATAACTTACGGTATATTAATAGGGTATAGTTCGTCTTGGTATATTAGATACTATATTTAATGGTGATTCGAATGGTATATCGTAACCCAATTCGAGATGATTACTTCACTGGGCAAATCCACTTTGAAAATATCAGTCAAAAAAAAAACTCAAAATTATTAATCCATAAATAACTTACGGTATATTAATAGGGTATAGTTCGATTGCTATATTAGATACTATATTTAATGTTGATTCGAATGGTATATCGTAACCCAATTCGAGATGTTTACTTCACTGGGCAAATCCACTTTGAAAATATCAGTCAAAAAAAAACTCAAAATTATTAATCCATAAATAACTTACGGTATATTAATAGGGTATAGTTCGTCTTGCTATATTAGATACTATATATAATGGTGATTCGAATGGTATATCGTAACCCAATTCGAGATGTTTACTTCACTGGGCAAATCCACTTTGAAAATATCAGTCAAAAAAAAAACTCAAAATTATTAATCCATAAATAACTTACGGTATATTAATAGGGTATAGTTCGTCTTGGTATATTAGATACTATATTTAATGGTGATTCGAATGGTATATCGTAACCCAATTCGAGATGTTTACTTCACTGGGCAAATCCACTTTGAAAATATCAGTCAAAAAAAAAACTCAAAATTATTAATCCATAAATAACTTACGGTATATTAATAGGGTATAGTTCGTCTTGGTATATTAGATACTATATTTAATGTTGATTCGAATGGTATATCGTAACCCAATTCGAGATGTTTACTTCACTGGGCAAATCCACTTTGAAAATATCAGTCAAAAAAAAAACTCAAAATTATTAATCCATAAATAACTTACGGTATATTAATAGGGTATAGTTCGTCTTGGTAAATTAGATACTATATTTAATGGTGATTCGAATGGTATATCGTAACCCAATTCGAGATGTTTACTTCACTGGGCAAATCCACTTTGATAATATCAGTCAAAAAAAAAACTCAAAATTATTAATCCATAAATAACTTACGGTATATTAATAGGGTATAGTTCGTCTTGGTATATTAGATACTATATTTAATGGTGATTCGAATGGTATATCGTAACCCAATTCGAGATGATTACTTCACTGGGCAAATCCACTTTGAAAATATCAGTCAAAAAAAAAACTCAAAATTATTAATCCATAAATAACTTACGGTATATTAATAGGGTATAGTTCGATTGCTATATTAGATACTATATTTAATGTTGATTCGAATGGTATATCGTAACCCAATTCGAGATGTTTACTTCACTGGGCAAATCCACTTTGAAAATATCAGTCAAAAAAAAAACTCAAAATTATTAATCCATAAATAACTTACGGTATATTAATAGGGTATAGTTCGTCTTGGTATATTAGATACTATATTTAATGGTGATTCGAATGGTATATCGTAACCCAATTCGAGATGTTTACTTCACTGGGCAAATCCACTTTGAAAATATCAGTCAAAAAAAAACTCAAAATTATTAATCCATAAATAACTTACGGTATATTAATAGGGTATAGTTCGTCTTGGTATATTAGATACTATATTTAATGGTGATTCGAATGGTATATCGTAACCCAATTCGAGATGTTTACTTCACTGGGCAAATCCACTTTGAAAATATCAGTCAAAAAAAAAACTCAAAATTATTAATCCATAAATAACTTACGGTATATTAATAGGGTATAGTTCGTCTTGGTATATTAGATACTATATTTAATGGTGATTCGAATGGTATATCGTAACCCAATTCGAGATGATTACTTCACTGGGCAAATCCACTTTGAATATATCAGTCAAAAAAAAACTCAAAATTATTAATCCATAAATAACTTACGGTATATTAATAGGGTATAGTTCGTCTTGCTATATTAGATACTATATATAATGGTGATTCGAATGGTATATCGTAACCCAATTCGAGATGTTTACTTCACTGGGCAAATCCACTTTGAAAATATCAGTCAAAAAAAAAACTCAAAATTATTAATCCATAAATAACTTACGGTATATTAATAGGGTATAGTTCGTCTTGGTATATTAGATACTATATTTAATGGTGATTCGAATGGTATATCGTAACCCAATTCGAGATGATTACTTCACTGGGCAAATCCACTTTGAAAATATCAGTCAAAAAAAAAACTCAAAATTATTAATCCTTAAATATCTTACGGTATATTAATAGGGTATAGTTCGTCTTGGTATATTAGATACTATATTTAATGGTGATTCGAATGGTATATCGTAACCCAATTCGAGATGATTACTTCACTGGGCAAATCCACTTTGAAAATATCAGTCAAAAAAAAAACTCAAAATTATTAATCCATAAATAACTTACGGTATATTAATAGGGTATAGTTCGATTGCTATATTAGATACTATATTTAATGTTGATTCGAATGGTATATCGTAACCCAATTTGAGATGATTACTTCACTGGGCAAATCCACTTTGAAAATATCAGTCAAAAAAAAAACTCAAAATTATTAATCCATAAATAACTTACGGTATATTAATAGGGTATAGTTCGTCTTGGTATATTAGATACTATATTTAATGGTGATTCGAATGGTATATCGTAACCCAATTCGAGATGTTTACTTCACTGGGCAAATCCACTTTGAAAATATCAGTCAAAAAAAAAACTCAAAATTATTAATCCATAAATAACTTACGGTATATTAATAGGGTATAGTTCGTCTTGGTATATTAGATACTATATTTAATGTTGATTCGAATGGTATATCGTAACCCAATTCGAGATGTTTACTTCACTGGGCAAATCCACTTTGAAAATATCAGTCAAAAAAAAAACTCAAAATTATTAATCCATAAATAACTTACGGTATATTAATAGGGTATAGTTCGTCTTGGTAAATTAGATACTATATTTAATGGTGATTCGAATGGTATATCGTAACCCAATTCGAGATGTTTACTTCACTGGGCAAATCCACTTTGATAATATCAGTCAAAAAAAAAACTCAAAATTATTAATCCATAAATAACTTACGGTATATTAATAGGGTATAGTTCGTCTTGATATATTAGATACTATATTTAATGGTGATTCGAATGGTATATCGTAACCCAATTCGAGATGATTACTTCACTGGGCAAATCCACTTTGAAAATATCAGTCAAAAAAAAAACTCAAAATTATTAATCCATAAATAACTTACGGTATATTAATAGGGTATAGTTCGATTGCTATATTAGATACTATATTTAATGTTGATTCGAATGGTATATCGTAACCCAATTCGAGATGTTTACTTCACTGGGCAAATCCACTTTGAAAATATCAGTCAAAAAAAAACTCAAAATTATTAATCCATAAATAACTTACGGTATATTAATAGGGTATAGTTCGTCTTGGTATATTAGATACTATATTTAATGGTGATTCGAATGGTATATCGTAACCCAATTCGAGATGATTACTTCACTGGGCAAATCCACTTTGAAAATATCAGTCAAAAAAAAAACTCAAAATTATTAATCCATAAATAACTTACGGTATATTAATAGGGTATAGTTCGATTGCTATATTAGATACTATATTTAATGTTGATTCGAATGGTATATCGTAACCCAATTCGAGATGTTTACTTCACTGGGCAAATCCACTTTGAAAATATCAGTCAAAAAAAAACTCAAAATTATTAATCCATAAATAACTTACGGTATATTAATAGGGTATAGTTCGTCTTGGTAAATTAGATACTATATTTAATGGTGATTCGAATGGTATATCGTAACCCAATTCGAGATGTTTACTTCACTGGGCAAATCCACTTTGATAATATCAGTCAAAAAAAAAACTCAAAATTATTAATCCATAAATAACTTACGGTATATTAATAGGGTATAGTTCGTCTTGGTATATTAGATACTATATTTAATGGTGATTCGAATGGTATATCGTAACCCAATTCGAGATGATTACTTCACTGGGCAAATCCACTTTGAAAATATCAGTCAAAAAAAAAACTCAAAATTATTAATCCATAAATAACTTACGGTATATTAATAGGGTATAGTTCGATTGCTATATTAGATACTATATTTAATGTTGATTCGAATGGTATATCGTAACCCAATTCGAGATGTTTACTTCACTGGGCAAATCCACTTTGAAAATATCAGTCAAAAAAAAACTCAAAATTATTAATCCATAAATAACTTACGGTATATTAATAGGGTATAGTTCGTCTTGCTATATTAGATACTATATATAATGGTGATTCGAATGGTATATCGTAACCCAATTCGAGATGTTTACTTCACTGGGCAAATCCACTTTGAAAATATCAGTCAAAAAAAAAACTCAAAATTATTAATCCATAAATAACTTACGGTATATTAATAGGGTATAGTTCGTCTTGGTATATTAGATACTATATTTAATGGTGATTCGAATGGTATATCGTAACCCAATTCGAGATGTTTACTTCACTGGGCAAATCCACTTTGAAAATATCAGTCAAAAAAAAAACTCAAAATTATTAATCCATAAATAACTTACGGTATATTAATAGGGTATAGTTCGTCTTGGTATATTAGATACTATATTTAATGTTGATTCGAATGGTATATCGTAACCCAATTCGAGATGTTTACTTCACTGGGCAAATCCACTTTGAAAATATCAGTCAAAAAAAAAACTCAAAATTATTAATCCATAAATAACTTACGGTATATTAATAGGGTATAGTTCGTCTTGGTAAATTAGATACTATATTTAATGGTGATTCGAATGGTATATCGTAACCCAATTCGAGATGTTTACTTCACTGGGCAAATCCACTTTGATAATATCAGTCAAAAAAAAAACTCAAAATTATTAATCCATAAATAACTTACGGTATATTAATAGGGTATAGTTCGTCTTGGTATATTAGATACTATATTTAATGGTGATTCGAATGGTATATCGTAACCCAATTCGAGATGATTACTTCACTGGGCAAATCCACTTTGAAAATATCAGTCAAAAAAAAAACTCAAAATTATTAATCCATAAATAACTTACGGTATATTAATAGGGTATAGTTCGATTGCTATATTAGATACTATATTTAATGTTGATTCGAATGGTATATCGTAACCCAATTCGAGATGTTTACTTCACTGGGCAAATCCACTTTGAAAATATCAGTCAAAAAAAAACTCAAAATTATTAATCCATAAATAACTTACGGTATATTAATAGGGTATAGTTCGTCTTGGTATATTAGATACTATATTTAATGGTGATTCGAATGGTATATCGTAACCCAATTCGAGATGATTACTTCACTGGGCAAATCCACTTTGAAAATATCAGTCAAAAAAAAAACTCAAAACTATTAATCCATAAATAACTTACGGTATATTAATAGGGTATAGTTCGATTGCTATATTAGATACTATATTTAATGTTGATTCGAATGGTATATCGTAACCCAATTCGAGATGTTTACTTCACTGGGCAAATCCACTTTGAAAATATCAGTCAAAAAAAAACTCAAAATTATTAATCCATAAATAACTTACGGTATATTAATAGGGTATAGTTCGTCTTGGTATATTAGATACTATATTTAATGGTGATTCGAATGGTATATCGTAACCCAATTCGAGATGATTACTTCACTGGGCAAATCCACTTTGAAAATATCAGTCAAAAAAAAAACTCAAAATTATTAATCCATAAATAACTTACGGTATATTAATAGGGTATAGTTCGATTGCTATATTAGATACTATATTTAATGTTGATTCGAATGGTATATCGTAACCCAATTCGAGATGTTTACTTCACTGGGCAAATCCACTTTGAAAATATCAGTCAAAAAAAAACTCAAAATTATTAATCCATAAATAACTTACGGTATATTAATAGGGTATAGTTCGTCTTGGTAAATTAGATACTATATTTAATGGTGATTCGAATGGTATATCGTAACCCAATTCGAGATGTTTACTTCACTGGGCAAATCCACTTTGAAAATATCAGTCAAAAAAAAACTCAAAATTATTAATCCATAAATAACTTACGGTATATTAATAGGGTATAGTTCGTCTTGGTATATTAGATACTATATTTAATGGTGATTCGAATGGTATATCGTAACCCAATTCGAGATGATTACTTCACTGGGCAAATCCACTTTGAAAATATCAGTCAAAAAAAAAACTCAAAATTATTAATCCATAAATAACTTACGGTATATTAATAGGGTATAGTTCGATTGCTATATTAGATACTATATTTAATGTTGATTCGAATGGTATATCGTAACCCAATTCGAGATGTTTACTTCACTGGGCAAATCCACTTTGAAAATATCAGTCAAAAAAAAACTCAAAATTATTAATCCATAAATAACTTACGGTATATTAATAGGGTATAGTTCGTCTTGGTAAATTAGATACTATATTTAATGGTGATTCGAATGGTATATCGTAACCCAATTCGAGATGTTTACTTCACTGGGCAAATCCACTTTGATAATATCAGTCAAAAAAAAAACTCAAAATTATTAATCCATAAATAACTTACGGTATATTAATAGGGTATAGTTCGTCTTGGTATATTAGATACTATATTTAATGGTGATTCGAATGGTATATCGTAACCCAATTCGAGATGATTACTTCACTGGGCAAATCCACTTTGAAAATATCAGTCAAAAAAAAAACTCAAAATTATTAATCCATAAATAACTTACGGTATATTAATAGGGTATAGTTCGATTGCTATATTAGATACTATATTTAATGTTGATTCGAATGGTATATCGTAACCCAATTCGAGATGTTTACTTCACTGGGCAAATCCACTTTGAAAATATCAGTCAAAAAAAAACTCAAAATTATTAATCCATAAATAACTTACGGTATATTAATAGGGTATAGTTCGTCTTGCTATATTAGATACTATATATAATGGTGATTCGAATGGTATATCGTAACCCAATTCGAGATGTTTACTTCACTGGGCAAATCCACTTTGAAAATATCAGTCAAAAAAAAAACTCAAAATTATTAATCCATAAATAACTTACGGTATATTAATAGGGTATAGTTCGTCTTGGTATATTAGATACTATATTTAATGGTGATTCGAATGGTATATCGTAACCCAATTCGAGATGTTTACTTCACTGGGCAAATCCACTTTGAAAATATCAGTCAAAAAAAAAACTCAAAATTATTAATCCATAAATAACTTACGGTATATTAATAGGGTATAGTTCGTCTTGGTATATTAGATACTATATTTAATGTTGATTCGAATGGTATATCGTAACCCAATTCGAGATGTTTACTTCACTGGGCAAATCCACTTTGAAAATATCAGTCAAAAAAAAAACTCAAAATTATTAATCCATAAATAACTTACGGTATATTAATAGGGTATAGTTCGTCTTGGTAAATTAGATACTATATTTAATGGTGATTCGAATGGTATATCGTAACCCAATTCGAGATGTTTACTTCACTGGGCAAATCCACTTTGATAATATCAGTCAAAAAAAAAACTCAAAATTATTAATCCATAAATAACTTACGGTATATTAATAGGGTATAGTTCGTCTTGGTATATTAGATACTATATTTAATGGTGATTCGAATGGTATATCGTAACCCAATTCGAGATGATTACTTCACTGGGCAAATCCACTTTGAAAATATCAGTCAAAAAAAAAACTCAAAATTATTAATCCATAAATAACTTACGGTATATTAATAGGGTATATTCGATTGCTATATTAGATACTATATTTAATGTTGATTCGAATGGTATATCGTAACCCAATTCGAGATGTTTACTTCACTGGGCAAATCCACTTTGAAAATATCAGTCAAAAAAAAACTCAAAATTATTAATCCATAAATAACTTACGGTATATTAATAGGGTATAGTTCGTCTTGGTATATTAGATACTATATTTAATGGTGATTCGAATGGTATATCGTAACCCAATTCGAGATGATTACTTCACTGGGCAAATCCACTTTGAAAATATCAGTCAAAAAAAAAACTCAAAACTATTAATCCATAAATAACTTACGGTATATTAATAGGGTATAGTTCGATTGCTATATTAGATACTATATTTAATGTTGATTCGAATGGTATATCGTAACCCAATTCGAGATGTTTACTTCACTGGGCAAATCCACTTTGAAAATATCAGTCAAAAAAAAACTCAAAATTATTAATCCATAAATAACTTACGGTATATTAATAGGGTATAGTTCGTCTTGGTATATTAGATACTATATTTAATGGTGATTCGAATGGTATATCGTAACCCAATTCGAGATGATTACTTCACTGGGCAAATCCACTTTGAAAATATCAGTCAAAAAAAAAACTCAAAATTATTAATCCATAAATAACTTACGGTATATTAATAGGGTATAGTTCGATTGCTATATTAGATACTATATTTAATGTTGATTCGAATGGTATATCGTAACCCAATTCGAGATGTTTACTTCACTGGGCAAATCCACTTTGAAAATATCAGTCAAAAAAAAAACTCAAAATTATTAATCCATAAATAACTTACGGTATATTAATAGGGTATAGTTCGTCTGGTAAATTAGATACTATATTTAATGGTGATTCGAATGGTATATCGTAACCCAATTCGAGATGTTTACTTCACTGGGCAAATCCACTTTGAAAATATCAGTCAAAAAAAAACTCAAAATTATTAATCCATAAATAACTTACGGTATATTAATAGGGTATAGTTCGTCTTGGTATATTAGATACTATATTTAATGGTGATTCGAATGGTATATCGTAACCCAATTCGAGATGATTACTTCACTGGGCAAATCCACTTTGAAAATATCAGTCAAAAAAAAAACTCAAAATTATTAATCCATAAATAACTTACGGTATATTAATAGGGTATAGTTCGATTGCTATATTAGATACTATATTTAATGTTGATTCGAATGGTATAATCGTAACCCAATTCGAGATGTTTACTTCACTGGGCAAATCCACTTTGAAAATATCAGTCAAAAAAAAACTCAAAATTATTAATCCATAAATAACTTACGGTATATTAATAGGGTATAGTTCGTCTTGGTAAATTAGATACTATATTTAATGGTGATTCGAATGGTATATCGTAACCCAATTCGAGATGATTACTTCACTGGGCAAATCCACTTTGAAAATATCAGTCAAAAAAAATTCAAAATTATTAATCCATAAATAACTTACGGTATATTAATAGGGTATAGTTCGTCTTGGTATATTAGATACTATATTTAATGGTGATTCGAATGGTATATCGTAACCCAATTCGAGATGATTACTTCACTGGGCAAATCCACTTTGAAAATATCAGTCAAAAAAAAAACTCAAAATTATTAATCCATAAATAACTTACGGTATATTAATAGGGTATAGTTCGATTGCTATATTAGATACTATATTTAATGTTGATTCGAATGGTATATCGTAACCCAATTCGAGATGTTTACTTCACTGGGCAAATCCACTTTGAAAATATCAGTCAAAAAAAAACTCAAAATTATTAATCCATAAATAACTTACGGTATATTAATAGGGTATAGTTCGTCTTGCTATATTAGATACTATATATAATGGTGATTCGAATGGTATATCGTAACCCAATTCGAGATGTTTACTTCACTGGGCAAATCCACTTTGAAAATATCAGTCAAAAAAAAAACTCAAAATTATTAATCCATAAATAACTTACGGTATATTAATAGGGTATAGTTCGTCTTGGTATATTAGATACTATATTTAATGGTGATTCGAATGTATATCGTAACCCAATTCGAGATGATTACTTCACTGGGCAAATCCACTTTGAAAATATCAGTCAAAAAAAAAACTCAAAATTATTAATCCTTAAATATCTTACGGTATATTAATAGGGTATAGTTCGTCTTGGTATATTAGATACTATATTTAATGGTGATTCGAATGGTATATCGTAACCCAATTCGAGATGATTACTTCACTGGGCAAATCCACTTTGAAAATATCAGTCAAAAAAAAAACTCAAAATTATTAATCCATAAATAACTTACGGTATATTAATAGGGTA
>CAVMJV010000236.1:0-119090 GCA_963681835.1 Meloidogyne enterolobii
CAGAATATAACATGTCCTCCTAAAGCGATAAAGTTCAAATCTGCCTTATTAGTTTAGGACATAAGATTTGAGACTTAAAGAAACAGAATATAACATGTCCTCCTAAAGCGATAAAGTTCAAATCTGCCTTATTAGTTTAGGACATAAGATTTGAGACTTAAAGAAACAGAATATAACATGTCCTCCTAAATCGATAAAGTTCAAATCTGCCTTATTAGTTTAGGACATAAGATTTGAGACTTAAAGAAACAGAATATAACATGTCCTCCTAAATCGATAAAGTTCAAATCTGCCTTATTAGTTTAGGACATAAGATTTGAGACTTAAAGAAACAGAATATAACATGTCCTCCTGAAGCGATAAAGTTCAAATCTGCCTTATTAGTTTAGGACATAAGATTTGAGACTTAAAGAAACAGAATATAACATGTCCTCCTAAAGCGATAAAGTTCAAATCTGCCTTATTAGTTTAGGACATAAGATTTGAGACTTAAAGAAACAGAATATAACATGTCCTCCTAAATCGATAAAGTTCAAATCTGCCTTATTAGTTTAGGACATAAGATTTGAGACTTAAAGAAACAGAATATAACATGTCCTCCTAAAGCGATAAAGTTCAAATCTGCCTTATTAGTTTAGGACATAAGATTTGAGACTTAAAGAAACAGAATATAACATGTCCTCCTAAAGCGATAAAGTTCAAATCTGCCTTATTAGTTTAGGACATAAGATTTGAGACTTAAAGAAACAGAATATAACATGTCCTCCTAAAGCGATAAAGTTCAAATCTGCCTTATTAGTTTAGGACATAAGATTTGAGACTTAAAGAAACAGAATATAACATGTCCTCCTAAAGCGATAAAGTTCAAATCTGCCTTATTAGTTTAGGACATAAGATTTGAGACTTAAAGAAACAGAATATAACATGTCCTCCTAAAGCGATAAAGTTCAAATCTGCCTTATTAGTTTAGGACATAAGATTTGAGACTTAAAGAAACAGAATATAACATGTCCTCCTAAAGCGATAAAGTTCAAATCTGCCTTATTAGTTTAGGACATAAGATTTGAGACTTAAAGAAACAGAATATAACATGTCCTCCTAAAGCGATAAAGTTCAAATCTGCCTTATTAGTTTAGGACATAAGATTTGAGACTTAAAGAAACAGAATATAACATGTCCTCCTAAAGCGATAAAGTTCAAATCTGCCTTATTAGTTTAGGACATAAGATTTGAGACTTAAAGAAACAGAATATAACATGTCCTCCTAAAGCGATAAAGTTCAAATCTGCCTTATTAGTTTAGGACATAAGATTTGAGACTTAAAGAAACAGAATATAACATGTCCTCCTAAAGCGATAAAGTTCAAATCTGCCTTATTAGTTTAGGACATAAGATTTGAGACTTAAAGAAACAGAATATAACATGTCCTCCTAAAGCGATAAAGTTCAAATCTGCCTTATTAGTTTAGGACATAAGATTTGAGACTTAAAGAAACAGAATATAACATGTCCTCCTAAATCGATAAAGTTCAAATCTGCCTTATTAGTTTAGGACATAAGATTTGAGACTTAAAGAAACAGAATATAACATGTCCCCCTAAAGCGATAAAGTTCAAATCTGCCTTATTAGTTTAGGACATAAGATTTGAGTCTTAAAGAAACAGAATATAACATGTCCTCCTAAATCGATAAAGTTCAAATCTGCCTTATTAGTTTAGGACATAAGATTTGAGACTTAAAGAAACAGAATATAACATGTCCTCCTAAAGCGATAAAGTTCAAATCTGCCTTATTAGTTTAGGACATAAGATTTGAGACTTAAAGAAACAGAATATAACATGTCCTCCTAAAGCGATAAAGTTCAAATCTGCCTTATTAGTTTAGGACATAAGATTTGAGACTTAAAGAAACAGAATATAACATGTCCTCCTAAAGCGATAAAGTTCAAATCTGCCTTATTAGTTTAGGACATAAGATTTGAGACTTAAAGAAACAGAATATAACATGTCCTCCTAAAGCGATAAAGTTCAAATCTGCCTTATTAGTTTAGGACATAAGATTTGAGACTTAAAGAAACAGAATATAACATGTCCTCCTAAATCGATAAAGTTCAAATCTGCCTTATTAGTTTAGGACATAAGATTTGAGACTTAAAGAAACAGAATATAACATGTCCTCCTAAAGCGATAAAGTTCAAATCTGCCTTATTAGTTTAGGACATAAGATTTGAGACTTAAAGAAACAGAATATAACATGTCCTCCTAAAGCGATAAAGTTCAAATCTGCCTTATTAGTTTAGGACATAAGATTTGAGACTTAAAGAAACAGAATATAACATGTCCTCCTAAAGCGATAAAGTTCAAATCTGCCTTATTAGTTTAGGACATAAGATTTGAGACTTAAAGAAACAGAATATAACATGTCCTCCTAAAGCGATAAAGTTCAAATCTGCCTTATTAGTTTAGGACATAAGATTTGAGACTTAAAGAAACAGAATATAACATGTCCTCCTAAAGCGATAAAGTTCAAATCTGCCTTATTAGTTTAGGACATAAGATTTGAGACTTAAAGAAACAGAATATAACATGTCCCCCTAAAGCGATAAAGTTCAAATCTGCCTTATTAGTTTAGGACATAAGATTTGAGACTTAAAGAAACAGAATATAACATGTCCTCCTAAAGCGATAAAGTTCAAATCTGCCTTATTAGTTTAGGACATAAGATTTGAGACTTAAAGAAACAGAATATAACATGTCCTCCTAAAGCGATAAAGTTCAAATCTGCCTTATTAGTTTAGGACATAAGATTTGAGACTTAAAGAAACAGAATATAACATGTCCTCCTAAATCGATAAAGTTCAAATCTGCCTTATTAGTTTAGGACATAAGATTTGAGACTTAAAGAAACAGAATATAACATGTCCTCCTAAATCGATAAAGTTCAAATCTGCCTTATTAGTTTAGGACATAAGATTTGAGACTTAAAGAAACAGAATATAACATGTCCTCCTGAAGCGATAAAGTTCAAATCTGCCTTATTAGTTTAGGACATAAGATTTGAGACTTAAAGAAACAGAATATAACATGTCCTCCTAAAGCGATAAAGTTCAAATCTGCCTTATTAGTTTAGGACATAAGATTTGAGACTTAAAGAAACAGAATATAACATGTCCTCCTAAATCGATAAAGTTCAAATCTGCCTTATTAGTTTAGGACATAAGATTTGAGACTTAAAGAAACAGAATATAACATGTCCTCCTAAAGCGATAAAGTTCAAATCTGCCTTATTAGTTTAGGACATAAGATTTGAGACTTAAAGAAACAGAATATAACATGTCCTCCTAAAGCGATAAAGTTCAAATCTGCCTTATTAGTTTAGGACATAAGATTTGAGACTTAAAGAAACAGAATATAACATGTCCTCCTAAAGCGATAAAGTTCAAATCTGCCTTATTAGTTTAGGACATAAGATTTGAGACTTAAAGAAACAGAATATAACATGTCCTCCTAAAGCGATAAAGTTCAAATCTGCCTTATTAGTTTAGGACATAAGATTTGAGACTTAAAGAAACAGAATATAACATGTCCTCCTAAAGCGATAAAGTTCAAATCTGCCTTATTAGTTTAGGAAATAAGATTTGAGACTTAAAGAAACAGAATATAACATGTCCTCCTAAAGCGATAAAGTTCAAATCTGCCTTATTAGTTTAGGACATAAGATTTGAGACTTAAAGAAACAGAATATAACATGTCCTCCTAAAGCGATAAAGTTCAAATCTGCCTTATTAGTTTAGGACATAAGATTTGAGACTTAAAGAAACAGAATATAACATGTCCTCCTAAAGCGATAAAGTTCAAATCTGCCTTATTAGTTTAGGACATAAGATTTGAGACTTAAAGAAACAGAATATAACATGTCCTCCTAAAGCGATAAAGTTCAAATCTGCCTTATTAGTTTAGGACATAAGATTTGAGACTTAAAGAAACAGAATATAACATGTCCTCCTAAAGCGATAAAGTTCAAATCTGCCTTATTAGTTTAGGACATAAGATTTGAGACTTAAAGAAACAGAATATAACATGTCCTCCTAAAGCGATAAAGTTCAAATCTGCCTTATTAGTTTAGGACATAAGATTTGAGACTTAAAGAAACAGAATATAACATGTCCTCCTAAAGCGATAAAGTTCAAATCTGCCTTATTAGTTTAGGACATAAGATTTGAGACTTAAAGAAACAGAATATAACATGTCCTCCTAAAGCGATAAAGTTCAAATCTGCCTTATTAGTTTAGGACATAAGATTTGAGACTTAAAGAAACAGAATATAACATGTCCTCCTAAATCGATAAAGTTCAAATCTGCCTTATTAGTTTAGGACATAAGATTTGAGACTTAAAGAAACAGAATATAACATGTCCTCCTAAAGCGATAAAGTTCAAATCTGCCTTATTAGTTTAGGACATAAGATTTGAGACTTAAAGAAACAGAATATAACATGTCCTCCTAAATCGATAAAGTTCAAATCTGCCTTATTAGTTTAGGACATAAGATTTGAGACTTAAAGAAACAGAATATAACATGTCCTCCTAAAGCGATAAAGTTCAAATCTGCCTTATTAGTTTAGGACATAAGATTTGAGACTTAAAGAAACAGAATATAACATGTCCTCCTAAAGCGATAAAGTTCAAATCTGCCTTATTAGTTTAGGACATAAGATTTGAGACTTAAAGAAACAGAATATAACATGTCCTCCTAAAGCGATAAAGTTCAAATCTGCCTTATTAGTTTAGGACATAAGATTTGAGACTTAAAGAAACAGAATATAACATGTCCTCCTAAATCGATAAAGTTCAAATCTGCCTTATTAGTTTAGGACATAAGATTTGAGACTTAAAGAAACAGAATATAACATGTCCCCCTAAAGCGATAAAGTTCAAATCTGCCTTATTAGTTTAGGACATAAGATTTGAGTCTTAAAGAAACAGAATATAACATGTCCTCCTAAATCGATAAAGTTCAAATCTGCCTTATTAGTTTAGGACATAAGATTTGAGACTTAAAGAAACAGAATATAACATGTCCTCCTAAAGCGATAAAGTTCAAATCTGCCTTATTAGTTTAGGACATAAGATTTGAGACTTAAAGAAACAGAATATAACATGTCCTCCTAAATCGATAAAGTTCAAATCTGCCTTATTAGTTTAGGACATAAGATTTGAGCCTTAAAGAAACAGAATATAACATGTCCTCCTAAAGCGATAAAGTTCAAATCTGCCTTATTAGTTTAGGACATAAGATTTGAGACTTAAAGAAACAGAATATAACATGTCCTCCTAAAGCGATAAAGTTCAAATCTGCCTTATTAGTTTAGGACATAAGATTTGAGTCTTAAAGAAACAGAATATAACATGTCCTCCTAAAGCGATAAAGTTCAAATCTGCCATATTAGTTTAGGACATAAGATTTGAGACTTAAAGAAACAGAATATAACATGTCCTCCTAAAGCGATAAAGTTCAAATCTGCCTTATTAGTTTAGGACATAAGATTTGAGTCTTAAAGAAACAGAATATAACATGTCCTCCTAAAGCGATAAAGTTCAAATCTACCATATTAGTTTAGGACATAAGATTTGAGTCTTAAAGAAACAGAATATAACATGTCCTCCTAAATCGATAAAGTTCAAATCTGCCTTATTAGTTTAGGACATAAGATTTGAGACTTAAAGAAACAGAATATAACATGTCCTCCTAAATCGATAAAGTTCAAATCTGCCTTATTAGTTTAGGACATAAGATTTGAGTCTTAAAGAAACAGAATATAACATGTCCTCCTAAAGCGATAAAGTTCAAATCTGCCTTATTAGTTTAGGACATAAGATTTGAGACTTAAAGAAACAGAATATAACATGTCCTCCTAAATCGATAAAGTTCAAATCTGCCTTATTAGTTTAGGACATAAGATTTGAGTCTTAAAGAAACAGAATATAACATGTCCTCCTAAAGCGATAAAGTTCAAATCTGCCTTATTAGTTTAGGACATAAGATTTGAGACTTAAAGAAAAAGAATATAACATGTCCTCCTAAATCGATAAAGTTCAAATCTGCCTTATTAGTTTAGGACATAAGATTTGAGTCTTAAAGAAACAGAATATAACATGTCCTCCTAAAGCGATAAAGTTCAAATCTGCCTTATTAGTTTAGGACATAAGATTTGAGACTTAAAGAAACAGAATATAACATGTCCTCCTAAAGCGATAAAGTTCAAATCTGCCTTATTAGTTTAGGACATAAGATTTGAGTCTTAAAGAAACAGAATATAACATGTCCTCCTAAAGCGATAAAGTTCAAATCTGCCATATTAGTTTAGGACATAAGATTTGAGTCTTAAAGAAACAGAATATAACATGTCCTCCTAAAGCGATAAAGTTCAAATCTGCCTTATTAGTTTAGGACATAAGATTTGAGTCTTAAAGAAACAGAATATAACATGTCCTCCTAAAGCGATAAAGTTCAAATCTGCCATATTAGTTTAGGACATAAGATTTGAGTCTTAAAGAAACAGAATATAACATGTCCTCCTAAATCGATAAAGTTCAAATCTGCCTTATTAGTTTAGGACATAAGATTTGAGTCTTAAAGAAACAGAATATAACATGTCCTCCTAAATCGATAAAGTTCAAATCTGCCTTATTAGTTTAGGACATAAGATTTGAGACTTAAAGAAACAGAATATAACATGTCCTCCTAAAGCGATAAAGTTCAAATCTGCCTTATTAGTTTAGGACATAAGATTTGAGACTTAAAGAAACAGAATATAATGTCCTCCTAAATCGATAAAGTTCAAATCTGCCTTATTAGTTTAGGACATAAGATTTGAGACTTAAAGAAACAGAATATAACATGTCCTCCTAAAGCGATAAAGTTCAAATCTGCCTTATTAGTTTAGGACATAAGATTTGAGACTTAAAGAAACAGAATATAACATGTCCTCCTAAAGCGATAAAGTTCAAATCTGCCTTATTAGTTTAGGACATAAGATTTGAGCTTAAAGAAACAGAATATAACATGTCCTCCTAAATCGATAAAGTTCAAATCTGCCTTATTAGTTTAGGACATAAGATTTGAGTCTTAAAGAAACAGAATATAACATGTCCTCCTAAATCGATAAAGTTCAAATCTGCCTTATTAGTTTAGGACATAAGATTTGAGACTTAAAGAAACAGAATATAACATGTCCTCCTAAAGCGATAAAGTTCAAATCTGCCTTATTAGTTTAGGACATAAGATTTGAGACTTAAAGAAACAGAATATAACATGTCCTCCTAAATCGATAAAGTTCAAATCTGCCTTATTAGTTTAGGACATAAGATTTGAGTCTTAAAGAAACAGAATATAACATGTCCCCCTAAAGCGATAAAGTTCAAATCTGCCTTATTAGTTTAGGACATAAGATTTGAGACTTAAAGAAACAGAATATAACATGTCCTCCTAAAGCGATAAAGTTCAAATCTGCCTTATTAGTTTAGGACATAAGATTTGAGTCTTAAAGAAACAGAATATAACATGTCCTCCTAAAGCGATAAAGTTCAAATCTGCCTTATTAGTTTAGGACATAAGATTTGAGACTTAAAGAAACAGAATATAACATGTCCTCCTAAAGCGATAAAGTTCAAATCTGCCTTATTAGTTTAGGACATAAGATTTGAGACTTAAAGAAACAGAATATAACATGTCCTCCTAAAGCGATAAAGTTCAAATCTGCCTTATTAGTTTAGGACATAAGATTTGAGACTTAAAGAAACAGAATATAACATGTCCTCCTAAATCGATAAAGTTCAAATCTGCCTTATTAGTTTAGGACATAAGATTTGAGTCTTAAAGAAACAGAATATAACATGTCCTCCTAAATCGATAAAGTTCAAATCTGCCTTATTAGTTTAGGACATAAGATTTGAGACTTAAAGAAACAGAATATAACATGTCCTCCTAAAGCGATAAAGTTCAAATCTGCCTTATTAGTTTAGGACATAAGATTTGAGACTTAAAGAAACAGAATATAACATATCCTCCTAAATCGATAAAGTTCAAATCTGCCTTATTAGTTTAGGACATAAGATTTGAGACTTAAAGAAACAGAATATAACATGTCCTCCTAAATCGATAAAGTTCAAATCTGCCTTATTAGTTTAGGACATAAGATTTGAGACTTAAAGAAACAGAATATAACATGTCCTCCTAAAGCGATAAAATTCAAATCTGCCTTATTAGTTTAGGACATAAGATTTGAGACTTAAAGAAACAGAATATAACATGTCCTCCTAAATCGATAAAGTTCAAATCTGCCTTATTAGTTTAGGACATAAGATTTGAGACTTAAAGAAACAGAATATAACATGTCCTCCTAAAGCGATAAAGTTCAAATCTGCCTTATTAGTTTAGGACATAAGATTTGAGACTTAAAGAAACAGAATATAACATGTCCTCCTAAATCGATAAAGTTCAAATCTGCCTTATTAGTTTAGGACATAAGATTTGAGACTTAAAGAAACAGAATATAACATGTCCTCCTAAAGCGATAAAGTTCAAATCTGCCTTATTAGTTTAGGACATAAGATTTGAGACTTAAAGAAACAGAATATAACATGTCCTCCTAAATCGATAAAGTTCAAATCTGCCTTATTAGTTTAGGACATAAGATTTGAGTCTTAAAGAAACAGAATATAACATGTCCTCCTAAATCGATAAAGTTCAAATCTGCCTTATTAGTTTAGGACATAAGATTTGAGACTTAAAGAAACAGAATATAACATGTCCTCCTAAATCGATAAAGTTCAAATCTGCCTTATTAGTTTAGGACATAAGATTTGAGTCTTAAAGAAACAGAATATAACATGTCCTCCTAAATCGATAAAGTTCAAATCTGCCTTATTAGTTTAGGACATAAGATTTGAGACTTAAAGAAACAGAATATAACATGTCCTCCTAAAGCGATAAAGTTCAAATCTGCCTTATTAGTTTAGGACATAAGATTTGAGACTTAAAGAAACAGAATATAACATGTCCTCCTAAATCGATAAAGTTCAAATCTGCCTTATTAGTTTAGGACATAAGATTTGAGACTTAAAGAAACAGAATATAACATGTCCTCCTAAAGCGATAAAGTTCAAATCTGCCTTATTAGTTTAGGACATAAGATTTGAGACTTAAAGAAACAGAATATAACATGTCCTCCTAAATCGATAAAGTTCAAATCTGCCTTATTAGTTTAGGACATAAGATTTGAGTCTTAAAGAAACAGAATATAACATGTCCTCCTAAATCGATAAAGTTCAAATCTGCCTTATTAGTTTAGGACATAAGATTTGAGACTTTAAGAAACAGAATATAACATGTCCTCCTAAATCGATAAAGTTCAAATCTGCCTTATTAGTTTAGGACATAAGATTTGAGTCTTAAAGAAACAGAATATAACATGTCCTCCTAAATCGATAAAGTTCAAATCTGCATTATTAGTTTAGGACATAAGATTTGAGACTTAAAGAAACAGAATATAACATGTCCTCCTAAAGCGATAAAGTTCAAATCTGCCTTATTATAGGACATAAGATTTGAGACTTAAAGAAACAGAATATAACATGTCCTCCTAAAGCGATAAAGTTCAAATCTGCATTATTAGTTTAGGACATAAGTAGTTACCCCCCCCAAAATGTCCGACCTATTTGGCGGACATTTTAGAGGGGGAGGGGTCTGTCGGCAAAAACCAAAGGGTGTAGGGGGTTTCCACCCCCTACCCCCATCAATTTCCCCGCACTTGTGCGGGGAAATTGCGGCGTGTCAAAGGGGAAACCAAAGGGTGTGGGAGGTTTCCACCTCCCACACCAACAATTCCTTGTACTTGTACCTTGTACAAGTACAAGTAGTGGTGCGGGAAATGGCGGCGTGTCAAGGGTAAACCAAAAGGTGTGGGAAACTCTTCGGCTCCAGGAGTGATAAGTGACAACTTCTGATTGATTGACAGGTACAACTACAACTGACAGGTTTTGATTGATTGACAGGTACAAGTTACAAGGTACATGGAAAGTGACAGGTTATGATTGGTTGATATGTGGCAGGGTATAAGGTTTCTATCTGGGGTTGAAATATTTGTGGGGCTGGGGTTTCAGTCTGGGGCTGAAATATTTTGATCAAAGATCAAAAACCTAATAAAATAATTAAATCCCCGAGCGGAATCGAACCTTCCCCAAAATTTTCAAATGCGGAAACCTTAACCAGTCGGCCACGGAGGTTTATTAACACTATCAAATTAACCCATTTATGTATTTCCCGGTAAACTTCGGGAGAGGGGTTGGAGGAAGAAATTAAAAAGAAGGAAAATAAGGAAATTGGTTCTCTCTCCCAAGGTCGTTTGCGGGAAAACTTAAAAAATATTTCTCCCAGCAAAAAAGTTTGGCTCCTATTGGTTGTTTTGGGAATTTAAAATTAAAAAATTCAAAATTTTAAAAAAATTACAAATTTCGATTCGAAATTTCGAAATGTCGACTCGAAATTTCGTAATCAAAATTTCAATTCAAAATTTAAATTTCAGTTTAAATTAAAAAAATTAAAATATTTAAAAAATTAAAATTAAAAAAATAAAATTAAAAAATTAAATAAAAATGAGGGAGAAATAAAATTTACAAAAATTCTGAAAAAATTTAAAATGATTTGCAAAAATGGGCGGAGGTCAGAATGTAAGGGGAATTACCCAATTATTACGAAATCCCAAATTTCAAAATGTCAAAACGACAAAATGCCACAATGACAAAATGCCAACTCTCAGAATGTCAACCTTAAAATTCTAATTGGCGGGAATTTTAAATTCCCCTAAAAATTTATTAATCCTGGGAATTTCAGCTGGGACTGAAATATTATGGCGGGAACTACAACCTGGGACTGAATTATTTTGGACAGCAGACTGTGATAAAAGTTGTTACACCGAATGACCTTGAAATATTTCGAATAAGTGAAACTCGGTTGTAATAAAAATCTTTAAGATGATTAATGACTTTGAGGAAAGACTTTACATCTAAAATGTGTCATGACCTTGAAAAATATTTCGTAATCGGGTCACATGACCAAAATGAGGAGTATAAAAGGGAAGATTTTTTGACATTCTTAACCATTTGACTCAAAAACAAAAAAACTAGCTATTTAAAAAAACTTAAAAATGTCTTCTAATAACGGACAAAACGGACCTTCCTCCAACAAGCGCCCAAGATTCAGTATCCAAAATCTTCTTCCTCATTTATTTGATAACTCGCAAAGCGGCACGGGGGCTAATCCACCAAAAAATTATTATCGACAAATAGACTATGATACCGCATTTAACAAAAAATATAAAATGGTGGGGACAACAGGAAAATTTATCATCGAAAAACTACCTGAGAATCCGGAAGAATTACTGAAAAATATTATTCAAGATTGTATGGATCAAACCGTAGAAGCCTCAAGAAATCAATCAATTGAACCTGACCGCTTAGGAGCTATAATTTCTTCACAACTATTAGATAACGACATATGGATCCCAATTAGAAAACTAGAAAATGATACAATCGAGAATATACTTAATAGATTCCAGCTTGTTTCCCAATCTAAAATAGAAAAGGGTTCAATTCTTGGCCAACCCTTCACAATCAAAATTCAGACACTTGGCATTTCATCACTTTCAACAAACCAATCAATTAGAGGGCGAGCACCTCAAACTACTGCAACGAACGATGGACAACTAAGAGGTGAAGTATTTATTAAAATAGATAACCCAAACAACTTATGCTTATTTTATGCTTTGGAAATTTCACGTAAATATGTTATTAAAGAGTTGGGAGACAGAAGAAAATTTAACGCATATATGCAATATAAACATCGGCAAATGAATGACGTTTTGGATCTACTAAGAGAAGCAAAAATCCCTCAAGATCTCCCTGAATATGATGCAGTGGAATATGTACCAATTGTTGTCGATTTTTGGAACAATCAATATGAGAATACAGGTTATAAATTCAAAGTATTTGTTTTTGGATGTGCAAGTGAGAAACCTCTATTCAAATATGGGAGCGAAAATTTCAATGTGGCAATTTCAATTTTTCACTTAAATAACCATTTTGACGGAATAAGAAATGTTGGAGGAATGTTTGGAATGGGGTTAAAATATTGTTTTACATGTGAAAAGAAATTCAGAAAATCAAAAGAGCATGACTTTAAATGTAGATCACGTTGCAATCTTTGCGGGCGCGTAGGGAGTGACAGACCATGTGTGGCAGCAGGAGACTTTTACAAAAAATGTGATGACTGTGGGAAAAAATATTTGAATGAAGACTGCTTCAATCATCACAAAAAAAGCAGCAATTGTCGGCAAACAAAAATTTGTGAGAAATGCGGTGTTATATGGTCAATGAAAAATTACAAGAGGGAAAATGAAAAGAAACACGTGTGTGGACAGAAATGGTGCCAAATTTGCCGGCAATTTCACAGTATGGATAGAGGCTGCTATATTCGCCCATTGGAACTGAAAAAACCATCTGATTATCGCCTGGTAACTTTTGATTTTGAGGCAACGCAAAATGAGAAAATAAATAATGGTGATGAAGAAAGACGGCTCCACAATGTAAACTTCATTGCCGCAACAGTAACCTGCACAAAATGTATGGAAAATGAGCAATTATGGCGTTCGCCTCTAAGACAAAATGGAAACAGCTGCACAATCTGCGGAAACAATCGATCAATCACATTTTCACACCAACCATTCACTCAAACAAAAGTTGATAAACAAATTGTCACAGAAAACCCGCTTAAATTCTTCATTCAATGGATTCTATTTGAACTTAACCCCCAGTATACAACAATGGCATTTTCACACAATGGAGGGCGTTATGATATGATTATGGTTTTCAAGGAAATTTATCTAAAAGGACTTGTCCCGTCAATGATCCGCCGTGGTAATAAACTTTATGAATTAAAAATTCCCCGCAACAACAAATGTAATGAAGTAATATTTCGGGATTCGTATAACCTTTGCCCAGTCGCCTTGGGAAAGCTGATTGGAGCATTTGGACTGCAAGTAACTGAAAAACAATTTTTCCCGCATTTGGCAAACATCTCAGAAAATTATGGCATAACCCTACAACAACTACCCCCAAAATCTGATTATTTATATGAAGGAATGAGTCCTGGCAAGCAAAATGAATTTATTAAATGGTATGAAGATGAAAAAAATAATCAATTTTGTTTGGATGAAGCTTTGGCCGAATATTGCACAAACGATGTACAAATACTCACAGAAGCACTGATTGCCTTTAGAAAAAAATTCACAGAAATTAGCAAGAAGAAAAACACACAACCTGGAGTAGCGGCAGAGGGAATCGATATTTTGAAGGATGCAATGACAATAGCATCGGCCTGCATGAAGCATTTTCGGCTCAACCATCTGCAACCTGAACACCTGGCAATCGTCCCCGAAAAAGGATATGAGAACTGTGATAATCAAAGCGAGCTTGCCCTAAAATATTTACAATGGTACGAAGAAACAAAAGGAGTGGAAATACAATATGCACATTCAGAAGGTGGGGAACATGTAGTTGCTGGAAAATATAAAGTTGATGGGTATATACAGGCAGAAGATAGGGCAATTGAAGTAAATGGGTGTGTTTGGCACGCTTGTAAAAAATGTTGTGGAAATGAACTGGACAAAATTTTACCCAATGGAAAAAGTGTAGGAGAAACACGTGAAGATGATGAAAAAAGATTGAAAATAATTAAAAAATATATAAAGAATGTTGATATAATATGGGAGTGTGAAATTCATCAAATGCTGCGCCGCAACAAGAAAATGAGAAAATCTTTTGCAAATTACCACAATAAAGGGCCAATAAATATTCGAGATTGTTATTTTGGTGGGAGAACTGGGCCATTGCAAATGTACTTTGACGCAGAAAAAGAACAACATAAGATTACCTACTTGGACTTCAATTCTCTTTACCCCTCAACAATTGCTACAACATCATTTCCGGTTGGGCATCCGAAAGTGCATGTTGTACCATTGGCTGAACAAAAAGTCTACTGGACAAGATATGAGCAGATCCCATTCAAAGGAATTTTAAAAGTATTTTTATTGCCCCCACCGCAACTGGATGTTCCTGTGATGCCCGTCAAATTTGATGAACGTCTTCTTTTCCCGCTATGCAGAAAATGTTCACTCACATACCCAAATGGCGCAAACATCAAAGATTATCGCTGCCCGCACAATGACGAAGAGAGAGGGTGGGTCTCAACATGTACATCGATTGAATTAGAAGAGGCATTAAAAGTTGGATACACAGTAACAAGATTTTATAGAGCATTACATTATGAGAAATGGGATGAAAATTTGTTTAAAAATTATGTGGCCGAGTTTATGTCAATGAAAATACATGCGAGCGGGTTCCCCGAAGGAATAGAAGGAAAAGAAAGTGAGGATAAATTTATAAAAGAATGTAAGGAGAAATTTGGAATTGAACTTCAAAGAGAAAAAATGGTTCCGGATCAGGCAATGCGGTACATTTCAAAATTAATGCTTAATTCATTATGGGGAAGGTTCAGCCTAAGAAATACCCTATCAAAAAGTGTAATCATCAACTCCCCCAATGAACTACTTGAATTTGACAGCAACAAATCAATTGAGGTACAATCTGTTGACGAGTTAACTGAAGAAACAATTCTACTGACTTATAAACCAAGAGAAGAATTTATAATTGAACATGACACCTCAAACATTGTGATATCACTATGGACAACGTCCGCAGCAAGAATTAGACTTTTGAAAGCAATGCAAAAGGTTGCGGGAAAACTTGACTGCAATCTTCTGTATGGGGACACTGATAGCATACTTTTTTCACACCCAAAGGACAAGGAGTGTCCGCTGCAAACTGGCCCCCACCTTGGCGATTTGGCAAGAGAATATGCAGGATCTGAAATAAAAGAATATGTTGGAGGGGCGTGCAAGGCTTATGCACTGAGAATGGAAAACAACAAAAATGCCAAAATTAGTAGTGTCCTAAAAGTACGCGGCATCACCTTAACAGCTGATGTCTGCAAAATCCTCCACTTTGATAGTTTCAAAGAAAGCGTACTTCAATATGCGAATGGAGGAAATGACAATGAGGAAGATGAAGACGTGGATAGGGGAACAATTATGATTGAAAACCCAAACTTTATTCGCCGCAACGTGAAGGACGGTATGGTTTATTCAACTAAGATGAGAAAAATATTTAGACCAATTATACAAAAAGGGATAATTTCTAACCTCAAAATTGTACATTTTGGACAAAAATAATTTCATTTTTCACAATATATTTTCCACCATATTTTATTATTTTTGTCCTTTAATTTATTCACAAAATTTTTTGATTGTACTTTAATATTTTTACAATGTTATTTAAATTGTATTTAAACTTGTTGATAAATTGTTATATTATTAAAATTATTAATGAACTTTAAGGATTACTAGATAAGATTAAGTTAATGCTAAGAGTTGAAAAATAAAATTGATTAAAACTTAAGGATTAGAAGATACAATTGTTGCAAAGTTAAGAGATAGAAGATACAATTCATGAAAAGTTAGGCAATGGAAGATGTAGATTTTGGGGGTAAAAGTGCAATGTTAAGCAAAAGGAGTCACAATTGCTGCAAAGTTAAGCAAAAGAAGACACAATTGCTGCAACGTTAAGGGATAAAAGATAAAATTGATGCAAAGTTAAGAGAAATAACACAAATTTTTAGTAAAAAAGCCAAAAATAGCCGTGTCCCACACATTTCTTATTGGCTGGTGTAAGGGGGTGTGTGCTCATTGGTTAAAGATGCAGGTATATATTCATGAGCGTGCAATGTACAGTATACACGCTCCTTATTGGTGGTGTATGAGGAAAGCCCCAATTGGATAGATCTGTGTATATATTTTCTGTTATAGTTGTAAGGGGAGACGCTCATTGGTTGAATGCTAGTGTGTATACCTTTGTTAAATTACTAATTTTAAAACAAAGACAAAAGTAATCATTATTAAAAAATAAAAAATGTTAAAGTTTTCGATTATATTATTATTAATTATTCCGTCCTTAGTGGCAGACACTTGGGACTCAAAACCCTGGAAGAGAGAAGACTATGTGACAACATTATTTCGGAGGACGCCACTGCCTATATGGCGGAGAACACCGCCACCAATAATTCCTAACAGAGATAAAAATACTTCAGTGGAAATACCAATATGGCGGAGAACACCGCCACCAATATTTCATAGCAGAGAAAAACACACAACAGTGGAAATACCAATATGGCGGAGAACACCGCCACCAATATTTCCTAGCAGAGAACAAAATATTTCAGTGGAAATACCAATATGGAGGAGGACACCACCCCCAATATTTCTTAACAGAGATGTAAATAATTTAGGAGAGATTCAAAGAGGAGATAAATTGAAAGATAAATCGTTCAATAAAACTGATGTCAGAAAAATATGGTTTATAAAAGATATTTTTTATCTGAAGACGGATTTAGCCAGGAAAGCAGAAATAAAAAATATGGGGCGGTGGATTCTACGTTGGGATCTTTGGGACAAAAAGTTCAAATCTGGCAAATATAATAGAACAGACTACTTAATGTATTCGAGATGGCGATTTTTATACGAACCTCCTATTTCTAAGATTATCGATTTTTTCAAAAATTTGTAAATATTTTTAAGTTTTCATTTTTCGTGTAAAATTATAACAATTTACTTGGTATAAAATTTTCGTATAAATTAATCAAAAGATATCAAAACATTGCGCTTTTCCCATTTATTGGGGCTACCTTCTATTTCAATCCACAATATTCCTCGTCTAGATTTTCCATTAGTGGGGGTAGGTGGTAAGCTTCCGGCGGATATTGGAGCACTGTTGAGACTAAGTGTTGATATTGACGAAGTCGCATGTGTGCGCCGATTTTTAAATGTTGAGCTACTTATAGTTGAAGGGGGTGTTGTAGGGGTAAAACATAAAAGCTCTAGCGGGTAGTATCTCTCGCAAATTCCATTCTTTGTAATTGTTCTTTCGATAACACACTGATGAAACGGGTGTTGGAGTTTTATCTTGTGGTGAGCAAAGAAATATGCCGCAACGGATATGTTGAATGGGTAGCCTAAATCGCCGAAGGCTTTGATTAAATGAGAACCTGATGTTGTAATTCCATCACATCTAACACTACTTTTCACTCCGTTCCTATCAGAATAATTTGTCTCTAACTTCCCCTTTTCATTAATAAATTTTGCTATCAAGTCGGCATTTTCTTGATACATTAATCTATATCTCACCAAATAGCTCGGACAGTTCAATTTTTTAGAAATCTCATCCAAAATAGTGTTCATATTTTAATGATTAATATAAATGATTAATTAAATTGATCCAGTAACTGATTAAACTATTAGGTTCAAAGAAAATTTTGCCCTTTTATACGCAAAATTTGACCTTGAAAATTGGCAAGTATTACGAAATAGTTGAAAAGGGCGGAGCCAAGGGGTATATAAGGCAGGGAATTTTCCAACTTCTCATTCATTTCTTCATTCATTAAAATTTGCAGTCCAACTTATTAAATATAAAATGAGCGGATTAAAAAAAGAAAAAATTCCAAAAATGGAATTAGCTAATGAGCCAAAATTTGAGGAGGAAGAGATTATTGAGTTGGAAGTGGAAAAGGAAAAAGAAATTATCAATAAGGCAAAATCCCCCACCTCAAAAGTAGCTAATGGGAAGATTCAGAAGAATAATGGGATAAATCCGCGTATTCTGTGGAAACTTGTGCGCATAAAGGATACCCCGCGGATAGAAATTAGAATTTGCAAGAAATGTGCCAATGCGCTTTATAACGATAAAAATAAATTTACTCAGAAGGAAAATGGGAATATTGGCATTTGCTTTGAGATTTGTGAAGCATGCGCTAAATTAAATATGCAGCTCAAGGACTTTGTTGCTGAATGGGATGAGAAGAATTTGCAGAACTTGAAAAAGTGATTAGTGATTAATTTTTTCATTAAAATTGTTATTTGTTATTATTTAATTTCGTTAATTGTATTTTTTTCAACTTTAGATAAAATTTTTTGAATTTTTAACATTGGAATTTTTAAACATAGGACACTAACCCTTTTCCGAAGGCCACGCCCATTTTCAGAGTATAAATACCGAAAAATTCCCCAGGATCAAACTTCCACTCAAAAATTGAATTCATTCATAAAATTTCTTAAAAATGTCAGTAATTGAAAATAATTGTCAGCTCTTGGAAAAAGTTATCCCCGAGGTTTTATTTACAGTTTCTTCTTCTGGTGTGACAATTTCGTCACCGCGGCTGATAACCGCACGGTTTGTTGAGTTTGACATGGCAGGGAAATGCAAAAGCTGCAGGGGAGAAAATGTGGACATAGATTTTATTGTTACTCCGAAGGATGTAACCCTATATTGCAACCGACTAAAATCAGAGAAAGTAGTAATGTTCGACCATATTTATGAGATTCCTCAACAATGTGTTTTTCGCGTAAAATCAAAAGGAAAGAATTTTAATATTTTTCACAAGGAACAAATCTGGAATGAAAAACAGTTCATCACCTGTAATGAGCAAATGAGTGTCAAGGAATTTTTGGCAAAGTTTCCACAGAAGGCTCAATTAGAGAAAGATGAAACAAAAGAAAATATAAAGAAAGATAAAGAAAATAAATTAGAAGAAAAAGGTAATTCAACACCCCCTCTTAACCATTAATCATTGTTTACATTTTTATTTTCAACAAACATTTTTAAACATGAATCACCACTTATTTTCCAATAAAGATTTAAAATTAAAGCTTCCATTTGGATGTATTATTAGCGGCCCAAGTTCAACTGGTAAAAGTACATTTGTACGAAAATTAATTTCCTACTCTGCCCAACTTATTGATCCTATCCCAAAATCTATTCTTTACTGCTATGGCGAATATAATTCTCTTGTCCCCGAACTACAGCGAGCCGGAGTCTCAGTTTATGCCGGAGTTCCCCCAGAGGATCTTATTAAGAAGCAGGAACAACCCTCTCTAGTCATTCTCGATGACCTAATGTACTCCATTGACGAAAAATATTTATCGGAACTTTTCACAAAGAAATCTCATCATCTTAATTTTGGCATAATTTTCATCACCCAGAATCTCTTCGAGAAAAAACTCAAAGTCGCACGTCAAAATTCTATGTATATTGTATTAACTCGCGCACCTAATAGTGCATTGGCCGTTCGTAATTTAGGAGTACAATTATTCCCAGGAAGATTAAATTATTTTCTCGACGCATATCGACAAGCTACCAGCAGTAGTAATTATTCATACCTCTTTATCGATTTACACCCCTCATCAGACCCAACACTTAGACTAAGAACAAATATATTTAGAGACAAAGAATCAGACGACCCCTATAATTCACCACCCATTATATTTTTACCCAAAAATTCCTCTAATTAAAATCATGTCAACGAATATTAGTCAACTTGTCAAGGACAACTTACAATTTCTCAAACAACTTGCAAAAACACGCTCATTGACTAAAAGAAGACGCCTTTTAAAGAAAGCTTCAACTGACCAATTACTTTCTCTCACTGAAATTTGTTTTAATATAGTACGCGATAAATTTAAATTAAATAAAAGACAAAAATCTCGCCTTCTTCCATTCGCTAATTTTGTTCGCCGTGTAAGTAGATTAAAATCAGAAAGAGGAGCCAAACGTACAGTAATACAGCAAGGAAGTGGTTTACCAATAGGATTGTTTCCCGCCCTTCTAACCCCAATCATTATTGAGTTAACAAAGACATTGATAAGCAGTTAATAAAATGGCAAATAAATTTATATTGATTCCTGAGGATATATATCGCGGCTTACTTACTCACCCCTTACCAGAAACTGGAAATATCAATTTGGATTTCACACGAGAAAATTTGGAAAATATTAAGACTCAAAATGCCAACACAGAATTGAAAAATATTAATTATAATTACATTGAGACGGTATTTACACATGTTGAAAGATCAAAATGAGAGACCAATGAATGTTTCAGTCCGCCAGATGGATGATCCAGCGCTAGAGCAAATCAAAAAATTACTTCCCCTGCTCCAATCAACCTCCAATGAAAACCGTCAAGTAACCGAAACCCCCCAAAAAGATTTTAAACATAATATTGCCACGCCAAAATTGTCCCCGTTAAATGAAGGTGGCGATTTAAATGAGGATGATCTTAGTATGCACACGGCCGAGGAGGAATCTCCGGGTTCCAAGAGGAAAATGGAGCCAAAGGTGTCAACAATAAAGGAAAAGACAAAGGAAATTTTTGAAAATATGAAACAGGAAAATCTAGATAAATATGATGTGAACACAGATGGGAAGATTTTAAGTAAGAAGGGAGGAAAAGAAATACAGGGAAGCAATGCACAAAAATCTCTAGAGTGCATTCTCCGTACAGGAATCAGTGGGAAATTGAGATGGGGAGAGTTGACACCGCCGGGGACATCAGTTTTAGAAAGTAAATTAAAAAGTGATAATAAAATTTGGCCGTTGATAGAGAAGGCAAGAGAGAGTTGTACTCCAAAAAGGACTATTACAAAGCAAAAAAGAAAAATAGCTGAATCCAAAGAAATACCTGAATCAAAATGGAGACCCCCAGCAGAGTGGAAATGATATTAGATAAACTTTACAATGATCCAGCGAATCCAGCAGGATTTGCTGGTGTAAATCAACTATGGACAGAGGCTAGGAAAAAAGATGCGAGTATTAAAAGGAAGGATGTTGAGGAATATTTAGAAGGTAATAGAAATATTTAGAAGGTATCAATAATGCCTAATTCTAATAATAAAAAACGTATTCGTTCAAATTCATTGGAGAGCTCATCCTCTGATACTACAATTGTGCCTAACTTAAACTTATCACCAGAGCAGCTATCGCAGATAGCTGTTATGGTTGCAGAATTATTAAAGCCATCAATTGAAACAATTATTCAGACAACTGTCAGTGAAATTTTTAAGCAAAATTCTAATAATTTAAACAATATTAACACAATCAACAACAATAATCATAATCAAAATAGCCCACTCTGGGGTCAACCTCCATCATTTATTACAGACAACAATTTATTTTCAAAAATGGCGACATATGCTGCGGAAAATCCTGACACAATTAACAAAAAATCGAAAATAGCCGTGGTTGAAAAGATGCCTTTTATAAGTGAGGAAGATGACAAGCGAATTGTTGAAGAAATTGTAAGTAAATGTAATCTTGGTGATAAACTTGACAAAAATACCCCACCTTTTCGACATAAAACTAAATTTTCTCAAACAAATTCTTCTAGGCCTCAGCTCATAAAAATACCCTTTATAGATAATGTTTCTCGTAACTATTTTATTCAACAATTTCATAGCATTTCTCGTACCATTTCCACAATTCCTAACAATGTATTTGCTCGCCGTGACCTTAGTCCTCCTGAGCTACAATTTTTGTATCAATTACGTAGGCATGCCTACTCACTAAATAATTCGTGTGGTCTTTATAAATATGTTATATCTGATTTGCATATCAGAGAACTTAAAAATCCCCGTCCTTTAAAGAACAAAACTACACAATAGGGACTCGCGAACACCAGAGGTAAAGAAATAATTAAAAATGAAATTAGTGGAATATTAATTAATGCACGCTCAATGACCAATAAAACCGATGAATTAAAATTTATTCTAGATAAACACAAAATAGGCATAGCTTGTATTACTGAGACTTGGCTCAAAAAAAATAATACTATCTATAATGATTTCTGCTTTAATAATCAGTTCCAACCTTTATTTGCTCATCGAGAAAAACGCAAAGGGGGAGGCTGCGCTATCTTAATAAGTAATGGTTTAACATTTAGGTGTATTTTCCAAGGTAGTAAATTCCAATGCGAGCTTATTTGTGTTAAATTACTCATAGCCCAACCTATTTTAATTATTTGCATATATAGGCCACCTGATTGTACAGTTAAAAATACAAGGAAAATATTAAAATATATCTATAATCTATTAGGCAATACTAAGAGATATATAATTCTGGGAGACTTTAATACCCCTAATATTAATTGGAATATGTTAGCTGCTTCTGATCAGATTGGGAAGGTTTTACTTGAATTTATTAACCAAACAAATGCAATACAGTCAGTTAATAAGCCCACAAGAGAGAAAGCTATACTAGATTTAGTTTTATCATTCCCTGATAATTTAGTTAGCACTAACGTGATTGAGAATTTTTCAACATCAGATCATAATATGGTTAAGTTTAAAGTATGTATTAATGAAAGATGTAAAAGAATAAAACAAAGCAAAGTTTTAGTAAGAAATATTAATAAGAAAAATCTTAACGAATGTAGCAAAAACATAGCTAGTATAAATTGGGATTACATACTACCCTACTACTTTAGCATAGAAGAAAAATATTCTAAGTTAACAACATGTCTACTGGGTATATATGATAAAGTTATGCCACTAAGACCTATTAAAAAGATAATAAAAGAAAAGTATTCTAGGGATATTAAAGACCTTTATAAAAGAAAACTTTCAACTTACAACGAATTAAAGAAAACCCCTTTGAATATTGATATTAAAGTGAAATATAAAATTATTTCAAAACAATTAAAAACAAAAATTCAATCTCATCATCTTAAAAAAGAGCAAATTGCCATTTCCAAAGGCTATAATTCTATTCATAAGTTTATCAAGAGAAAAATGGGTGATAATGGTTATATAGCATTTCTTACAGATTCCAATGATAAAATATACAAAGATAACTTAGAAAAGTCCAATATACTAGCTAAGACATTTTTAACTAATTTTAGCGACAAGAAGTTGCAAGATGAAGTTATAAATGAAAATAACGAGCTCTCGATGCTAGATTTAGACTTAGATGTAATTCAGATTAGAGAACTATTAAGGAAGCTTCCTAACAAAAATTCTACATCTCCGGATGGAGTTCCTTATATATTACTGAAAAATTCAGCAGTAGAACTAGCCCCAGTACTAACTGAAATATTTAGAATAATATTAGATAGTGGAAATATTCCGAAAATATGGAGTACATCTATAATTATACCAATCCACAAAAAAGGTGACAAATCAGATCCTAACAACTACAGACCTATATCACTAACATGTACGCTCTGTAGAGTATTAGAGAGAATAATTAGTATTGAAATAATAAGATTTTTAAATAAAAAATCTTATTTTTCTGATGACCAATACGGATTTCTAACTAACAGATCAACATCAACACAAATGCTAGTAATGTTAAATGATTTTTATAAGGCGATACAGGAAAATAAATCTATTGATTTAGTATATATTGACTTTGCTAGAGCGTTTGATTCAGTACCTATTAACAGGATACTCTATAAATTGAAATCAATCGGTATATCTGGAAAGATATATATGTTTATTAAGAATTTCCTAGAAAACAGAACATTTAGAGTTAAGATTGAAGATACCCTTTCTGATAGCTTTTCAACTTTATCTGGTGTACCACAAGGCAGTGTACTCGGACCACTACTTTTTCTAATATTTATTAATGACTTACCAAAATATCTACCTGAAAGTATAAATATAAAAATTTATGCTGATGATGTGAAGCTATATATTGAACATAAAAATGATTTTAAAACTGAAATTCTATCTGAAGCTCTAGCATGTATTGAACAATGGTCTATTATTAATGGCTTAGATATTTCACTAGAAAAATGTGTTGTTCTCTACATAGGGAAAAATAATAATAAAAGAAAATATAGGTTACTAGGAAAACAAATGAGTGAAGTAGATAGTGTTCGGGATCTTGGTATTATAATTGATTCTAGTTTATCATTTTCCCAGCATTATGAGAAAATTATTAAAAATGCTTATTTCCTCACCCACCAGATATTTAGACTAATTAAAACTAAAGATATAAACAAACTTGTATTTTGCTACAAAACGTATGTAAGGCCTTGTCTAGAATATGCAACCGAAGTATGGAATCCATCAAAAGTGGAAACCTCCCACCAAATAGAGAGAGTCAGAAATTCTTTACACGAATTGCCCTAAAAATTTGCTCCATTACACCTAGGAACTATGAAGAAAGATTAAAATTATGTAAGCTTAAGAAGCTAACAGAGCGACGCTGTATTTCAGACCTATGTATGACATATAAATTTATAACTGGACATACACATCTAAAACCAGATAAATTCTTTATATTTGCGAAAAGAAATTTACGCAGGAAATATCTGCTTCAAAATAGGGGGTACTCATTTAAGACTAAAAATAATTTTTTCATTAGGGTCATTAACATTTGGAATAAATTGCCTAGAGAAGTCATTGAGTGTGCAAATCATAAAAAATTTAGAGTATTAGCTAATTGTGTAGATTTTGGTCTTTAAGGGTTTTAACTTTATTTTTCATTAAATATAATCACATATATTTTTTTTTAAATTTACATTATACACAACAATTTACTGACGCACTTTATTCATTTATTTTTTTTCTCAAATATCATATATTTTTTTAACGCATTTATTTTTATTGTTTTTCTATCCATTGTAAGTGTACATATTTGTATGTACCTTTTGGTGTTCGAATAAATAAATAAATAAATAAAATAAATAAAGTAAGAAGGGAGGAAAAGAAATACAGGGAAGCAATGCACAAAAATCTCTAGAGTGCATTCTCCGTACAGGAATCAGTGGGAAATTGAGATGGGGAGAGTTGACACCGCCGGGGACATCAGTTTTAGAAAGTAAATTAAAAAGTGATAATAAAATTTGGCCGTTGATAGAGAAGGCAAGAGAGAGTTGTACTCCAAAAAGGACTATTACAAAGCAAAAAAGAAAAATAGCTGAATCCAAAGAAATACCTGAATCAAAATGGAGACCCCCAGCAGAGTGGAAATGATATTAGATAAACTTTACAATGATCCAGCGAATCCAGCAGGATTTGCTGGTGTAAATCAACTATGGACAGAGGCTAGGAAAAAAGATGCGAGTATTAAAAGGAAGGATGTTGAGGAATATTTAGAAGGTAATAGAACTTATACAATTCACCGGCCTAGACGCGTACACTTTAAACGAACAATAACATATCCGTCTGGGTATATGACAGATGTTCAGTGCGACTTGGCAGATTTTCAAAAATTATCGCGGCAAAATAATGGGAAGAACTATGCACTTGTGGCAATAGATGTTTTAAGCAAAAGAGTTTTCGCTGAACCTGTTCGCAGTAAAAAGTCAAATGATATGATTGATGCATTTGAAAAAATTTTGTCAAGAATGGAAATGCACCCCCACCGTATTTTTAGTGATAAAGGAACAGAATTCCGAAGCAAAGAAATTATGCATTTTTTCAGAGAAAAAGATATTGAAAAATACACGGCAACTTTCTCTGAAGTTAAAGCCTCTCTAGCTGAAAGATGTATTCGGAACATTAAACAGAGATTGTACAGATTTATGAGTGAGAAACATACATTAAAATGGACAGAAGCATTACCAAAGATTGTAGACGCAATAAATCATTCAAATTGTAGGGTTTTAGGAGGGTTAAGACCAATTGATGTAAGCTTTAACAATGCAAAGGAAATTAGAAAAATGGTATTTGGCCCTATCGGCAAAAATAAACTGAGAAAAAAGCCGCGATTTAGGAAAAATGATCATGTACGTATGAGCAGAAGCAAAAATATTTTTTCCAAGGGGTATCTCCCAAATTTCAGTGATGAAATTCTTCAAATAGATCTTGTTAAAAAGAAGGCTAACCCCAACAGATACCGCGTCCGTGACGATAATGGAGAATTATTTAAAGGATACTTCTACCCTGAGGAATTGACCAGAGTGAGGAAGGATGAGAATACCAGCTACAGAATTGAGAAGATTATTAAGAGCAGAAAGAAAAAAGATGGAGGAAAAGAATTTTTTGTTAAATTTTTAGATTATCCCCAACCCCAGTGGATAGATGAAAATCAGTTTGTATAAAAGGCCAATTTTTCATTCCCCATAAATCATTTGTAATCATTTACACTTTTATTGTTCAATTTATTATTATTGTTATTAAAATAAATAATGGCTAATACATTTTTTGTTGTTCTTCCTAGCAATGTTAGTGATTACCCAGATAATAAACCCAATAAATACAGAGTGCATCTCCCCAAGCCAATAGAATTTCAAGGTGGAAACTGGGTATGTGGGCTCTACAGTATTCAATACCCCCAGTCATGGGCTGCAACTATTGGTACCGACGTTAAACAATGGATCGAAATTAATTATAGAAACAAGAAACCACATAGAATTGGAATTCCCAAAACAACACAGTTAACGCCCAATGGACTCAGCTTCTTTCTCAAACTTGTATTATCCAATAAGGAAAAACCTAGGAAAAGACGTAGTGTATTAAATGATACTTTAGAGGATGAAATTATTATTAACCCAGAAATTAATTTAGTGGTGGACCCAGTTAAGAAAAGAAGAAAGAGAGAGACAGATAACGAAGATATTGTGCCATTATGGGTAAAGGAATTTTTTAACCAGTATCCTCACAATTATTGGGAAGCCATACGCGATTATGAGCAAGAGTTAGAACAACATAAAGTTAAAGTAGAAGAAAAAACAAAACAAGTTCTTAATGAGAAGGATGATATACAGAAGGAAGAATTTCAGCAAGAACTTGATCACCTACATTCCCTTTCAGAAGATAAAAAGAAGGAAATTCGCCTCTTAACAGAGGAAGCTAATAGGAGAGATAGGCGTGATGATAGACTTATAGCAAATGAGTTTTTTGAACAACACCCAGATGATTATCACGAGCAAGTGATAAAGATGGAGATAAATATAATAGTAAGATACATTGAACTAGAAGATAAAGTTAAAGAGAGCAGGGAGGAGGGTGGTAAAAATCTTCGTTCTGGAGAAGAAATACAAAGATTTATTAATTCAATAAAGCGTATGCGAAAAAACTTGGAAGCATTGGAATCTGCAATAATTGAAAGGGAGTTTAAAATTAGTAGGGATGAATTTCATCAGCAAAATTCAAATACACACTCAGAGTTTGTCCAAAAATTTTTTGACGACCACCCTGTAGAGCATTGGACAGCTCTCAAGAAAAATTTAGGAGATCTACAGGAATTGCACAGGCAGATTAGGGAAAAACGAGATTTACATTCGCAAGAACAAGACGAGGAAGAAAAGAATAAACTAAGTAAGGATATTGATCAGTTAAGTAAATTGGCTTCCTACAGAAGAAATAGATTTACAGCGATACATCATGCGGCTTACAAGAAATGGAAAAATTTTGAGCTGCCAATTCCCCCAACTAAGAATGAAATTAAGGAGATGCAAAAAATTGAAGAGAAAACTCATCCAGAATATTTGGAAGATGCCCTAAAGACAGATGATCAAGGCAAACCAGTGCCAATTCCTGCTCCCGTAATTACAGATGAAATGGTTGAAGTTGTCAAGGACAGACATGGGTATGAGCAGGATAAGGTCAGAGAGTCAGAGGAAAATGAAAGAAAAGATAAAGAGTTGAAAGAAAGCAAGGAGCAATTAAAGCATGCAAGAAGAATAGATAAATATGGAGAGCCTATACCCCTTGAGCAACCAACAGATGAAGAGCAAGATACAGTACCTGATGAGGAAAGTTTCGAAAAAGAGGAAGAAGATTGGGATGAGAAAAGTAGGGAAAGCCCAGTTTTAGATTTGGATTCCTCAGAAGAGATTATACCAACAGAAGAGATATTTGAGGAGCAAAAGGATGAACAAAATACTGACGATCTGATAAATGAGAAGACAGTTACTTTAATTGAAGAAAAGGAATCTCAAGCAAAAGATTTGCATTCGGACATTGAATTTGAATATTTGGACAGTATTGATCGATTTAGGGTAGTTTTTAATGATCCTGAGATTAGAAATATTGTAATCTCATCACAATTATGCTATGTTCTCGGCTTTCCCATGGGGCCTTTGGTAAATGGACAAATTGGAAAATATGGAATTGATCTCAAAGGGGGGTTTACCAGTTTTGCTGTATATTCAAAGGGATTAACGAATACTGTAATAATGGGAAATTCTGTCAGTTCTTTACTTAGAATTGTGGCTGTTGAGAATAGGTCTGGCGGTGTTGTAGAAAGAGTGTATGACCAACCAATGTTCATACCAGTGTTACCCAGAGAAATTAATGAAATTGAAATTGAACTAAGATGGATGAATGGAAGTCTTGTTAAATTTGATCATGGAACTGTAATTATTACCCTAATGTTTAACAGAATGATAAGATTTTAATTTAAAAATTATTTGTAAAAATTGTCAATTATTATGTATTTTTTATCATTTTATTAATAAAAGAAAAAACAAATTCATCAGGATTTGAATGGTTTAATAATAAAGACAGAAATTTTTTATAAGAATATCCTGAGGAGATAAAATAAATGAAAGTGATACAATGTTGACCACAAGTGGGAAAAAGAGGGTTTTGAAGGGGTACATTATTTATTACACGATTTGGAAATTTGGAAATAAAATTTTTTATTGAAATTGGGGGTTCGGGGAGTAATAATGAATCGAAAATTAATATTTTCTCGGGGTTTATAATAAAAAATGCAATCCAGTGTGAACCATCTTGGGAAGCCTTTTCCAAGTTGACGACCAATGAACAAGGGTATTTTCGGACTTCCTGTGGGATTTTATCTGCGGCAAAGCATCCTATAAAATATCTTCTAGTTATTCTGTTGTGTATTAAGATTTTGTCGATTTGTAAAGTGTCCATTTTCGTCTAAAAAGGGGATTGTTTAGTTTTTTCTTTGTATTTCTCCAAGTTCAATGTCCTTGTTGCTGTTGTTTTTAATTTTTATAAATTTTCTCAGCTGATAGGTTAAGGCTGTTGCTAGCAATAGAAGCCAGAGTACAATTAATGTAAAACAATAAATAGTTTGAGCGATTGATGTTTCTGATGAAGGAAATTCCTTGCAAGGGGAAGGAAATTGGACATTTTCCACGTGTTCCATTGACCAAAAATCCAAAATTGTAATATTTTTCTCAGGGTTAAACTTGGATGCTAGCCCAATTGAGTTTTGTACTCTTTCAGGAATTATTGGGGGTTTTATTGAAGAATTAATAATTTTATTTGGTTTAGGCGGAATAGTGTTAGCGTAATAACCTATTCTTTCTCTTAATTTTTCTCTATATTCTAGATTTTCATCCTCATTAGACATGGAATATTGCTGTGTTAATTTATACAGAAAGAAAAATAAAATGATACAAACAAAACAAAATTCAATTTTAATAGTAATGTGGCACATTTTTAAAATGAAGTGGGAGATTGAAAAAATACGGAAAATTGAGGGTATTTATACTGAAATATCTGTGGAAATAGTTCTGTTCCTATCTAACATAAGCAAAGAATCGATTTCACCTATGGCTACAAGTACAATCCCACCAGTTGGAACCGGTTCATTGAAGGTCATCCTTATACTAGTGGTACCATTCTTTATTAAATCAAACATCTCTGGGCCATTATCTTCCTGACTATTTGTGAGGTTAAATACTAATAAACAAAATCCACCGCTTGAAAAACGTTTCATGGAAATTCCATTACTTTCTAGTGATCCCGCGTACCCTATTGCCTCTTGCATATCATGATATATTCGCACATACTTCCCATTTGGAAAATCAAGGGAATAAGGGGCGGCTGGAAATGTGACTCCCCCAGCAGTTATGGAGATGTCTCTCAGATTAAAATGTTGAAAATTAAAGGGAGATGTCTTTTGCTGACCTACAAAGTCTTTATTAGCAACCATTCCCAGTATAATTCGTCGAGGCACCTGATCCATCCATATGTTTGCATTAAATTCTGTTCTATTTTCAGTAATGAACAGGGATTTTAGTGATGTTTTGCGTATTGGGTAACGCGCGGGCTTCAATTCAAGCTTCTTCGCAATATCAAAGGCTAAACTATCCATCAACTCAATCTTCTTTACATATAATTTGCAAGCCAAAACTTCTAAATGATATTTATGGTTAGTTGCTGTAGGGGCAACAATAAGGAAATTTGAATCATTGGGTAAAAGCTCAATATCAACCTCACACTGATTAACTAGATACCGGGGTTGATTGCAAATGTCCACATCTAATTTTGCAATAAATTGTGCGGCATTTTGGGTGCCGTCAGCTGATGGGGCAAACAAGAGTCTTCTATTCTCAAACCCAACACCGTTAAGGTCCATAGCGCCATCGTCATAGTAGCCTGCGGCAGATAGGTAAGAATTTTTGACTGTCTGTGGATAAGTAAGCTCATAGCCAAAAATACTTTTGTATGCCATGAGAGAGTTCCCTTCAAAAACCTGTGTCCCATTAATATGCATGCGACAATTTTTCCAAATTGTATGACCTATAAGCTGTACAATCGATACATTATCATCTTTTCCTATATCAACAATTTTCCCGTCATTATCTTCCTTCTTAATCCTAAGTTCGGTAAAAACATAAGTTTTGGCTAAATCAATATAGTTGGTAGTCGCATGAATTTTAAAATGAAATGGAGTAATATTTACAGGGTTAAGTGTGAGTAATTCAATAAATGATGAGTTGCTAATACTAACATTTGTGTGGGGAGTTTCAAAAAATGATAAAGCATTTGTTATTGCGTTGCCAGAATCGCGATCAATTTTCTGATGAGCGGACATTTTTATTTAATAAAGACCGAATGTATCTATTTTTTGACGTTTCTTTTTTGGGGTAAGAGATGGAGGTTTACCAATAATAAGTTGATGACTGTTTTCTTTTGAAAATGATGAATGAGGTTTACGTTTTCTTTTGAGTCCTTTTATACTACCCCTCGCTCGCAATCCCGTTCCAAACTGTTTTGGCATTCCACCCTTCTCAAGTAATCTGTCCAATCCCCGTTTTCCTTCACTTATAACTGTTTGCTTAAAATTTGGTTTGGAATCTTCATGGCTATATTCCGGAGTCCCCACACTTTCTAAAATTCTTCCACCAGTATCAAGTGCTTCTTTAGCTACAGCGGTACCCGCGCGTTTGGCATACGGTAAAAGGAAGCGCCAAAAAGTTCTAAGTACATCCCCAACTCCGCCACCCGCTTGTCTCCCATATCCACGCTGATAGGGGTTAAGTCCGCGAAAATAGAAATAGTTATCGTCAGCGCCTCCACCTATTTGGCTAATTGGTGTATGATGGTCATCGTAACCAATTGTTCTCGGGTCAAAGGGAATATGAACCATAGTTATTGAAATAGTAAATTGAAATAAATTAAGATAGGTAGGTATAAATATTTATAAAAATGAAAATTGAATTAGAATAAATTTAAGGTGGTAAATTATAACAAAAAGTAAAATGTAATTAATGTTCTTTTAAACGAATGAGATAAGTTAAAATTATTTGGAAATTCAAGTTGAAATCCTCTAATAGGTTATGGGTAACCCATAAAGTTTGGACAAATTTAATTTAAAATATTATTTATAAATAAATTAAGAATTTTGAACTGCGTTGCAGCCGTTTATCGGCCGCAACGGTTTTAGAAATTAGAAATGCGCTGCAGCCGTTTATCGGCCGCAGCGGCTTTTGAAATCTGTTGCAGCCGTTTATCGGCCGCAACGGCTTGAGTAATTAGAAATGCGCTGCAGCCGTTTATCGGCCGCAGCGGCTTTTGAAATGCGTTGCAGCCGTTTATCGGCCGCAACGGCTTGAGTAATTAGAAATGCGCTGCAGCCGTTTATCGGCCGCAGCGGCTTTTGAAATGCGTTGCAGCCGTTTATCGGCCGCAACGGCTTGAGTAATTAGAAATGCGCTGCAGCCGTTTATCGGCCGCAGCGGCTTTTGAAGTGCGTTGCAGCCGTTTATCGGCCGCAACGGCTTTAGAAATTAGAAATGCGCTGCAACCGTTTATCGGCCACAACGGCTTTGAAGTGCGTTGCAGCCGTTTATCGGCCGCAACGGCTTTAGGTAAAAATTATTAGAAAAATGAATTTATTTGAAAATAAAAATTAATTAATAAAAAATTTAACTGTTTAAATAATGAAAATTTAAATGTTTGAAAGAGAAATTTAAAATATAAAAATAATTAAATTTAAAACTATTTTAAAAATTTTTAAATAGGGTTTTAATAAGTTAAAAATAAATTAAATAATAAAAAGCATTCTAAAACTTAATTGATCTGTAAATAAGTAAAACTATTTTTTAAAAATAGGTAGGAATGGAAAGAGAAGGTTTTCATTTAATTAAAGAATTAAGTGTGAAAAAAATTAAAGAATTAAGTGTGAAAAAAAGATCTTATCGCAAAAAAGACGCTGTCCTTGAAAAAAAGAACACTTAAAAATTTTCTTCCATACTCCCCAAAAGATCACCATATTTTTTATGTGTTGATCTAAATTCAAGGAAAAATTAAAGTTAAAAATTAAAATAAGCTTGGAATTAAATTAATACAAGGTAAGGATTAATTAAGTAAATTGACATTCTGAGAGTTGGCATTTTGTCATTGTGGCATTTTGTCGTTTTGACATTTTGAAATTTGGGATTTCGTAATAATTGGGTAATTCCCCTTACATTCTGACTTCCGCCCGTTTTTGCAAATCATTTTAATTTTTTTCAGAATTTTTGTAAATTTTTTTCTCCCTCACTTATTTATTTAATTAATATTTTTTAATTTTAATTTTTTTAATTTTACCGTACCTTGGTAAAATTACCGTACCCCAAACAAATTTCAGCCCCCAGACTGAAATTCCCAAACCCAAATATTTCAGTCCCAGACTGAAATTCCCAGACTCGAAAATTTTAGCCCCAGACTGAAATTCCCTGGATTATGAAATTTTTAAGTTTAAAATTCCCGCTAATTAGTTGGCGTTTTGTCGTTTTGACATTTTGAAATTTGGGATTTCGTAATAATTGGGTAATTCCCCTTACATTCTGACTTCCGCCCGTTTTTGCAAATCATTTTAATTTTTTTCAGAATTTTTGTAAATTTTTTTCTCCCTCACTTATTTATTTAATTAATATTTTTTAATTTTAATTTTTTTAATTTTACCGTACCTTGGTAAAATTACCGTACCCCAAACAAATTTCAGCCCCCAGACTGAAATTCCCAAACCCAAATATTTCAGTCCCAGACTGAAATTCCCAGACTCGAAAATTTTAGCCCCAGACTGAAATTCCCTGGATTATGAAATTTTTAAGTTTAAAATTCCCGCTAATTAGTTGGCGTTTTGTCGTTTTGACATTTTGAAATTTGGGATTTCGTAATAATTGGGTAATTCCCCTTACATTCTGACTTCCACCCTTTTTTGCAAATCATTTTAATTTTTTTCAGAATTTTTGTAAATTTTATTTTCCCTCATTTTTATTTATATTTTTTAATTTTATTTTTAATATTTTTTTAATTTTAATTGAGACGGTCCCCAACATATTTCTGCCCCTCCCCCCAATTCTCAGTCAAAAATATTTCAGTTCCAGACTGAATCCTTGTACTTGTACCTTGTCACGTGTCAATCATAACCTGTCATGTACCTGTCAATCAATCAAAACCTGTCAATTTTCATGTACCTGTCACTTGTAGTTGTACCTGTCAATCAATCAGAAGCTGTCACTTCTCACTCCGGGAGCCACACCCTTTGGTTTCCGCCGCCATTTACTGTGCGGGAGCCGAAGAGTTTCCCACACCCTTTGGTTTCCCCTTTGACACGCCGCAATTTCCCCGCACAAGTGCGGGGAAATTGATGGGGGGTAGGGGGTGGAAACCCCCTACACCCTTTGGTTTTTGCCGACAGACCCCTCCCCCTCTAAAATGTCCGCCAAATAGGTCGGACATTTTGGGGGGGGGGGGGGGTAACTACTGACATAAGATTTGAGACTTAAAGAAACAGAATATAACATGTCCTCCTAAAGCGATAAAGTTCAAATCTGCCTTATTAGTTTAGGACATAAGATTTGAGACTTAAAGAAACAGAATATAACATGTCCTCCTAAAGCGATAAAGTTCAAATCTGCCTTATTAGTTTAGGACATAAGATTTGAGACTTAAAGAAACAGAATATAACATGTCCTCCTAAAGCGATAAAGTTCAAATCTGCCTTATTAGTTTAGGACATAAGATTTGAGACTTAAAGAAACAGAATATAACATGTCCTCCTAAAGCGATAAAGTTCAAATCTGCCTTATTAGTTTAGGACATAAGATTTGAGACTTAAAGAAACAGAATATAACATGTCCTCCTAAAGCGATAAAGTTCAAATCTGCCTTATTAGTTTAGGACATAAGATTTGAGACTTAAAGAAACAGAATATAACATGTCCTCCTAAATCGATAAAGTTCAAATCTGCCTTATTAGTTTAGGACATAAGATTTGAGTCTTAAAGAAACAGAATATAACATGTCCTCCTAAATCGATAAAGTTCAAATCTGCCTTATTAGTTTAGGACATAAGATTTGAGACTTAAAGAAACAGAATATAACATGTCCTCCTAAAGCGATAAAGTTCAAATCTGCCTTATTAGTTTAGGACATAAGATTTGAGACTTAAAGAAACAGAATATAACATGTCCTCCTAAATCGATAAAGTTCAAATCTGCCTTATTAGTTTAGGACATAAGATTTGAGACTTAAAGAAACAGAATATAACATGTCCTCCTAAAGCGATAAAGTTCAAATCTGCCTTATTAGTTTAGGACATAAGATTTGAGACTTAAAGAAACAGAATATAACATGTCCTCCTAAAGCGATAAAGTTCAAATCTGCCTTATTAGTTTAGGACATAAGATTTGAGACTTAAAGAAACAGAATATAACATGTCCTCCTAAATCGATAAAGTTCAAATCTGCCTTATTAGTTTAGGACATAAGATTTGAGTCTTAAAGAAACAGAATATAACATGTCCTCCTAAATCGATAAAGTTCAAATCTGCCTTATTAGTTTAGGACATAAGATTTGAGACTTAAAGAAACAGAATATAACATGTCCTCCTAAAGCGATAATGTTCAAATCTGCCTTATTAGTTTAGGACATAAGATTTGAGACTTAAAGAAACAGAATATAACATGTCCTCCTAAAGCGATAAAGTTCAAATCTGCCTTATTAGTTTAGGACATAAGATTTGAGACTTAAAGAAACAGAATATAACATGTCCTCCTAAAGCGATAAAGTTCAAATCTACCTTATTAGTTTAGGACATAAGATTTGAGACTTAAAGAAACAGAATATAACATGTCCTCCTAAAGCGATAAAGTTCAAATCTGCCTTATTAGTTTAGGACATAAGATTTGAGACTTAAAGAAACAGAATATAACATGTCCTCCTAAAGCGATAAAGTTCAAATCTGCCTTATTAGTTTAGGACATAAGATTTGAGACTTAAAGAAACAGAATATAACATGTCCTCCTAAAGCGATAAAGTTCAAATCTACCTTATTAGTTTAGGACATAAGATTTGAGACTTAAAGAAACAGAATATAACATGTCCTCCTAAATCGATAAAGTTCAAATCTGCCTTATTAGTTTAGGACATAAGATTTGAGTCTTAAAGAAACAGAATATAACATGTCCTCCTAAATCGATAAAGTTCAAATCTGCCTTATTAGTTTAGGACATAAGATTTGAGTCTTAAAGAAACAGAATATAACATGTCCTCCTAAATCGATAAAGTTCAAATCTGCCTTATTAGTTTAGGACATAAGATTTGAGACTTAAAGAAACAGAATATAACATGTCCTCCTAAAGCGATAAAGTTCAAATCTGCCTTATTAGTTTAGGACATAAGATTTGAGACTTAAAGAAACAGAATATAACATGTCCTCCTAAATCGATAAAGTTCAAATCTGCCTTATTAGTTTAGGACATAAGATTTGAGACTTAAAGAAACAGAATATAACATGTCCTCCTAAAGCGATAAAGTTCAAATCTGCCTTATTAGTTTAGGACATAAGATTTGAGACTTAAAGAAACAGAATATAACATGTCCTCCTAAAGCGATAAAGTTCAAATCTGCCTTATTAGTTTAGGACATAAGATTTGAGACTTAAAGAAACAGAATATAACATGTCCTCCTAAATCGATAAAGTTCAAATCTGCCTTATTAGTTTAGGACATAAGATTTGAGTCTTAAAGAAACAGAATATAACATGTCCTCCTAAATCGATAAAGTTCAAATCTGCCTTATTAGTTTAGGACATAAGATTTGAGACTTAAAGAAACAGAATATAACATGTCCTCCTAAAGCGATAAAGTTCAAATCTGCCTTATTAGTTTAGGACATAAGATTTGAGACTTAAAGAAACAGAATATAACATGTCCTCCTAAATCGATAAAGTTCAAATCTGCCTTATTAGTTTAGGACATAAGATTTGAGACTTAAAGAAACAGAATATAACATGTCCTCCTAAAGCGATAAAGTTCAAATCTGCCTTATTAGTTTAGGACATAAGATTTGAGACTTAAAGAAACAGAATATAACATGTCCTCCTAAAGCGATAAAGTTCAAATCTGCCTTATTAGTTTAGGACATAAGATTTGAGACTTAAAGAAACAGAATATAACATGTCCTCCTAAATCGATAAAGTTCAAATCTGCCTTATTAGTTTAGGACATAAGATTTGAGTCTTAAAGAAACAGAATATAACATGTCCTCCTAAATCGATAAAGTTCAAATCTGCCTTATTAGTTTAGGACATAAGATTTGAGACTTAAAGAAACAGAATATAACATGTCCTCCTAAAGCGATAATGTTCAAATCTGCCTTATTAGTTTAGGACATAAGATTTGAGACTTAAAGAAACAGAATATAACATGTCCTCCTAAAGCGATAAAGTTCAAATCTGCCTTATTAGTTTAGGACATAAGATTTGAGACTTAAAGAAACAGAATATAACATGTCCTCCTAAAGCGATAAAGTTCAAATCTACCTTATTAGTTTAGGACATAAGATTTGAGACTTAAAGAAACAGAATATAACATGTCCTCCTAAAGCGATAAAGTTCAAATCTGCCTTATTAGTTTAGGACATAAGATTTGAGACTTAAAGAAACAGAATATAACATGTCCTCCTAAAGCGATAAAGTTCAAATCTGCCTTATTAGTTTAGGACATAAGATTTGAGACTTAAAGAAACAGAATATAACATGTCCTCCTAAAGCGATAAAGTTCAAATCTACCTTATTAGTTTAGGACATAAGATTTGAGACTTAAAGAAACAGAATATAACATGTCCTCCTAAATCGATAAAGTTCAAATCTGCCTTATTAGTTTAGGACATAAGATTTGAGTCTTAAAGAAACAGAATATAACATGTCCTCCTAAAGCGATAAAGTTCAAATCTGCCTTATTAGTTTAGGACATAAGATTTGAGACTTAAAGAAACAGAATATAACATGTCCTCTTAAAGCGATAAAGTTCAAATCTGCCTTATTAGTTTAGGACATAAGATTTGAGACTTAAAGAAACAGAATATAACATGTCCTCCTAAAGCGTTAAAGTTCAAATCTGCCTTATTAGTTTAGGACATAAGATTTGAGACTTAAAGAAACAGAATATAACATGTCCTCCTAAAGCGATAAAGTTCAAATCTGCCTTATTAGTTTAGGACATAAGATTTGAGACTTAAAGAAACAGAATATAACATGTCCTCCTAAAGCGATAAAGTTCAAATCTGCCTTATTAGTTTAGGACATAAGATTTGAGACTTAAAGAAACAGAATATAACATGTCCTCCTAAAGCGATAAAGTTCAAATCTGCCTTATTAGTTTAGGACATAAGATTTGAGACTTAAAGAAACAGAATATAACATGTCCTCCTAAATCGATAAAGTTCAAATCTGCCTTATTAGTTTAGGACATAAGATTTGAGTCTTAAAGAAACAGAATATAACATGTCCTCCTAAATCGATAAAGTTCAAATCTGCCTTATTAGTTTAGGACATAAGATTTGAGTCTTAAAGAAACAGAATATAACATGTCCTCCTAAAGCGTTAAAGTTCAAATCTGCCTTATTAGTTTAGGACATAAGATTTGAGACTTAAAGAAACAGAATATAACATGTCCTCCTAAAGCGATAAAGTTCAAATCTGCCTTATTAGTTTAGGACATAAGATTTGAGACTTAAAGAAACAGAATATAACATGTCCTCCTAAAGCGATAAAGTTCAAATCTGCCTTATTAGTTTAGGACATAAGATTTGAGACTTAAAGAAACAGAATATAACATGTCCTCCTAAAGCGATAAAGTTCAAATCTGCCTTATTAGTTTAGGACATAAGATTTGAGACTTAAAGAAACAGAATATAACATGTCCTCCTAAATCGATAAAGTTCAAATCTGCCTTATTAGTTTAGGACATAAGATTTGAGACTTAAAGAAACAGAATATAACATGTCCTCCTAAATCGATAAAGTTCAAATCTGCCTTATTAGTTTAGGACATAAGATTTGAGTCTTAAAGAAACAGAATATAACATGTCCTCCTAAATCGATAAAGTTCAAATCTGCCTTATTAGTTTAGGACATAAGATTTGAGACTTAAAGAAACAGAATATAACATGTCCTCCTAAAGCGATAATGTTCAAATCTGCCTTATTAGTTTAGGACATAAGATTTGAGACTTAAAGAAACAGAATATAACATGTCCTCCTAAAGCGATAAAGTTCAAATCTGCCTTATTAGTTTAGGACATAAGATTTGAGACTTAAAGAAACAGAATATAACATGTCCTCCTAAAGCGATAAAGTTCAAATCTACCTTATTAGTTTAGGACATAAGATTTGAGACTTAAAGAAACAGAATATAACATGTCCTCCTAAAGCGATAAAGTTCAAATCTGCCTTATTAGTTTAGGACATAAGATTTGAGACTTAAAGAAACAGAATATAACATGTCCTCCTAAAGCGATAAAGTTCAAATCTGCCTTATTAGTTTAGGACATAAGATTTGAGACTTAAAGAAACAGAATATAACATGTCCTCCTAAAGCGATAAAGTTCAAATCTACCTTATTAGTTTAGGACATAAGATTTGAGACTTAAAGAAACAGAATATAACATGTCCTCCTAAATCGATAAAGTTCAAATCTGCCTTATTAGTTTAGGACATAAGATTTGAGTCTTAAAGAAACAGAATATAACATGTCCTCCTAAAGCGATAAAGTTCAAATCTGCCTTATTAGTTTAGGACATAAGATTTGAGACTTAAAGAAACAGAATATAACATGTCCTCTTAAAGCGATAAAGTTCAAATCTGCCTTATTAGTTTAGGACATAAGATTTGAGACTTAAAGAAACAGAATATAACATGTCCTCCTAAAGCGTTAAAGTTCAAATCTGCCTTATTAGTTTAGGACATAAGATTTGAGACTTAAAGAAACAGAATATAACATGTCCTCCTAAAGCGATAAAGTTCAAATCTGCCTTATTAGTTTAGGACATAAGATTTGAGACTTAAAGAAACAGAATATAACATGTCCTCCTAAAGCGATAAAGTTCAAATCTGCCTTATTAGTTTAGGACATAAGATTTGAGACTTAAAGAAACAGAATATAACATGTCCTCCTAAAGCGATAAAGTTCAAATCTGCCTTATTAGTTTAGGACATAAGATTTGAGTCTTAAAGAAACAGAATATAACATGTCCTCCTAAATCGATAAAGTTCAAATCTGCCTTATTAGTTTAGGACATAAGATTTGAGACTTAAAGAAACAGAATATAACATGTCCTCCTAAAGCGATAAAGTTCAAATCTGCCTTATTAGTTTAGGACATAAGATTTGAGACTTAAAGAAACAGAATATAACATGTCCTCCTAAATCGATAAAGTTCAAATCTGCCTTATTAGTTTAGGACATAAGATTTGAGTATTAAAGAAACAGAATATAACATGTCCTCCTAAATCGATAAAGTTCAAATCTGCCTTATTAGTTTAGGACATAAGATTTGAGACTTAAAGAAACAGAATATAACATGTCCTCCTAAATCGATAAAGTTCAAATCTGCCATATTAGTTTAGGACATAAGATTTGAGTATTAAAGAAACAGAATATAACATGTCCTCCTAAAGCGATAAAGTTCAAATCTGCCTTATTAGTTTAGGACATAAGATTTGAGTATTAAAGAAACAGAATATAACATGTCCTCCTAAATCGATAAAGTTCAAATCTGCCTTATTAGTTTAGGACATAAGATTTGAGTATTAAAGAAACAGAATATAACATGTCCTCCTAAATCGATAAAGTTCAAATCTGCCTTATTAGTTTAGGACATAAGATTTGAGTATTAAAGAAACAGAATATAACATGTCCTCCTAAATCGATAAAGTTCAAATCTGCCTTATTAGTTTAGGACATAAGATTTGAGACTTAAAGAAACAGAATATAACATGTCCTCCTAAATCGATAAAGTTCAAATCTGCCTTATTAGTTTAGGACATAAGATTTGAGTATTAAAGAAACAGAATATAACATGTCCTCCTAAAGCGATAAAGTTCAAATCTGCCTTATTAGTTTAGGACATAAGATTTGAGACTTAAAGAAACAGAATATAACATGTCCTCCTAAATCGATAAAGTTCAAATCTGCCTTATTAGTTTAGGACATAAGATTTGAGTATTAAAGAAACAGAATATAACATGTCCTCCTAAATCGATAAAGTTCAAATCTGCCTTATTAGTTTAGGACATAAGATTTGAGTATTAAAGAAACAGAATATAACATGTCCTCCTAAAGCGATAAAGTTCAAATCTGCCTTATTAGTTTAGGACATAAGATTTGAGACTTAAAGAAACAGAATATAACATGTCCTCCTAAAGCGATAAAGTTCAAATCTGCCTTATTAGTTTAGGACATAAGATTTGAGACTTAAAGAAACAGAATATAACATGTCCTCCTAAAGCGATAAAGTTCAAATCTGCCTTATTAGTTTAGGACATAAGATTTGAGACTTAAAGAAACAGAATATAACATGTCCTCCTAAATCGATAAAGTTCAAATCTGCCTTATTAGTTTAGGACATAAGATTTGAGTCTTAAAGAAACAGAATATAACATGTCCTCCTAAATCGATAAAGTTCAAATCTGCCTTATTAGTTTAGGACATAAGATTTGAGACTTAAAGAAACAGAATATAACATGTCCTCCTAAAGCGATAAAGTTCAAATCTGCCTTATTAGTTTAGGACATAAGATTTGAGACTTAAAGAAACAGAATATAACATGTCCTCCTAAAGCGATAAAGTTCAAATCTGCCTTATTAGTTTAGGACATAAGATTTGAGACTTAAAGAAACAGAATATAACATGTCCTCCTAAAGCGATAAAGTTCAAATCTGCCTTATTAGTTTAGGACATAAGATTTGAGACTTAAAGAAACAGAATATAACATGTCCTCCTAAATCGATAAAGTTCAAATCTGCCTTATTAGTTTAGGACATAAGATTTGAGTCTTAAAGAAACAGAATATAACATGTCCTCCTAAATCGATAAAGTTCAAATCTGCCTTATTAGTTTAGGACATAAGATTTGAGACTTAAAGAAACAGAATATAACATGTCCTCCTAAAGCGATAAAGTTCAAATCTTCCTTATTAGTTTAGGACATAAGATTTGAGACTTAAAGAAACAGAATATAACATGTCCTCCTAAATCGATAAAGTTCAAATCTGCCTTATTAGTTTAGGACATAAGATTTGAGACTTAAAGAAACAGAATATAACATGTCCTCCTAAAGCGATAAAAAGCGATAAAGTTCAAATCTGCCTTATTAGTTTAGGACATAAGATTTGAGACTTAAAGAAACAGAATATAACATGTCCTCCTAAAGCGATAAAGTTCAAATCTGCCTTATTAGTTTAGGACATAAGATTTGAGACTTAAAGAAACAGAATATAACATGTCCTCCTAAAGCGATAAAGTTCAAATCTGCCTTATTAGTTTAGGACATAAGATTTGAGACTTAAAGAAACAGAATATAACATGTCCTCCTAAAGCGATAAAGTTCAAATCTGCCTTATTAGTTTAGGACATAAGATTTGAGACTTAAAGAAACAGAATATAACATGTCCTCCTAAATCGATAAAGTTCAAATCTGCCTTATTAGTTTAGGACATAAGATTTGAGTCTTAAAGAAACAGAATATAACATGTCCTCCTAAATCGATAAAGTTCAAATCTGCCTTATTAGTTTAGGACATAAGATTTGAGACTTAAAGAAACAGAATATAACATGTCCTCCTAAAGCGATAAAGTTCAAATCTGCCTTATTAGTTTAGGACATAAGATTTGAGTCTTAAAGAAACAGAATATAACATGTCCTCCTAAATCGATAAAGTTCAAATCTGCCTTATTAGTTTAGGACTTAAGATTTGAGACTTAAAGAAACAGAATATAACATGTCCTCCTAAAGCGATAAAGTTCAAATCTGCCTTATTAGTTTAGGACATAAGATTTGAGACTTAAAGAAACAGAATATAACATGTCCTCCTAAAGCGATAAAGTTCAAATCTGCCTTATTAGTTTAGGACATAAGATTTGAGACTTAAAGAAACAGAATATAACATGTCCTCCTAAAGCGATAAAGTTCAAATCTACCTTATTAGTTTAGGACATAAGATTTGAGACTTAAAGAAACAGAATATAACATGTCCTCCTAAAGCGATAAAGTTCAAATCTGCCTTATTAGTTTAGGACATAAGATTTGAGACTTAAAGAAACAGAATATAACATGTCCTCCTAAAGCGATAAAGTTCAAATCTACCTTATTAGTTTAGGACATAAGATTTGAGACTTAAAGAAACAGAATATAACATGTCCTCCTAAAGCGATAAAGTTCAAATCTGCCTTATTAGTTTAGGACATAAGATTTGAGACTTAAAGAAACAGAATATAACATGTCCTCCTAAAGCGATAAAGTTCAAATCTGCCTTATTAGTTTAGGACATAAGATTTGAGACTTAAAGAAACAGAATATAACATGTCCTCCTAAAGCGATAAAGTTCAAATTACCTTATTAGTTTAGGACATAAGATTTGAGACTTAAAGAAACAGAATATAACATGTCCTCCTAAAGCGATAAAGTTCAAATCTGCCTTATTAGTTTAGGACATAAGATTTGAGACATAAAGAAACAGAATATAACAATTCCTCCTAAAGCGATAAAGTTCAAATCTGCCTTATAAAAAAAAAAAAAATCTGCCTTATATTTTTCTTATAAAAAAAAAAAAAATCTGCCTTATATTTTTTCAAATCTGCCTTATATTTTTTTTATGCCTTATTAGTTTAGGACATAAGATTTGAGACTTAAAGAAACAGAATATAACATGTCCTCCTAAAGCGATAAAGTTCAAATCTGCCTTATTAGTTTAGGACATAAGATTTGAGACTTAAAGAAACAGAATATAACATGTCCTCCTAAAGCGATAAAGTTCAAATCTGCCTTATTAGTTTAGGACATAAGATTTGAGACTTAAAGAAACAGAATATAACATGTCCTCCTAAAGCGATAAAGTTCAAATCTGCCTTATTAGTTTAGGACATAAGATTTGAGACTTAAAGAAACAGAATATAACATGTCCTCCTAAAGCGATAAAGTTCAAATCTGCCTTATTAGTTTAGGACATAAGATTTGAGACTTAAAGAAACAGAATATAACATGTCCTCCTAAAGCGATAAAGTTCAAATCTGCCTTATTAGTTTAGGACATAAGATTTGAGACTTAAAGAAACAGAATATAACATGTCCTCCTAAAGCGATAAAGTTCAAATCTGCCTTATTAGTTTAGGACATAAGATTTGAGACTTAAAGAAACAGAATATAACATGTCCTCCTAAAGCGATAAAGTTCAAATCTGCCTTATTAGTTTAGGACATAAGATTTGAGACTTAAAGAAACAGAATATAACATGTCCTCCTAAAGCGATAAAGTTCAAATCTGCCTTATTAGTTTAGGACATAAGATTTGAGACTTAAAGAAACAGAATATAACATGTCCTCCTAAATCGATAAAGTTCAAATCTGCCTTATTAGTTTAGGACATAAGATTTGAGTCTTAAAGAAACAGAATATAACATGTCCTCCTAAATCGATAAAGTTCAAATCTGCCTTATTAGTTTAGGACATAAGATTTGAGACTTAAAGAAACAGAATATAACATGTCCTCCTAAAGCGATAAAGTTCAAATCTGCCTTATTAGTTTAGGACATAAGATTTGAGTCTTAAAGAAACAGAATATAACATATCCTCCTAAATCGATAAAGTTCAAATCTGCCTTATTAGTTTAGGACATAAGATTTGAGACTTAAAGAAACAGAATATAACATGTCCTCCTAAAGCGATAAAGTTCAAATCTGCCTTATTAGTTTAGGGCATAAGATTTGAGACTTAAAGAAACAGAATATAACATGTCCTCCTAAAGCGATAAAGTTCAAATCTGCCTTATTAGTTTAGGACATAAGATTTGAGACTTAAAGAAACAGAATATAACATGTCCTCCTAAAGCGATAAAGTTCAAATCTACCTTATTAGTTTAGGACATAAGATTTGAGACTTAAAGAAACAGAATATAACATGTCCTCCTAAAGCGATAAAGTTCAAATCTGCCTTATTAGTTTAGGACATAAGATTTGAGACTTAAAGAAACAGAATATAACATGTCCTCCTAAAGCGATAAAGTTCAAATCTACCTTATTAGTTTAGGACATAAGATTTGAGACTTAAAGAAACAGAATATAACATGTCCTCCTAAATCGATAAAGTTCAAATCTGCCTTATTAGTTTAGGACATAAGATTTGAGTCTTAAAGAAACAGAATATAACATGTCCTCCTAAATCGATAAAGTTCAAATCTGCCTTATTAGTTTAGGACATAAGATTTGAGACCTTATTAGTTTAGGACATAAGATTTGAGACTTAAAGAAACAGAATATAACATGTCCTCCTAAATCGATAAAGTTCAAATCTGCCTTATTAGTTTAGGACATAAGATTTGAGTCTTAAAGAAACAGAATATAACATGTCCTCCTAAATCGATAAAGTTCAAATCTGCCTTATTAGTTTAGGACATAAGATTTGCGACTTAAAGAAACAGAATATAACATGTCCTCCTAAAGCGATAAAGTTCAAATCTGCCTTATTAGTTTAGGACATAAGATTTGAGACTTAAAGAAACAGAATATAACATGTCCTCCTAAATCGATAAAGTTCAAATCTGCCTTATTAGTTTAGGACTTAAGATTTGAGACTTAAAGAAACAGAATATAACATGTCCTCCTAAAGCGATAAAGTTCAAATCTGCCTTATTAGTTTAGGACATAAGATTTGAGACTTAAAGAAACAGAATATAACATGTCCTCCTAAATCGATAAAGTTCAAATCTGCCTTATTAGTTTAGGACATAAGATTTGAGACTTAAAGAAACAGAATATAACATGTCCTCCTAAAGCGATAAAGTTCAAATCTGCCTTATTAGTTTAGGACATAAGATTTGAGACTTAAAGAAACAGAATATAACATGTCCTCCTAAATCGATAAAGTTCAAATCTGCCTTATTAGTTTAGGACATAAGATTTGAGTCTTAAAGAAACAGAATATAACATGTCCTCCTAAATCGATAAAGTTCAAATCTGCCTTATTAGTTTAGGACATAAGATTTGAGACTTAAAGAAACAGAATATAACATGTCCTCCTATTAGTTTAGGACATAAGATTTGAGTCTTAAAGAAACAGAATATAACATGTCCTCCTAAAGCGATAAAGTTCAAATCTGCCTTATTAGTTTAGGACATAAGATTTGAGACTTAAAGAAACAGAATATAACATGTCCTCCTAAATCGATAAAGTTCAAATCTGCCTTATTAGTTTAGGACATAAGATTTGAGACTTAAAGAAATAGAATATAACATGTCCTCCTAAAGCGATAAAGTTCAAATCTGCCTTATTAGTTTAGGACATAAGATTTGAGTCTTAAAGAAACAGAATATAACATGTCCTCCTAAAGCGATAAAGTTCAAATCTGCCTTATTAGTTTAGGACATAAGATTTGAGTCTTAAAGAAACAGAATATAACATGTCCTCCTAAAGCGATAAAGTTCAAATCTGCCTTATTAGTTTAGGACATAAGATTTGAGACTTAAAGAAACAGAATATAACATGTCCTCCTAAATCGATAAAGTTCAAATCTGCCTTATTAGTTTAGGACATAAGATTTGAGACTTAAAGAAACAGAATATAACATGTCCTCCTAAATCGATAAAGTTCAAATCTGCCTTATTAGTTTAGGACATAAGATTTGAGTCTTAAAGAAACAGAATAAAACATGTCCTCCTAAAGCGATAAAGTTCAAATCTGCCTTATTAGTTTAGGACATAAGATTTGAGACTTAAAGAAACAGAATATAACATGTCCTCCTAAAGCGATAAAGTTCAAATCTGCCTTATTAGTTTAGGACATAAGATTTGAGACTTAAAGAAACAGAATATAACATGTCCTCCTAAAGCGATAAAGTTCAAATCTGCCTTATTAGTTTAGGACATAAGATTTGAGACTTAAAGAAACAGAATATAACATGTCCTCCTAAAGCGATAAAGTTCAAATCTGCCTTATTAGTTTAGGACATAAGATTTGAGACTTAAAGAAACAGAATATAACATGTCCTCCTAAAGCGATAAAGTTCAAATCTGCCTTATTAGTTTAGGACATAAGATTTGAGACTTAAAGAAACAGAATATAACATGTCCTCCTAAAGCGATAAAGTTCAAATCTGCCTTATTAGTTTAGGACATAAGATTTGAGACTTAAAGAAACAGAATATAACATGTCCTCCTAAAGCGATAAAGTTCAAATCTGCCTTATTAGTTTAGGACATAAGATTTGAGACTTAAAGAAACAGAATATAACATGTCCTCCTAAAGCGATAAAGTTCAAATCTGCCTTATTAGTTTAGGACATAAGATTTGAGACTTAAAGAAACAGAATATAACATGTCCTCCTAAAGCGATAAAGTTCAAATCTGCCTTATTAGTTTAGGACATAAGATTTGAGACTTAAAGAAACAGAATATAACATGTCCTCCTAAAGCGATAAAGTTCAAATCTGCCTTATTAGTTTAGGACATAAGATTTGAGACTTAAAGAAACAGAATATAACATGTCCTCCTAAAGCGATAAAGTTCAAATCTGCCTTATTAGTTCAGGACATAATATTTGAGACTTAAAGAAACAGAATATAACATGTCCTCCTAAAGCGATAAAGTTCAAATCTGCCTTATTAGTTTAGGACATAAGATTTGAGACTTAAAGAAACAGAATATAACATGTCCTCCTAAAGCGATAAAGTTCAAATCTGCCTTATTAGTTTAGGACATAAGATTTGAGACATAAAGAAACAGAATATAACATGTCCTCCTAAATCGATAAAGTTCAAATCTGCCTTATTAGTTTAGGACATAAGATTTGAGTCTTAAAGAAACAGAATATAACATGTCCTCCTAAATCGATAAAGTTCAAATCTGCCTTATTAGTTTAGGACATAAGATTTGAGTCTTAAAGAAACAGAATATAACATGTCCTCCTAAAGCGATAAAGTTCAAATCTGCCTTATTAGTTTAGGACATAAGATTTGAGTCTTAAAGAAACAGAATATAACATGTCCTCCTAAAGCGATAAAGTTCAAATCTGCCTTATTAGTTTAGGACATAAGATTTGAGACTTAAAGAAACAGAATATAACATGTCCTCCTAAAGCGATAAAGTTCAAATCTGCCTTATTAGTTTAGGACATAAGATTTGAGACATAAAGAAACAGAATATAACATGTCCTCCTAAATCGATAAAGTTCAAATCTGCCTTATTAGTTTAGGACATAAGATTTGAGTCTTAAAGAAACAGAATATAACATGTCCTCCTAAATCGATAAAGTTCAAATCTGCCTTATTAGTTTAGGACATAAGATTTGAGTCTTAAAGAAACAGAATATAACATGTCCTCCTAAAGCGATAAAGTTCAAATCTGCCTTATTAGTTTAGGACATAAGATTTGAGACTTAAAGAAACAGAATATAACATGTCCTCCTAAAGCGATAAAGTTCAAATCTGCCTTATTAGTTTAGGACATAAGATTTGAGACTTAAAGAAACAGAATATAACATGTCCTCCTAAAGCGATAAAGTTCAAATCTGCCTTATTAGTTTAGGACATAAGATTTGAGACTTAAAGAAACAGAATATAACATGTCCTCCTAAAGCGATAAAGTTCAAATCTGCCTTATTAGTTTAGGACATAAGATTTGAGACTTAAAGAAACAGAATATAACATGTCCTCCTAAATCGATAAAGTTCAAATCTGCCTTATTAGTTTAGGACATAAGATTTGAGTCTTAAAGAAACAGAATATAACATGTCCTCCTAAATCGATAAAGTTCAAATCTGCCTTATTAGTTTAGGACATAAGATTTGAGACTTAAAGAAACAGAATATAACATGTCCTCCTAAATCGATAAAGTTCAAATCTGCCTTATTAGTTTAGGACATAAGATTTGAGACTTAAAGAAACAGAATATAACATGTCCTCCTAAAGCGTTAAAGTTCAAATCTGCCTTATTAGTTTAGGACATAAGATTTGAGACTTAAAGAAACAGAATATAACATGTCCTCCTAAAGCGATAAAGTTCAAATCTGCCTTATTAGTTTAGGACATAAGATTTGAGACTTAAAGAAACAGAATATAACATGTCCTCCTAAATCGATAAAGTTCAAATCTGCCTTATTAGTTTAGGACATAAGATTTGAGTCTTAAAGAAACAGAATATAACATGTCCTCCTAAATCGATAAAGTTCAAATCTGCCTTATTAGTTTAGGACATAAGATTTGAGACTTAAAGAAACAGAATATAACATGTCCTCCTATTAGTTTAGGACATAAGATTTGAGTCTTAAAGAAACAGAATATAACATGTCCTCCTAAAGCGATAAAGTTCAAATCTGCCTTATTAGTTTAGGACATAAGATTTGAGACTTAAAGAAACAGAATATAACATGTCCTCCTAAATCGATAAAGTTCAAATCTGCCTTATTAGTTTAGGACATAAGATTTGAGACTTAAAGAAATAGAATATAACATGTCCTCCTAAAGCGATAAAGTTCAAATCTGCCTTATTAGTTTAGGACATAAGATTTGAGTCTTAAAGAAACAGAATATAACATGTCCTCCTAAAGCGATAAAGTTCAAATCTGCCTTATTAGTTTAGGACATAAGATTTGAGTCTTAAAGAAACAGAATATAACATGTCCTCCTAAAGCGATAAAGTTCAAATCTGCCTTATTAGTTTAGGACATAAGATTTGAGACTTAAAGAAACAGAATATAACATGTCCTCCTAAATCGATAAAGTTCAAATCTGCCTTATTAGTTTAGGACATAAGATTTGAGACTTAAAGAAACAGAATATAACATGTCCTCCTAAATCGATAAAGTTCAAATCTGCCTTATTAGTTTAGGACATAAGATTTGAGTCTTAAAGAAACAGAATAAAACATGTCCTCCTAAAGCGATAAAGTTCAAATCTGCCTTATTAGTTTAGGACATAAGATTTGAGACTTAAAGAAACAGAATATAACATGTCCTCCTAAAGCGATAAAGTTCAAATCTGCCTTATTAGTTTAGGACATAAGATTTGAGACTTAAAGAAACAGAATATAACATGTCCTCCTAAAGCGATAAAGTTCAAATCTGCCTTATTAGTTTAGGACATAAGATTTGAGACTTAAAGAAACAGAATATAACATGTCCTCCTAAAGCGATAAAGTTCAAATCTGCCTTATTAGTTTAGGACATAAGATTTGAGACTTAAAGAAACAGAATATAACATGTCCTCCTAAAGCGATAAAGTTCAAATCTGCCTTATTAGTTTAGGACATAAGATTTGAGACTTAAAGAAACAGAATATAACATGTCCTCCTAAATCGATAAAGTTCAAATCTGCCTTATTAGTTTAGGACATAAGATTTGAGTCTTAAAGAAACAGAATATAACATGTCCTCCTAAATCGATAAAGTTCAAATCTGCCTTATTAGTTTAGGACATAAGATTTGAGTCTTAAAGAAACAGAATATAACATGTCCTCCTAAATCGATAAAGTTCAAATCTGCCTTATTAGTTTAGGACATAAGATTTGAGACTTAAAGAAACAGAATATAACATGTCCTCCTAAAGCGATAAAGTTCAAATCTGCCTTATTAGTTTAGGACATAAGATTTGAGACTTAAAGAAACAGAATATAACATGTCCTCCTAAAGCGATAAAGTTCAAATCTGCCTTATTAGTTTAGGACATAAGATTTGAGACTTAAAGAAACAGAATATAACATGTCCTCCTAAAGCGATAAAGTTCAAATCTGCCTTATTAGTTCAGGACATAATATTTGAGACTTAAAGAAACAGAATATAACATGTCCTCCTAAAGCGATAAAGTTCAAATCTGCCTTATTAGTTTAGGACATAAGATTTGAGACTTAAAGAAACAGAATATAACATGTCCTCCTAAAGCGATAAAGTTCAAATCTGCCTTATTAGTTTAGGACATAAGATTTGAGACATAAAGAAACAGAATATAACATGTCCTCCTAAATCGATAAAGTTCAAATCTGCCTTATTAGTTTAGGACATAAGATTTGAGTCTTAAAGAAACAGAATATAACATGTCCTCCTAAATCGATAAAGTTCAAATCTGCCTTATTAGTTTAGGACATAAGATTTGAGTCTTAAAGAAACAGAATATAACATGTCCTCCTAAAGCGATAAAGTTCAAATCTGCCTTATTAGTTTAGGACATAAGATTTGAGTCTTAAAGAAACAGAATATAACATGTCCTCCTAAAGCGATAAAGTTCAAATCTGCCTTATTAGTTTAGGACATAAGATTTGAGACTTAAAGAAACAGAATATAACATGTCCTCCTAAAGCGATAAAGTTCAAATCTGCCTTATTAGTTTAGGACATAAGATTTGAGACATAAAGAAACAGAATATAACATGTCCTCCTAAATCGATAAAGTTCAAATCTGCCTTATTAGTTTAGGACATAAGATTTGAGTCTTAAAGAAACAGAATATAACATGTCCTCCTAAATCGATAAAGTTCAAATCTGCCTTATTAGTTTAGGACATAAGATTTGAGTCTTAAAGAAACAGAATATAACATGTCCTCCTAAAGCGATAAAGTTCAAATCTGCCTTATTAGTTTAGGACATAAGATTTGAGACTTAAAGAAACAGAATATAACATGTCCTCCTAAAGCGATAAAGTTCAAATCTGCCTTATTAGTTTAGGACATAAGATTTGAGACTTAAAGAAACAGAATATAACATGTCCTCCTAAAGCGATAAAGTTCAAATCTGCCTTATTAGTTTAGGACATAAGATTTGAGACTTAAAGAAACAGAATATAACATGTCCTCCTAAAGCGATAAAGTTCAAATCTGCCTTATTAGTTTAGGACATAAGATTTGAGACTTAAAGAAACAGAATATAACATGTCCTCCTAAAGCGATAAAGTTCAAATCTGCCTTATTAGTTTAGGACATAAGATTTGAGACTTAAAGAAACAGAATATAACATGTCCTCCTAAAGCGATAAAGTTCAAATCTGCCTTATTAGTTTAGGACATAAGATTTGAGACATAAAGAAACAGAATATAACATGTCCTCCTAAATCGATAAAGTTCAAATCTGCCTTATTAGTTTAGGACATAAGATTTGAGTCTTAAAGAAACAGAATATAACATGTCCTCCTAAATCGATAAAGTTCAAATCTGCCTTATTAGTTTAGGACATAAGATTTGAGTCTTAAAGAAACAGAATATAACATGTCCTCCTAAAGCGATAAAGTTCAAATCTGCCTTATTAGTTTAGGACATAAGATTTGAGTCTTAAAGAAACAGAATATAACATGTCCTCCTAAAGCGATAAAGTTCAAATCTGCCTTATTAGTTTAGGACATAAGATTTGAGACTTAAAGAAACAGAATATAACATGTCCTCCTAAAGCGATAAAGTTCAAATCTGCCTTATTAGTTTAGGACATAAGATTTGAGTCTTAAAGAAACAGAATATAACATGTCCTCCTAAAGCGATAAAGTTCAAATCTGCCTTATTAGTTTAGGACATAAGATTTGAGTCTAAAAGAAACAGAATATAACATGTCCTCCTAAAGCGATAAAGTTCAAATCTGCCTTATTAGTTTAGGACATAAGATTTGAGTCTTAAAGAAACAGAATATAACATGTCCTCCTAAAGCGATAAAGTTCAAATCTGCCTTATTAGTTTAGGACATAAGATTTGAGACTTAAAGAAACAGAATATAACATGTCCTCCTAAATCGATAAAGTTCAAATCTGCCTTATTAGTTTAGGACATAAGATTTGAGTCTTAAAGAAACAGAATATAACATGTCCTCCTAAAGCGATAAAGTTCAAATCTGCCTTATTAGTTTAGGACATAAGATTTGAGACTTAAAGAAACAGAATATAACATGTCCTCCTAAAGCGATAAAGTTCAAATCTGCCTTATTAGTTTAGGACATAAGATTTGAGACTTAAAGAAACAGAATATAACATGTCCTCCTAAAGCGATAAAGTTCAAATCTGCCTTATTAGTTTAGGACATAAGATTTGAGACTTAAAGAAACAGAATATAACATGTCCTCCTAAAGCGATAAAGTTCAAATCTGCCTTATTAGTTTAGGACATAAGATTTGAGACTTAAAGAAACAGAATATAACATGTCCTCCTAAATCGATAAAGTTCAAATCTGCCTTATTAGTTTAGGACATAAGATTTGAGTCTTAAAGAAACAGAATATAACATGTCCTCCTAAATCGATAAAGTTCAAATCTGCCTTATTAGTTTAGGACATAAGATTTGAGTCTTAAAGAAACAGAATATAACATGTCCTCCTAAAGCGATAAAGTTCAAATCTGCCTTATTAGTTTAGGACATAAGATTTGAGTCTTAAAGAAACAGAATATAACATGTCCTCCTAAAGCGATAAAGTTCAAATCTGCCTTATTAGTTTAGGACATAAGATTTGAGACTTAAAGAAACAGAATATAACATGTCCTCCAAAATCGATAAAGTTCAAATCTGCCTTATTAGTTTAGGACATAAGATTTGAGTCTTAAAGAAACAGAATATAACATGTCCTCCTAACGCGATAAAGTTCAAATCTGCCTTATTAGTTTAGGACATAAGATTTGAGACTTAAAGAAACAGAATATAACATGTCCTCCTAAAGCGATAAAGTTCAAATCTGCCTTATTAGTTTAGGACATAAGATTTGAGTCTTAAAGAAACAGAATATAACATGTCCTCCTAAAGCGATAAAGTTCAAATCTGCCTTATTAGTTTAGGACATAAGATTTGAGTCTTAAAGAAACAGAATATAACATGTCCTCTTAAAGCATAAAGTTCAAATCTGCCTTATTAGTTTAGGACATAAGATTTGAGACTTAAAGAAACAGAATATAACATGTCCTCCTAAATCGATAAAGTTCAAATCTGCCTTATTAGTTTAGGACATAAGATTTGAGACTTAAAGAAACAGAATATAACATGTCCTCCTAAAGCGATAAAGTTGAAATCTGCCTTATTAGTTTAGGACATAAGATTTGAGTCTTAAAGAAACAGAATATAACATGTCCTCCTAAAGCGATAAAGTTCAAATCTGCCTTATTAGTTTAGGACATAAGATTTGAGACTTAAAGAAACAGAATATAACATGTCCTCCTAAATCGATAAAGTTCAAATCTGCCTTATTAGTTTAGGACATAAGATTTGAGACTTAAAGAAACAGAATATAACATGTCCTCCTAAATCGATAAAGTTCAAATCTGCCTTATTAGTTTAGGACATAAGATTTGAGTCTTAAAGAAACAGAATATAACATGTCCTCCTAAAGCGATAAAGTTCAAATCTGCCTTATTAGTTTAGGACATAAGATTTGAGACTTAAAGAAACAGAATATAACATGTCCTCCTAAAGCGATAAAGTTCAAATCTGCCTTATTAGTTCCTAAATCGATAAAGTTCAAATCTGCCTTATTAGTTTAGGACATAAGATTTGAGTCTTAAAGAAACAGAATATAACATGTCCTCCTAAATCGATAAAGTTCAAATCTGCCTTATTAGTTTAGGACATAAGATTTGAGTCTTAAAGAAACAGAATATAACATGTCCTCCTAAAGCGATAAAGTTCAAATCTGCCTTATTAGTTTAGGACATAAGATTTGAGTCTTAAAGAAACAGAATATAACATGTCCTCCTAAAGCGATAAAGTTCAAATCTGCCTTATTAGTTTAGGACATAAGATTTGAGACTTAAAGAAACAGAATATAACATGTCCTCCTAAAGCGATAAAGTTCAAATCTGCCTTATTAGTTTAGGACATAAGATTTGAGTCTTAAAGAAACAGAATATAACATGTCCTCCTAAAGCGATAAAGTTCAAATCTGCCTTATTAGTTTAGGACATAAGATTTGAGTCTAAAAGAAACAGAATATAACATGTCCTCCTAAAGCGATAAAGTTCAAATCTGCCTTATTAGTTTAGGACATAAGATTTGAGTCTTAAAGAAACAGAATATAACATGTCCTCCTAAAGCGATAAAGTTCAAATCTGCCTTATTAGTTTAGGACATAAGATTTGAGACTTAAAGAAACAGAATATAACATGTCCTCCTAAATCGATAAAGTTCAAATCTGCCTTATTAGTTTAGGACATAAGATTTGAGTCTTAAAGAAACAGAATATAACATGTCCTCCTAAAGCGATAAAGTTCAAATCTGCCTTATTAGTTTAGGACATAAGATTTGAGACTTAAAGAAACAGAATATAACATGTCCTCCTAAAGCGATAAAGTTCAAATCTGCCTTATTAGTTTAGGACATAAGATTTGAGACTTAAAGAAACAGAATATAACATGTCCTCCTAAAGCGATAAAGTTCAAATCTGCCTTATTAGTTTAGGACATAAGATTTGAGACTTAAAGAAACAGAATATAACATGTCCTCCTAAAGCGATAAAGTTCAAATCTGCCTTATTAGTTTAGGACATAAGATTTGAGACTTAAAGAAACAGAATATAACATGTCCTCCTAAATCGATAAAGTTCAAATCTGCCTTATTAGTTTAGGACATAAGATTTGAGTCTTAAAGAAACAGAATATAACATGTCCTCCTAAATCGATAAAGTTCAAATCTGCCTTATTAGTTTAGGACATAAGATTTGAGTCTTAAAGAAACAGAATATAACATGTCCTCCTAAAGCGATAAAGTTCAAATCTGCCTTATTAGTTTAGGACATAAGATTTGAGTCTTAAAGAAACAGAATATAACATGTCCTCCTAAAGCGATAAAGTTCAAATCTGCCTTATTAGTTTAGGACATAAGATTTGAGACTTAAAGAAACAGAATATAACATGTCCTCCAAAATCGATAAAGTTCAAATCTGCCTTATTAGTTTAGGACATAAGATTTGAGTCTTAAAGAAACAGAATATAACATGTCCTCCTAACGCGATAAAGTTCAAATCTGCCTTATTAGTTTAGGACATAAGATTTGAGACTTAAAGAAACAGAATATAACATGTCCTCCTAAAGCGATAAAGTTCAAATCTGCCTTATTAGTTTAGGACATAAGATTTGAGTCTTAAAGAAACAGAATATAACATGTCCTCCTAAAGCGATAAAGTTCAAATCTGCCTTATTAGTTTAGGACATAAGATTTGAGTCTTAAAGAAACAGAATATAACATGTCCTCTTAAAGCATAAAGTTCAAATCTGCCTTATTAGTTTAGGACATAAGATTTGAGACTTAAAGAAACAGAATATAACATGTCCTCCTAAATCGATAAAGTTCAAATCTGCCTTATTAGTTTAGGACATAAGATTTGAGACTTAAAGAAACAGAATATAACATGTCCTCCTAAAGCGATAAAGTTGAAATCTGCCTTATTAGTTTAGGACATAAGATTTGAGTCTTAAAGAAACAGAATATAACATGTCCTCCTAAAGCGATAAAGTTCAAATCTGCCTTATTAGTTTAGGACATAAGATTTGAGACTTAAAGAAACAGAATATAACATGTCCTCCTAAATCGATAAAGTTCAAATCTGCCTTATTAGTTTAGGACATAAGATTTGAGACTTAAAGAAACAGAATATAACATGTCCTCCTAAATCGATAAAGTTCAAATCTGCCTTATTAGTTTAGGACATAAGATTTGAGTCTTAAAGAAACAGAATATAACATGTCCTCCTAAAGCGATAAAGTTCAAATCTGCCTTATTAGTTTAGGACATAAGATTTGAGACTTAAAGAAACAGAATATAACATGTCCTCCTAAAGCGATAAAGTTCAAATCTGCCTTATTAGTTTAGGACATAAGATTTGAGACTTAAAGAAACAGAATATAACATGTCCTCCTAAATCGATAAAGTTCAAATCTGCCTTATTAGTTTAGGACATAAGATTTGAGACTTAAAGAAACAGAATATAACATGTCCTCCTAAATCGATAAAGTTCAAATCTGCCTTATTAGTTTAGGACATAAGATTTGACTCAAAGAAACAGAATATAACATGTCCTCCTAAAGCGATAAAGTTCAAATCTGCCTTATTAGTTTAGGACATAAGATTTGAGACTTAAAGAAACAGAATATAACATGTCCTCCTAAATCGATAAAGTTCAAATCTGCCTTATTAGTTTAGGACATAAGATTTGAGTCTTAAAGAAACAGAATATAACATGTCCTCCTAAATCGATAAAGTTCAAATCTGCCTTATTAGTTTAGGACATAAGATTTGAGACTTAAAGAAACAGAATATAACATGTCCTCCTAAAGCGATAAAGTTCAAATCTGCCTTATTAGTTTAGGACATAAGATTTGAGACTTAAAGAAACAGAATATAACATGTCCTCCTAAATCGATAAAGTTCAAATCTGCCTTATTAGTTTAGGACATAAGATTTGAGTCTTAAAGAAACAGAATATAACATGTCCTCCTAAATCGATAAAGTTCAAATCTGCCTTATTAGTTTAGGACATAAGATTTGAGTCTTAAAGAAACAGAATATAACATGTCCTCCTAAATCGATAAAGTTCAAATCTGCCTTATTAGTTTAGGACATAAGATTTGAGACTTAAAGAAACAGAATATAACATGTCCTCCTAAAGCGATAAAGTTTAAATCTGCCTTATTAGTTTAGGACATAAGATTTGAGACTTAAAGAAACAGAATATAACATGTCCTCCTAAATCGATAAAGTTCAAATCTGCCTTATTAGTTTAGGACATAAGATTTGAGACTTAAAGAAACAGAATATAACATGTCCTCCTAAATCGATAAAGTTCAAATCTGCCTTATTAGTTTAGGACATAAGATTTGAGACTTAAAGAAACAGAATATAACATGTCCTCCTAAATCGATAAAGTTCAAATCTGCCTTATTAGTTTAGGACATAAGATTTGAGACTTAAAGAAACAGAATATAACATGTCCTCCTAAAGCGATAAAGTTCAAATCTGCCTTATTAGTTTAGGACATAAGATTTGAGACTTAAAGAAACAGAATATAACATGTCCTCCTAAATCGATAAAGTTCAAATCTGCCTTATTAGTTTAGGACATAAGATTTGAGACTTAAAGAAACAGAATATAACATGTCCTCCTAAATCGATAAAGTTCAAATCTGCCTTATTAGTTTAGGACATAAGATTTGAGACTTAAAGAAACAGAATATAACATGTCCTCCTAAAGCGATAAAGTTCAAATCTGCCTTATTAGTTTAGGACATAAGATTTGAGACTTAAAGAAACAGAATATAACATGTCCTCCTAAATCGATAAAGTTCAAATCTGCCTTATTAGTTTAGGACATAAGATTTGAGACTTAAAGAAACAGAATATAACATGTCCTCCTAAAGCGATAAAGTTCAAATCTGCCTTATTAGTTTAGGTCATAAGATTTGAGACTTAAAGAAACAGAATATAACATGTCCTCCTAAAGCGATAAAGTTCAAATCTGCCTTATTAGTTTAGGACATAAGATTTGAGACTTAAAGAAACAGAATATAACATGTCCTCCTAAATCGATAAAGTTCAAATCTGCCTTATTAGTTTAGGACATAAGATTTGAGACTTAAAGAAACAGAATATAACATGTCCTCCTAAAGCGATAAAGTTCAAATCTGCCTTATTAGTTTAGGACATAAGATTTGAGACTTAAAGAAACAGAATATAACATGTCCTCCTAAATCGATAAAGTTCAAATCTGCCTTATTAGTTTAGGACATAAGATTTGAGACTTAAAGAAACAGAATATAACATGTCCTCCTAAATCGATAAAGTTCAAATCTGCCTTATTAGTTTAGGACATAAGATTTGAGACTTAAAGAAACAGAATATAACATGTCCTCCTAAAGCGATAAAGTTCAAATCTGCCTTATTAGTTTAGGACATAAGATTTGAGACTTAAAGAAACAGAATATAACATGTCCTCCTAAATCGATAAAGTTCAAATCTGCCTTATTAGTTTAGGACATAAGATTTGAGACTTAAAGAAACAGAATATAACATGTCCTCCTAAATCGATAAAGTTCAAATCTGCCTTATTAGTTTAGGACATAAGATTTGACTCAAAGAAACAGAATATAACATGTCCTCCTAAAGCGATAAAGTTCAAATCTGCCTTATTAGTTTAGGACATAAGATTTGAGACTTAAAGAAACAGAATATAACATGTCCTCCTAAATCGATAAAGTTCAAATCTGCCTTATTAGTTTAGGACATAAGATTTGAGTCTTAAAGAAACAGAATATAACATGTCCTCCTAAATCGATAAAGTTCAAATCTGCCTTATTAGTTTAGGACATAAGATTTGAGACTTAAAGAAACAGAATATAACATGTCCTCCTAAATCGATAAAGTTCAAATCTGCCTTATTAGTGTAAGGCGGAAATAGGATTGAGAAATATTAAATAAAACTTTCCCAGCGACCCCGCCTATCCATAACCAATATAATCCTAGGAATAAGCGAAGAAAGGGATCAGTCAGTCAATCAGTCAGCCTATTAGTCAGTTAATAATAAAAGTGAATTAATATATTTATTGCCCGATCGGAGGAACTTGTCGTCGCCCGTTTAATCGCTCTTAAGGAGTGAGCGGTGAATATTGTCCGGCCGGACTACCAACAACATTAATTAATTAGTATTCCCTCATATTCTATTATCCTGGGCTCTACACTGGGTATGGATTCAGCAAACTTCTTCTGGTAGCACCGGATGGTTCGCCTGATCTTCGGAGAAGGCAGACCATCCCTGGCAGCAGTGGAGTGAGCCTCGGCACAACAACAACTCCTTCTTCCATCAAAGGACAAGAGCTGGGCCCGGCTCGAGTCCTGAGAAGGAAGAAGAGGGATATGGAATAGAGGATGAGACGACCGCAAAATGACTGATATGTGATGAGGAGGCCTCGGCCGTATGCTAAGTTTAAACCTTTTCTTTTATAAATAAATTTACTTTAAGTTCTTATTAGGGAGTAGCTAGTTCTTATTAGGGAGTACCAGCCCGAAAAACTCGAAAACGAACCGAATCGAAAAACCCAATCGAAAAAAACTTATATTTAGAAACAAATTCAAAAAGGGGAAATATCAACGACTAAAAATTATTCACGTGAATTTCGTCTCACTTCACATTTTCCATTTTTGTACACATTTAACCTTCTCTTGGGAAAAATGTTTTATTTTTTTAACGGCTAAAAAAAGAGAATAATTACTCATTGTATGTACATATATGCATAAGAAAGAGCCAAAAAAAAAATTTTTTTTTCAATACCAAAATGAAAAACCGTCTGGCCCTTCTTTTCGGAAAAACTGCCCAAAAAGGGGGATGATTAATTTCCTTTGTTCCATTTCAAAAAAAAACTAAAAAAAATAATTTTTCTCCTTTTCCCGCAAAAAATGTAATATCTAAAAAAGGAAACATTTCTAAAGACACCAAAGGTTATCTTCCAACGGTTTCATCTCCTTAGAAAATTTTACTTTACATTTATTTTATCCTCTATAAAGTCAGCTTGTGAAAAATTATGTTATGTTATTTTTATAATTGAGTGCTTAGGCACATATTAATTTTTTTTGTACATTCAAATTTAATGTCTTATTTCCTTTTTGCTCTACTAGTAAATGTCTATATCATGGTTCCGATCGACAAAACTAGATTTAAAAGCACGTAGGGACTAAATTTCCAAATAATAAGTACACTTCAAATTAAACCATTTTCTTTGCCGCAGGCGAAAATTTTGAGAATTTTAAGATTAAATTCAATTTTTAGCAAAATGCTGATTTAAAAGTACATACTTAAAAAAAGGAGTAAGAATCGTAACCCTGATCTTAAGTGAATGAATTCTTCGATTAGTGTACCTCTGTACATTTTCCGTCACTCTTAAATGTAATTAAAATTTTTTTTTAAAAAAACTGATTTTATATTCTCTTTAATTAATCAACTTTGCTTGGTATTTGTATATTAAATTTGTTTTTCTCCTTTTTCTTCATTAAATCAAAAAATTCTTTTTTTATTAAATCAAAAAGTTTAAAGTAAAAATATCACATAACTTCCAGTTAGTCAAAAATTTCCAAATATTTGTTTTCCTTTTTCTTTCCCTTTTTACCTTTTATTTCCTTCGTCAAATAATGCCAAACAATTCATTAAGTTATTCTATCTCCGAAAATAGGGACCGTGGTCCAAGACAATAAGTACATAATTTTACTCCCAAAAAACCTATTTAGACAATCATAAATTCATATAGTTCTATATGTTTAAATCTCACACATTTACACTAAAAAAATATATATATATTTTTTCTCTTGTTTTATCAAATTGCCCCACATATTTCCACTCTCCAATTTTTTTAAAATAATTATTTTGAATTCTGCAATATATACAACGGAACGACAAATGAAATTTAGTTTTATGATCAAACTCATGGTGGAATTGTGGAAGATGTGGATGAGGCGGAAGAATATGGCACTATAAGTTTAATTTTAAAAGAAAATGGTGTATAAATTAGACATATCTTTTTGGGTTTTCCAGGTGCTAAAAGAATTTTTCTCTTCTCCTTTCCTTTTGTGTGGGGTAGTATCTCTGGCGTATCTATGAACAGTTGGGCGCAAGCAAAAACCAAAAAAACTCAAATAGTAAAATAAAATTTCGCATTATAACAAGTCAAAAATTCCTCTGAAGAAAATTACGATGAATTTAGTGTCGTCTATGTTCCTATTAGAGTCGTGCGCCAAGAAGACCCACCCAGACAAAAATATACCGTAACATATGAGATTTTGAATTATTTATACACCCTTTCTTCGAGTGGTTAACACTTGTACTAATTAAATGCACACTTTCCACAAAATCCGGGACCAAGGTCCTATAAAAGAACTTTTGTTAAAGTACTCATATTTCCTGGTCAGACAGTCTTGATAGAGGTATCCAAGACCGAAAATTTTCATGAGTTAAAACCAAAAGCCTCAGATATTTTATTCCCGAACACATGATTTTCAGCCAAACCAAGTTTTATTTTTTAACCATTTTTTCATTCACGTGAATTTCTCTATTTTCTCTAGAAAGTGTAACTTATCCAAGAAAGTGTAATTCTCTTTGGATAGAAGATTAAAAAAAAAAGAGGGAAAAAGAGAAAAATGAATAAAATGATTAAAACATTTAGCTCTAGAATATTCGATTCCTATTATTAGAACAGAGCTGCACAAATTGTAACTTTTAGGGTACACGAAGTAGAATGAAAATTTTTATTCTGTTTCGTAAACGAAAAAAAGACGGAACGATTTTTGTTTAGAGATATTTCACAAAAAAAGCTCTAAAAAAAGCGAAATCGGTGCAGTCTTGATCAAGACTAGCCGGAACTTTACGGAGCTAAAATTAATTACACTTTCTTGTTTAATGAATTCTCCTTAGCCATTTGCCTTTCAAAAAAAAAACCTCTGGTGTCAGATTGGTTAGCAATTGTATTTTTATTACTTATGTAGTAGCAGGGACCATGGTCCAAGACATTAATTACAAAATTTTACTCCCATGTTAAAAAAAATCTATTTAGATTTATGCTGTATTTTTAGACTTTAAAGGCGCAAAATGTTTTCTATATTCCCTTATTCCTCGCGTTTTTCAATGTATGTCCTTTTATAGTTACATTCCAATTGTATGTATTTAAATGTGTGGCGCGTTGAAGTCCTTCTCTTGAAAATGTATCAACCCCAAAATGTCACTGTTCAGAAAAATCCCATTAGGTCTGAGTCCAAAACGTCCCTTTTAAAGATGCCAAACAGGGTAAAAATATTCAATTTGTCGAACTGTATTCTCCAAATTATAATTTAATATATACCTGGGGTGTGCCAGTTTCGCGTTTCACCTTTCGTGGATTTTCGCGTTTTTGGACTTTCGCGTAATATGTTTCGTTTTTCTTAATTTTATTTTCGCTTCTTATGATTCGCTTCACTTTATACTTTTAATTCTAAATTCAAATTTTTTTTTACTTATCCCAATATATTTTCCCTAATAATGTGCCTTTACTATTTTTATTGTTTTCCAAAATTTACTTAATGGTATCAACTATTTATTTCCTCTTGGTAATTATTTATCCGTATCAGTTTATTTTGAGAGCCTTCAGAGTCTGAGATGAAGAGTACTGTAAAAAAAATTACGAAGTAGAATTTCCAAAGTGGTTTAAGATTGCCAGTGAAGGGGCAAAGTTTACCTTAAAGAAAACTTTGTGATTGTTTAAAGAAAGGGTAAAGTCTACATTGGAGGAAGTTTTTTTTTGATTAAAAAAAAAGGCAGAGGTGTAAAGAAAGCTTTTATTAGTGTAATATAAAGGAAAATTATTAATTTAAAATAAAAGTTTCTCAAGAAGCCTAAAGGAAGGGAAAAGTAGTTTAAAGAAAGGGAAAAAGCTTGCAAAAGATTAGAAATCAAGAAGGTGAGAAACTAGCAAATTTAAAAGCAATCATTGTTAATCAAAGCTTTAATGAAAATTAAAAGTGTTTTGTGTAATTCAGGTGAAAGGAACTGATGATAAACAAAAACGTCCATTAATAAATTTCATTAAGTGTTAGCCTAGTCATTCATATCTCCCATTCATTTATTAAAATTTTTTTTAATTCTATTTTTTTAGAAATTAAATAAATTAAAGCTTCTTAATTATATGTGTTCAAACAGTGGACTGTCCACTAAGGACGCCACGACATCGAGTGCCTCGGCACAAATTAATGTTGGAAATGAGGAATTGACCATTGCGGTAGTTGACAAAATGCTTTTAACGGGAAAGGTGGGCACAAATCAGGCACGTTATACTGACTTGGAAAAAGTCCATGGGGACACAATCAGACTTGAGGAAGGTATTAATCGTTCATTAAGAGCTATAAACCGAAAAATTAACCTTAATGCCAATAATTTAACCAATCTAGCTGATGAAGTTAATGTAGGTTTTGCAACACTGGGGTCTCAGATTGAGGGTTGTGTTACTCGACTAAAGGGGGTTGGCACTGAACGTACACACTCGAAATCACTTTCGCCTATAAGGTGCACTCCCAAAAATAAATCAACTCCAAAAGTTAATTTAAATGAGAAAATTTTTGAGCAGCCTCAAATTAGTTTTTCCTTAGCTATAGAAGCTTCGGCTAATAATAATCTTCATATCGATGATGATGAACAGGGGGATGACCATACATTAAATATGTTAAGTAACGAGGGAATTCCTTCCCTAGAGGTATTTTCAGACGATAACATAGTAGCACTAGATAAGTGGAGTAAGAAATTCATGGAAAGAATCAAAGTGTATGGGGCAAGGCTTTCTGAAGAAGAAAAGCTCAACCGCCTTTCTATATTTTTGGACGATACACCCAAACAAATATTTGAGGAATTAAGTCCCGCAAAACGAACCACTTGTGAACAGGCTCTAAAAAGCATAAGAGAAGAGCTTGACTCTCCTCAGCGTAGGTCACTCTCACGACAGGCACTATTAATTTGTAAACAGCAGGAAAATGAAACAGTCAAGGAATTTTTGACAAGATTCAGACCTCTAGCGTTGGCAACAGCAGTGGACATGGCTGGTACTCATCGTGAACGTTATCTATGTGATCTTCTACTGGAAAGGCTTCTCCCTAATATTGCTTTTTGTATGAAACTCCTCAACTTTACTCAGAACAACCGTGGATTTGAGCAACTTTGTATGGATGCTAGGGAAGTGGAAATTATGATCCCAGGCAGAAGCAACCCGTTATTCCCAACAGCAAGTGTCAATGAAATTCAGGAAGGGAATCAATACGTAGGTTCTCAGGGTCCTTCGGGACGTTTTAAAACTTTAAATCCAATTAATTCGAATAGAGTACAACCTCGTGAAGGTTGGAGATTTAACCAAACTAACGATCGAAACTTTCAGAATCGACAAATCAATCAACAACGAAGCTGGTCTAGGCCAAATCAAAGAATGAACAACTGGAACCGCAATCCTTCGAATGATCGCCGATGGAACAACAGACCTGTGTGCAATTATTGCTCTCGTGTAGGCCACTTTGCAAGCAACTGCCGTGAACGACTTGAACGCTTTAACTTCAGACAATATGAAGGTCAAGGAACAAGCCAATCTCAAAGCAGGTCAGGTCAAATTCAAAATGATTCTATGCTATCAGAAATTTTAAATGCGATCAGAAAGATGAAGGTGGGTGAAAATTCAAATATTCCTTCAGTTCAAAATTTAGAGGTAGTCCAAAAATTTGAAAAGGTTAAAGAAAGTCCTAGAAATGAAAAAGAGTCAAAACAAAGTGCAATCTCATCTTGGGAAGGCAGAAGGAGCTTAGGCCCAAAATTATTACCACTTACAATCTTAATGCTTGTAGCAATGTTCTCTCCTGTTCTAGGGTTTGAAAATTTACCTAAACCACAATGGCCAATGATTTGCCAAATGGAGAAACAAGGTATTTTATGGTCCCTACCTGAACTATCTGAATGTCCTAAACTCACACCGAACGTTTCGCACGCTCCTATTTCGCAAACAAGAACTGTTTATATGCTTAATGACTTAGAGTATGCGACTGACGCGTGGGCCTGTAGAAAAATACGCAAGATTGTTAAGAAATATACTTCTATTACTAATGTCCCAATAACTGAGCCAGTATCTTCAGAAATGCTAGAAGTGTCAAGAGAAGAGTGTAATAAGATGATTAAAGAAAAGAAGTGTAGTTTAGGGTCACTCAAGGAAGAAAATGAAGTCTTTACGACTGGAAATAAAATTGATATCAGTCCTAAAATGTGGCTTGTAGGATCGTTTACGTGGACTCAGGTCCAATCTGAAAATTGTATTTTGTTTGAAACGCAAGTGTACTCTCACTGGGGCGAGAAGACTATAAGGACACCCTTAGGGGGCACCCATAATTGCTCTTATGATAAAGGTCGTTGTGCTTTGGAAGACAAAACATTTCTTGAATGGACCATAAATGAAAAGAGTTTTTGCCGTTATGTCCCTATAGGTCGTTGGACAGGAAAATTTTTAGACAACACCTGGTTATCTGACGACGCACAAATAGCCTTACATTTTGGAAAGCCCTCTTCAAAAACACACGATTGTGGCAAAGATTTAGAAATTTCTGAGCAAGGTTTCGCGACTGAAACTCACTTTGAACGCGAAAAGCGTAGTAAAAATGCAGAAAGCCTCGGCTTAGCAACAGCACCGGAACTAGCAGCTAGACTTACATTTTTAGACAAAGAATGGGCAGAAACTATGACCTTCGCGTTTGCTCATTCACTAAAAGCAGTCTGTGCTCATATGGAAACAGTAAAGAAACTTGCAGTAGCAGCGTATCTATCCAACCCGACAGGCCTAGCAAGAATGGTCTTTAATAACGAATATCTAGTAGCAAAAAGAGAAGGGGTCTCTTTACTGAGTGTCTGGCCTTGTATAAAATTAAAAGAAAATGAGTTTAGTTTTATTAACACAAAAATGGATGAATGTTTTGAGTTAGTCCCAATTCAGGTCAAAACAGGTTCAAAGGATATTATGGCATTTCTTGACCCGAATACAATGATTATTCAACCAACTGCTAGGAAAGCCCCTTGTTCCCAGTTTAGAAAAATAATACTTGAAGTGAATAATAATGCTTTAGAAATAAATCAGCAGACTGGAGAAATAAAAACTGTAAAACCCAGAGGCATAAGAAAAAATGAAGTTAGATATTTTCAAGTTCCAAATCTTAAATCGCACTCATTTCATGAACTAGTACTAGTTAATTTAACTGACCTCAATACTCACACATTTATGACAAATATGGCCAGAGTAAGTGAATTAACTTACAGACTTAGTGAAAAAGACACAGTCATTACCAAAACTTTATCAGATCAATGGAAAGAAGCTGGGGATAAAATTACAAAGGAAGTTTTTGGAGATTATATGGGAATTTGGAAAATTGGCATAACATGTCTAGTTGTAATCCTAATAATTGATTTAGTGATAAGACTGGCAGTAATTGTGTCAAAAAGCTATATAGGTAGCTTATTAGAAATTGCACAGCCATTTAAAGGAAGAATAACAAGGCAAGAAAGTGTAGTAAGGACACCTAAGAAAGTAAAATCGGTACCACTAAAAAGAATGTCCATGATAAAACAAAGGAAAAGGAGTGTACTTAAGCAAAGCAACTGGATTCCTCAAGTATCACAAATACCTCCAATAGAAATAAATGTTCTATCCACCTCAAGTGAAAATGCGGCCTCGGCCAAAAATAAATTAAATATTAACGCTACCTCTCCAAATACAGCAATTACTAGGGTATCAGTCAATAATAAACCTGTGAACTGTCTTATCGACACTGGGGCAAGTATATCCATAGCTCCTATCTCGCTTGCAAGAGAATTAAATATAGGACTTACCCCTACTTGTTTAGCAATCACTTCAGCCTCGGGTCATGAAATTTTAGTCAAGGCACAAATGAAATGTTGTTTAGAAGTAGCTGGGCTAAAGCATACAGTCGATGTTAATTTAGTAGAAGATAAACAATTAAATAACAAAAGAAATTATCAAATGATAATTGGATGTGATCTTTTGGGTAAACTGCCACCTGTCACGTTTGATTTTAAGAACGACAAAGCGTGGTTTGGAAATTCCGCAGTATGCCTCGGCATAAATAATCAACCTTTAATAGAAAATGCGAAAATTTATGCGATAGAAGCCACAACTATTCTCCCTGGGTCACACAAAATTGTCAAAGGAAAATTAATGTCTATGAATAAAATAAGCAATGCATTAATTCATGCTCTAGAAAATCGTCTAGTAGCCGAAAACATTGGATTAATTCAAACAGTTGTGGGACCAAAGGACAATTCTGTATGTGTTTTGTTGGCTAATCCCACAAATGCCCCAAAGCATATTTTTAATGGAATGCACATAGCATATGCAGATGAGTGTATAGAAAGCTGTGAAGGTCCTTGGCTAACCCAATATCAAGATAAAGGTGAAATAGATGTTTATAAAGTAAATAACTTGGAAAGTGATAAAACATTCAAAATAGATTTCTCAAAAAGCTCAGTCCAAGGAAATGATTTAATTAGACTCCAAAAACTATGTGAAGAATTTTCGGATGTCTTCAGTAAAAGCCAATATGATTTAGGGTCTTGTATAGTAGGAGAACATGATATTTTGACCACAACTGAAACTCCTATTGCTTCCAAACCCCATAGAGTCCCATTTAAATTTCAGAACGAACTGCAAGAAAATATTAACAAGCTCTTGAAATCAGGAGTTATGGTAAAATCTGACACTCCGTGGGTCTCAAATATAGTATTAGTGCAGAAAAAGGATGGTGGGCTTAGGCCTTGCATAGACTTCAGAAAATTAAACGAGGTTACTGTCCCAGATCATTTTCCCCTGCCTAGGTTGGAAACTATTATGGAAAAAGTAGGAGGGTGTCACTTTTATTCATCTCTTGATCTCTCTAGTGGATACCTTCAGATAAGGCTAACTGAAAGAGCCTCTAGGAAATGTGGTGTAATTACAGAAGACGAAGTGTACCAAATGACCCACATGCCTTTCGGTTTAAGAAATGCAACTAGTGCGTTCGCTAGAGTAATGGCGCATGTAATTAGTGGACTGGAAGATTGTGTATTAACTTATGTAGATGACTTTCTTGTATTTACAAAACCCAATGACTTTGACGTGCATCTCGATGCCTTAAAACAAGTATTTGAACGTTTAAGAAAATTTTCATTAAAAGTCAGTCCCAAGAAATGTGTACTTGGCTCAACAAAAATGCACTTCTTAGGGCATATTATTAATTCCTCAGGCTACACACCAAGCCTAAGCAAAGTGGAAATAATAAAGAACTTAGCAGCACCCACTAGTGTCAAAGAAGTCAGGCGAGTAGTAGGAATGGCCTCATTTTTCAGAAAACATATTCAAAATTTTTCAATGATAGCAGAACCATTAACCAGGCTAACTCGCAAAGAAAATTGCTTTAAGTGGGAAGAGGAACAACAAATAGCGTTTGATAAAATAAAAGAAATATTGACGAATGAACCAGTCCTGACCTTTCCAGATTATAGTAAGCCGTTTCACATTTTCACTGATGCATCTCTAGTAGGTCAAGGCGGGGCACTAATGCAAAAGAATGAAAATAATCTGTTTCAAGCAATAGCATATTGTAGTAGAACATTAACCACTGCAGAAAGGAAGTGGCCACCAGTACAAATAGAGCTAGGTGCGATAATCTATGCACTTAGGCAATTCAAACCTTTTATTTATATGGCAGAGGTCGAGCTTCACACTGACCATAAGCCTTTGGCATATCTTCTTGAAAAGGCGCAGGCTCACCCAAACTTAGCACGCTGGCTCATTGAACTTCAGAATTATTTTATAAAAATTGTGCATGTTTCTGGAAAAGAAAACCTTTTAGCAGATGCACTCTCAAGGGTATTTAAGACAAATGACCCCAAGGAAGTAGAAAATCTCGAAGAGCTTGAAGACATTGCCGAGTTTCCTGTATGTTTAGTCTTAAGAACTAAGTCGCAATTACTCATTGATGAGTCTATAGCAGCGTTTACTTTAAGAAAAGAGGATGGACAAAATTATACAATTGATATTAGGCATGAACAAAGTGAAGACCCCGAGGCCTCGGCCCTTATTAAATTTTTAAAGACAGGAGAAATTCCAGAAGAAATTCCGCAGAATGAAATAGAAAAATTTGTAGTATCAGCAGAAAATCTTCAAATAATGAGTGACATACTTTGCCATAAATTGCCAAACTTGAATCCCAGAATATTTGTACCAGTCTCCCTTAGAGCATTAATCTTTGAATCTTTTCACTCCTCGCACCTGGGCGGAGGACACATGAGTATGAAAAAGACATTAAAGAAATGCAGAAAATATTTTTGGCATAGAATGCACGCTGATATACTCACCTGGACGCGTAACTGTATAACCTGTCAGCTTCGGCACTCTCCAAATCCTCCCTACAGAGCTGAAATGCAGATGGCTCCTCCAAGTACACTCTTTGCTAAAGTAGGAATTGACTTAGCGGGCCCCTTTCCGATGACTCAAAATGGAAACAAATATATAATGAACATTATTTGTTGGTTCACAAAATATGTAATTTCAGTACCTGTCCCCGACGCAAAAGCATTAACTTTAGCAAAGGCTTTCCTCACAAATTGCTATCTGAGGTATGGCGGATGTATTGAATTAATAACAGATAATGCCACGGCATTCACTAGCGAATTTTTCAGAAATTTCTGCTCCATGTTGTATATAAACAAAAGCTATGCAATCCCCCATTGGTCCCAGGGCAATGCAGTCACTGAACGCTCGTTCAGAACTTTTCATAATATTCTTGCCAAGTATATAAATAAGGAACAGCCCGATTTTGATGAATTTGTGGACATAGCCAGTTTTTGCTATAACACATCAATCCATGCCTCGACAGGAGAGACTCCCTTCTTTTTAATGTTCGGTAGAGATCCAATTTTCTGTGTAGATCAGATTTTAGATCCTAGAGTTCACGACCCAATAGCATTAACTGATCTGTCTGAATTCAAGCAAAAATTAGTAGTCTCATTAAGAAAGGCGTGGGAAGCCGCTGACGTAGCAAATAAGGAAGCCCAATTAAAGTCAAAGGCCCAGTATGATAAGTTAACAAGAAACCCAACAGTAACTGTAGGTGACAGAGTATTATTGAGGAATTATTGTGGCAAAATAGGTACATCGAAGAAATTTCACATGCCCTGGAAAGGTGTATTCAGAGTAGCAAAAATAGATGGAATTTATGTTACTATAGTTAGTTGTAATGCCCCTAGTGCGATACCGAAGGTTGTTCATATAAACCAGTTAAAGAAGTGCTTTGAAGATTTACCACCGATAGTAACAGTCCCAGAACTAACCGAAGAAGAGGAAAAAGCAATTAAGGACTCAAACAATCAGGAACCAGTTACAACCACTCCAATAGAGGAGAATTGTCCTGAAGAGAATAATAGTAGGGAACCCAATAAGAAAAGATACAACCTCCGTAGGAATCCCAAAGCCAGAAGGCTCTCAATAGAATAAACTCACTCTCTTAAATATAATTCTAGTTATTTTTAATCTCTTTCACAATCATTTCTCCCAAACTTTATCATTTTACTCTCACACATTTAATTTTTTTTACGCGATTTTAATTTTAATTCACAAAATTTTCAAATTTAATTAAAATAAAAATTTTTTTTAGAAAGATAATGTCTAAAAATCTTAAAATAAAAGCAACTAAAACTAAAGTATTTGAGGCTGCAATGCAAGGAATTGGATCCTCGTCAACAGCTTCTGTAGGGACTTCGGTCCAAAATAATTTGTGTGAGAGCGAGAAAAACGTTGGGACTTCGGTCCATTCAAAAAGTGAAAAGGAGAGAGAAATCTCTTTTAAAAATCTTACCATTTCAGATAATGCATCAATTGAAAAAGGGACTTCGGTCCAAGATAAAATGTCGTGTGAAGAAAAACTTTTGGAAGATGTGAATGTCATTGATCCAGAGAAAATTACTGAAAGTTTGGAGAACTTAGTCCTGGGGGCTGAAAATGAAAATACTGAAAAAGAAGAAACACTGAAACAAGCACTGGATGAATGGGAGAAGTCAGGTAATTCGTGGGGAGAAGAAAATGAATCACAAGACTTTGGAAACGGTGGGTTTAGTGGGGCCTCGGCTCAAAATAAAGATAAATTTACAGAGGTTAAAAGTAAAGAAAAGAAGAAAGAAGAAAAGGAAGAGCCAAAAGAGCGAGTACCAAAAGGAAGACGTTATGTTATTTCACAGCTTCAAGAAGCCAGACTTATTGCAGTGTCGACATCCCCAAACAAAGAAGATGAATGGCCTCTATTCATGGAAATTCCTTGGAATGTTCTAGTTGAAATGAATAATGAAGATGCGACAGATGCATGCGTTGGGGATGACATTTACATCACTAAATTCCAGCTCCGTACCGACAAATTCCAAACCTTGAATGAAAATACGTGGTTCTATCAAGGGAATATCAATTGGCAAGCCACTGCGACTGAAGTGGAGATGGTTGGAATACAAGAATATAGAATGAAGACAGGTTTTGTTGTTGAAACTAGGAAGAGGGGAAAAGATGGAAAGACAGGTTCAATTCGAGTTATTGCTTTTGGAATGGAGCGGACTTCGGTCCTTTATAAACGTCAGTGTGTAGAAGTGGATTGGGACAACTTAAAGAAGGGAATGTTTATTGATGTAGCATTGGCACCCATTGAGGAAGGATGGTTAATTGGTCCAAACTATATTTTACCTCCGGGATGTAATTTTCGACTGGGAACAGAAGTATTAGCGAGATCAAATTCCAAAATAGCCACAGCTGCAGGTTCATTTGAGGGTGAATGGCGTTGGACAGCAGCGTCTGGCATTCCAAGAGTCTTCCCGATAACTCAACAATACACGATGGACGAAATTCATTTAGCTGAGACCCTTATCGCAGCAGCTCTAATTGTAGCAAGCGAAGAAGAAGAGACTTCGCGCATGGAAACCACGTACGTAGGCCCGTTAACAAGAGTGTCGGAAGAAAATCGTCGCAACTTTACAATTATGTTCGCCTCGGCGGAAAAGAAATTTATTAAGAAGGTCACTGAAATTTGGTCCAAAGATTCAAATATTTCTGCTCAGACATCGTACAGATCCAAAGCTTTTGCCCAAGGACATGTTAATGAAGTAAGAAAATTAGAGTCGCAAGACAACAAAATCAGAATCGAAGTTGAGATCACATTAGTCGTAAATCAAGGAAAATTTGACCACCAAGATGACTTTGAGTCAATGCTAGAAGGATCATCAGTAATATTGCGTGTTAGAGAAGGAGCGGGCGGCTTTCGTATGCAAGCTGAAACTTTCGGATTTCATCTCCCAAGCATTGTCTGTGAACGAGACACCCCTCAAGCCGAAATTGTCAAATCGCTTTTGGGCCGATCAGGGACGATCGACCGCGTTGATGAGAGTGAGCTGGCTAATCTAGATTTGAATATGGAATGTGTTCGTCAACTGAATGACAAACAACGACACACACTTGTCCATTGGTTGAATCCCGGGGTGGGGCGCGTCCATTTCACCCAGGCCCCACCCGGGACGGGCAAGACCAAGATCGCAGCCACATGTATTGCAGCAGCGTTGCGAGTGGAGCCAGAAAGCGCAGTGTTGGCCTCGGCCATGAGTAATCTCCCAGTGACTAAACTCGTCATCGAATCAGCCAGAGCAGAAGTAGCGGTGGACATGGTTGCATTCTTTTCTGGATCAGCACGTGTGAGGTACGGTGAACAAATTGGACAGTTAGAAGAATATTTATTGGAAGCTAAACTTAGGGGGGAAGAGTACAAGCAGTCGTTAGAGAAGGGTGAAGCGAGAGAAGTTGAAGAATATTTGAAAATAGTCCGTCCCCAGCCACGACATGCAAGAGAAAAGGCAGTAGGAGAAATTTTGATGAGAAGTGACTTCCACAGAGTAGCGTTTGCGACTACATTTATGTCAGCAGCCATCACCGGAGCGCACAGACAGACAACGCATCTCATTCTGGATGAGACGACTCAAATACCGTTTTGTACTGTCATGCATCTGGTCTGTCACATGCCCGCCTTGAAGTCCGTCTTATTGACGGGCGATAAGCGCCAACTGGCTGTTCATGTAGCTGAGTTGGAAGAAGTAATCCAGAGAGGCTTCGGCCTTGAATCAGTAGTTGAACAAATTGAAGAATGTGTGCGTGTAACTACCACCACACTTGAGCGTTGCTATCGAGCACATCCAGCAATTGTTGACTGTTTTGACTTCGCGTCTTATCGTCAGCATGGCGAGCGTGTAATAGCAGCAGTAACCGCGGAAGAGCGCGCTGGTTTAACGAATTCTGGAATTCATCTCCCAGTCAATGGCATTCCAGTTGTGTTGATTGATGTTGAAGGGCAAAATATTCAGGATCCGACTTCATTCAGCCTAGAATGCCCGGAACAAACTGAAGTGGTGCTTCGGCTCGTAAAAATCCTGGAACCGCGCGATCCAAACATTGTCATCATTTGCTTATACACCTACCAAGCCGAGATCATAAGGCAAACACTTCGGAAAATTGATAGTCGTGTAGCTGTACATACGTGTGACAGCTTTCAAGCTCAGGAACAACGCATTGTAATTCTTGTTACCACGCGCACACTTACAAAAGGCACCAGAGCAACCTCGGACTTTATTAAGGACACGCAGCGAGCGACGGTAGCTTTGTCGCGTTCTCAGCATGGATTATTTGTAGTTGCTGATTTTGAAGCGATTAAAGAGGGCGAAGTGTGGCGGCGCTTTATGCAGCAAGCAGAAATGTTCACCCCAATCGTAGACAGCAGATACTTAGAAGTGATGGATCTCCCGAAGAGTGCTAGGGGCTTTGGCGGAGTTTTAAAGGATTTACAGGGACGTTCCGTGCAATCAGACAGGTTGAGACTCCAATTGGAGGGGCCAAGTGTGCAACAACCGGAACAACCAGCAGGAGAAAGGCGAACAGATCAACGTGGACCACCAAGAGCTGTGAGATGTTATCAATGTGGTGGCAAAGGACACTTAGCGCGCGAATGCAGACGTGTTTGAAGAAAGTGCGAGGCGGACAAAACAGAAGAGGTAGAGATTTAATTTAAATTAAAAATAAAGTGACTTCGGTCAAATATAAATGAACGTGTGTAAAAATTAGTTGACCTCGGTCAAAGATAAAAATAAAATTGGCGAGGAAATGGACACTTACAAGCTTGTACACTCAAGGATTGGAATGGTCAGGTAAAGACCAGGGACGGTCTTCCCCGGGGTTGGAGATGTAAGGCGGAAATAGGATTGAGAAATATTAAATAAAACTTTCCCAGCGACCCCGCCTATCCATAACCAATATAATCCTAGGAATAAGCGAAGAAAGGGATCAGTCAGTCAATCAGTCAGCCTATTAGTCAGTTAATAATAAAAGTGAATTAATATATTTATTGCCCGATCGGAGGAACTTGTCGTCGCCCGTTTAATCGCTCTTAAGGAGTGAGCGGTGAATATTGTCCGGCCGGACTACCAACAACATTAATTAATTAGTATTCCCTCATATTCTATTATCCTGGGCTCTACACTGGGTATGGATTCAGCAAACTTCTTCTTTAGTTTAGGACATAAGATTTGACTCAAAGAAACAGAATATAACATGTCCTCCTAAAGCGATAAAGTTCAAATCTGCCTTATTAGTTTAGGACATAAGATTTGAGACTTAAAGAAACAGAATATAACATGTCCTCCTAAATCGATAAAGTTCAAATCTGCCTTATTAGTTTAGGACATAAGATTTGAGACTTAAAGAAACAGAATATAACATGTCCTCCTAAATCGATAAAGTTCAAATCTGCCTTATTAGTTTAGGACATAAGATTTGACTCAAAGAAACAGAATATAACATGTCCTCCTAAAGCGATAAAGTTCAAATCTGCCTTATTAGTTTAGGACATAAGATTTGAGACTTAAAGAAACAGAATATAACATGTCCTCCTAAATCGATAAAGTTCAAATCTGCCTTATTAGTTTAGGACATAAGATTTGAGTCTTAAAGAAACAGAATATAACATGTCCTCCTAAATCGATAAAGTTCAAATCTGCCTTATTAGTTTAGGACATAAGATTTGAGACTTAAAGAAACAGAATATAACATGTCCTCCTAAAGCGATAAAGTTCAAATCGGCCTTATTAGTTTAGGACATAAGATTTGAGACTTAAAGAAACAGAATATAACATGTCCTCCTAAATCGATAAAGTTCAAATCTGCCTTATTAGTTTAGGACATAAGATTTGAGACTTAAAGAAACAGAATATAACATGTCCTCCTAAAGCGATAAAGTTCAAATCTGCCTTATTAGTTTAGTACATAAGATTTGAGACTTAAAGAAACAGAATATAACATGTCCTCCTAAATCGATAAAGTTCAAATCTGCCTTATTAGTTTAGGACATAAGATTTGAGACTTAAAGAAACAGAATATAACATGTCCTCCTAAATCGATAAAGTTCAAATCTGCCTTATTAGTTTAGGACATAAGATTTGAGACTTAAAGAAACAGAATATAACATGTCCTCCTAAAGCGATAAAGTTCAAATCTGCCTTATTAGTTTAGGACATAAGATTTGAGACTTAAAGAAACAGAATATAACATGTCCTCCTAAATCGATAAAGTTCAAATCTGCCTTATTAGTTTAGGACATAAGATTTGAGACTTAAAGAAACAGAATATAACATGTCCTCCTAAATCGATAAAGTTCAAATCTGCCTTATTAGTTTAGGACATAAGATTTGACTCAAAGAAACAGAATATAACATGTCCTCCTAAAGCGATAAAGTTCAAATCTGCCTTATTAGTTTAGGACATAAGATTTGAGACTTAAAGAAACAGAATATAACATGTCCTCCTAAATCGATAAAGTTCAAATCTGCCTTATTAGTTTAGGACATAAGATTTGAGTCTTAAAGAAACAGAATATAACATGTCCTCCTAAATCGATAAAGTTCAAATCTGCCTTATTAGTTTAGGACATAAGATTTGAGACTTAAAGAAACAGAATATAACATGTCCTCCTAAAGCGATAAAGTTCAAATCTGCCTTATTAGTTTAGGACATAAGATTTGAGACTTAAAGAAACAGAATATAACATGTCCTCCTAAATCGATAAAGTTCAAATCTACCTTATTAGTTTAGGACATAAGATTTGAGACTTAAAGAAACAGAATATAACATGTCCTCCTAAAGCGATAAAGTTCAAATCTGCCTTATTAGTTTAGGACATAAGATTTGAGACTTAAAGAAACAGAATATAACATGTCCTCCTAAAGCGATAAAGTTCAAATCTGCCTTATTAGTTTAGGACATAAGATTTGAGACTTAAAGAAACAGAATATAACATGTCCTCCTAAATCGATAAAGTTCAAATCTGCCTTATTAGTTTAGGACATAAGATTTGAGACTTAAAGAAACAGAATATAACATGTCCTCCTAAATCGATAAAGTTCAAATCTGCCTTATTAGTTTAGGACATAAGATTTGAGACTTAAAGAAACAGAATATAACATGTCCTCCTAAATCGATAAAGTTCAAATCTGCCTTATTAGTTTAGGACATAAGATTTGAGACTTAAAGAAACAGAATATAACATGTCCTCCTAAAGCGATAAAGTTCAAATCTGCCTTATTAGTTTAGGACATAAGATTTGAGACTTAAAGAAACAGAATATAACATGTCCTCCTAAATCGATAAAGTTCAAATCTGCCTTATTAGTTTAGGACATAAGATTTGAGACTTAAAGAAACAGAATATAACATGTCCTCCTAAATCGATAAAGTTCAAATCTGCCTTATTAGTTTAGGACATAAGATTTGAGACTTAAAGAAACAGAATATAACATGTCCTCCTAAATCGATAAAGTTCAAATCTGCCTTATTAGTTTAGGACATAAGATTTGAGACTTAAAGAAACAGAATATAACATGTCCTCCTAAAGCGATAAAGTTCAAATCTGCCTTATTAGTTTAGGACATAAGATTTGAGACTTAAAGAAACAGAATATAACATGTCCTCCTAAATCGATAAAGTTCAAATCTGCCTTATTAGTTTAGGACATAAGATTTGAGACTTAAAGAAACAAAATATAACATGTCCTCCTAAAGCGATAAAGTTCAAATCTGCCTTATTAGTTTAGGACATAAGATTTGAGACTTAAAGAAACAGAATATAACATTCCTCCTAAAGCGATAAAGTTCAAATCTGCCTTATTAGTTTAGGACATAAGATTTGAGTCTTAAAGAAACAGAATATAACATGTCCTCCTAAATCGATAAAGTTCAAATCTGCCTTATTAGTTTAGGACATAAGATTTGAGACTTAAAGAAACAGAATATAACATGTCCTCCTAAAGCGATAAAGTTCAAATCTGCCTTATTAGTTTAGGACATAAGATTTGAGACTTAAAGAAACAGAATATAACATGTCCTCCTAAATCGATAAAGTTCAAATCTGCCTTATTAGTTTAGGACATAAGATTTGAGACTTAAAGAAACAGAATATAACATGTCCTCCTAAAGCGATAAAGTTCAAATCTGCCTTATTAGTTTAGGACATAAGATTTGAGACTTAAAGAAACAGAATATAACATGTCCTCCTAAAGCGATAAAGTTCAAATCTGCCTTATTAGTTTAGGACATAAGATTTGAGACTTAAAGAAACAGAATATAACATGTCCTCCTAAAGCGATAAAGTTCAAATCTGCCTTATTAGTTTAGGACATAAGATTTGAGACTTAAAGAAACAGAATATAACATGTCCTCCTAAATCGATAAAGTTCAAATCTGCCTTATTAGTTTAGGACATAAGATTTGAGACTTAAAGAAACAGAATATAACATGTCCTCCTAAAGCGATAAAGTTCAAATCTGCCTTATTAGTTTAGGACATAAGATTTGAGACTTAAAGAAACAGAATATAACATGCATCCTAAAGCGATAAAGTTCAAATCTGCCTTATTAGTTTAGGACATAAGATTTGAGACTTAAAGAAACAGAATATAACATGTCCTCCTAAATCGATAAAGTTCAAATCTGCCTTATTAGTTTAGGACATAAGATTTGAGACTTAAAGAAACAGAATATAACATGTCCTCCTAAATCGATAAAGTTCAAATCTGCCTTATTAGTTTAGGACATAAGATTTGAGACTTAAAGAAACAGAATATAACATGTCCTCCTAAATCGATAAAGTTCAAATCTGCCTTATTAGTTTAGGACATAAGATTTGAGACTTAAAGAAACAGAATATAACATGTCCTCCTAAAGCGATAAAGTTCAAATCTGCCTTATTAGTTTAGGACATAAGATTTGAGACTTAAAGAAACAGAATATAACATGTCCTCCTAAAGCGATAAAGTTCAAATCTGCCTTATTAGTTTAGGACATAAGATTTGAGACTTAAAGAAACAGAATATAACATGTCCTCCTAAAGCGATAAAGTTCAAATCTGCCTTATTAGTTTAGGACATAAGATTTGAGACTTAAAGAAACAGAATATAACATGTCCTCCTAAATCGATAAAGTTCAAATCTGCCTTATTAGTTTAGGACATAAGATTTGAGACTTAAAGAAACAGAATATAACATGTCCTCCTAAAGCGATAAAGTTCAAATCTGCCTTATTAGTTTAGGACATAAGATTTGAGACTTAAAGAAACAGAATATAACATGTCCTCCTAAAGCGATAAAGTTCAAATCTGCCTTATTAGTTTAGGACATAAGATTTGAGACTTAAAGAAACAGAATATAACATGTCCTCCTAAATCGATAAAGTTCAAATCTGCCTTATTAGTTTAGGACATAAGATTTGAGACTTAAAGAAACAGAATATAACATGTCCTCCTAAATCGATAAAGTTCAAATCTGCCTTATTAGTTTAGGACATAAGATTTGAGACTTAAAGAAACAGAATATAACATGTCCTCCTAAAGCGATAAAGTTCAAATCTGCCTTATTAGTTTAGGACATAAGATTTGAGACTTAAAGAAACAGAATATAACATGTCCTCCTAAATCGATAAAGTTCAAATCTGCCTTATTAGTTTAGGACATAAGATTTGAGACTTAAAGAAACAGAATATAACATGTCCTCCTAAAGCGATAAAGTTCAAATCTGCCTTATTAGTTTAGGACATAAGATTTGAGACTTAAAGAAACAGAATATAACATGTCCTCCTAAAGCGATAAAGTTCAAATCTGCCTTATTAGTTTAGGACATAAGATTTGAGACTTAAAGAAACAGAATATAACATGTCCTCCTAAATCGATAAAGTTCAAATCTGCCTTATTAGTTTAGGACATAAGATTTGAGACTTAAAGAAACAGAATATAACATGTCCTCCTAAAGCGATAAAGTTCAAATCTGCCTTATTAGTTTAGGACATAAGATTTGAGACTTAAAGAAACAGAATATAACATGTCCTCCTAAAGCGATAAAGTTCAAATCTGCCTTATTAGTTTAGGACATAAGATTTGAGACTTAAAGAAACAGAATATAACATGTCCTCCTAAATCGATAAAGTTCAAATCTGCCTTATTAGTTTAGGACATAAGATTTGAGACTTAAAGAAACAGAATATAACATGCATCCTAAAGCGATAAAGTTCAAATCTGCCTTATTAGTTTAGGACATAAGATTTGAGACTTAAAGAAACAGAATATAACATGTCCTCCTAAATCGATAAAGTTCAAATCTGCCTTATTAGTTTAGGACATAAGATTTGAGACTTAAAGAAACAGAATATAACATGTCCTCCTAAATCGATAAAGTTCAAATCTGCCTTATTAGTTTAGGACATAAGATTTGAGACTTAAAGAAACAGAATATAACATGTCCTCCTAAATCGATAAAGTTCAAATCTGCCTTATTAGTTTAGGACATAAGATTTGAGACTTAAAGAAACAGAATATAACATGTCCTCCTAAAGCGATAAAGTTCAAATCTGCCTTATTAGTTTAGGACATAAGATTTGAGACTTAAAGAAACAGAATATAACATGTCCTCCTAAAGCGATAAAGTTCAAATCTGCCTTATTAGTTTAGGACATAAGATTTGAGACTTAAAGAAACAGAATATAACATGTCCTCCTAAATCGATAAAGTTCAAATCTGCCTTATTAGTTTAGGACATAAGATTTGAGACTTAAAGAAACAGAATATAACATGTCCTCCTAAATCGATAAAGTTCAAATCTGCCTTATTAGTTTAGGACATAAGATTTGAGACTTAAAGAAACAGAATATAACATGTCCTCCTAAAGCGATAAAGTTCAAATCTGCCTTATTAGTTTAGGACATAAGATTTGAGACTTAAAGAAACAGAATATAACATTCCTCCTAAAGCGATAAAGTTCAAATCTGCCTTATTAGTTTAGGACATAAGATTTGAGTCTTAAAGAAACAGAATATAACATGTCCTCCTAAATCGATAAAGTTCAAATCTGCCTTATTAGTTTAGGACATAAGATTTGAGACTTAAAGAAACAGAATATAACATGTCCTCCTAAAGCGATAAAGTTCAAATCTGCCTTATTAGTTTAGGACATAAGATTTGAGACTTAAAGAAACAGAATATAACATTTCCTCCTAAAGCGATAAAGTTCAAATCTGCCTTATTAGTTTAGGACATAAGATTTGAGACTTAAAGAAACAGAATATAACATGTCCTCCTAAAGCGATAAAGTTCAAATCTGCCTTATTAGTTTAGGACATAAGATTTGAGACTTAAAGAAACAGAATATAACATGTCCTCCTAAATCGATAAAGTTCAAATCTGCCTTATTAGTTTAGGACATAAGATTTGAGACTTAAAGAAACAGAATATAACATGTCCTCCTAAAGCGATAAAGTTCAAATCTGCCTTATTAGTTTAGGACATAAGATTTGAGACTTAAAGAAACAGAATATAACATGTCCTCCTAAAGCGATAAAGTTCAAATCTGCCTTATTAGTTTAGGACATAAGATTTGAGACTTAAAGAAACAGAATATAACATGTCCTCCTAAATCGATAAAGTTCAAATCTGCCTTATTAGTTTAGGACATAAGATTTGAGACTTAAAGAAACAGAATATAACATGTCCTCCTAAAGCGATAAAGTTCAAATCTGCCTTATTAGTTTAGGACATAAGATTTGAGACTTAAAGAAACAGAATATAACATGTCCTCAGTAGTATATGTACCACTTTTACATCAAAAAATTTTTTTCGATGTAAAACCGTCACAAAAACAGCTTTCAATTATTTTTCAATAGGTTTAGGGGAAAACCGTCACAAAAACAGCTTTCAATTATTTTTCAATAGGGGAAAACCGTCACAAAAATTTTCTACAAATATTTTTCAATAAGTTTAGAGGGTTTTAAAAATTATACCCAGCGTTGCTTAACTTGCCAGATCGGACGGGTGGGCACATTTACAAATCAGCACGGACTTATTCATAGGAATGGTGAAATTGTAATGCAAATGGATTAAATAAAATAAATTTTTGGAATAAAAGCAACTATATTGAATACAATCAATTAATTTTTGGAAGAAATAAAAAATTTTTGAAAAAAAAAATAAATGTAAAAAATAAAATAATTAATTTTTGAAGAAAAAATATTTTAATGAAAATTAATTAAAAATTTGTAAAAACTAAAGAAAAACTAACAAAATTTTGAATGAATAAATAATTTTTAAATAAAAATTTATAAATTAATAAAAAATAATAAATGTTGAAGAATAAATATTTTAAACAAAAATAATAAACGAAAATAATTTTTTATATATTTAATTTTTGAAGAAAAAATATTTTAAATCTTATTTAAATAAAAATTATATGATATTAATTTTTCTGTTCTTCAACGTCTACATAATCTAAGCATTCAAGAATTAGAAATATTGGTGATTTCTTCTGCAAAAACGCATACCAGAGGTAGTTGGGGATAGACGAGATCTATGTGGCAGACGCACATTATATTTGTGCCTAATAGGGCACTTGAGGGGATTGAGTGCACTTGAGTAGTGCAAAAGCACGATTAACCCAACGGGCTGAGGACCCTATATAAAGCAGCTATAGAGGCACCTATATAAAACATCTATATAAAATGTTTAGCGCACCATTTACTATGATAATTTCGGGTGCCACAGGAAGTGGCAAAACCCAATGGCTTCTAAAATTTCTGGCACATGCTAACCAACTCATAGATTCTTCTCCTTCAAAAATATTATATTGTTTTGGAGAAATGAATGAAACTGTTTTCAAGCTCAAGGAAATGGGAATTACTACTTATAATGGAGTTCCCGAATCTGAACTAATTAAAAAACATCAGCTTTTGGTGTTAGACGATTTAATGCTTAATATTAATATTGATTTCTTAAATCTACTTTTTACTCGAGGTTCACATAATTGGGGCGTAAGTGTGATTTTTGTAACTCAATCCCTATACGGCCGAGATATAAAGACTGCAAGAGCAAATGCACATTATATTCTTTTAACAAAAAACCCTCAAGGCCTTCTGCAAGTACGGACACTCGGCTCGCAGCTTTTCCCAAAAATGCTTAATTATTTTCTTGAAGCCTATCGAGATGCAACATCGGAACGTTTTTCTTATCTATTAATAAACATGCATCCTAGCACAGATGAAAATATGCGATTATCTACAAAAATATTTCCTGGAGAAAAAACTACTATATATTTGCCGCTGTAATATATAAGTACTCAAAACAATTTTAAGATAAAAATGCCCACGTATAACTATAGTCCATACGTTAAGGAAAATTTTGAATTTCTTCAAAGTTTAGCAAAAACTACTTCAGATAAAAAGAAAAACACTCTAATTCTTTCAGCAACTGCAGATCAAATCTTAGCAATTGTGGAAATTTGTGCTAATATTTTGAAGCACAATTTCATCCTAAGTACGAGACAGCGTAAAAAATTAGCTCAATTTGCGGACTTCTATAGAGCAATCGCTCGAACGCGTACTGAAAAGGGTGCAAGAAATCGTATCCAACAAGGAGGTAGCGCCGCTCTAGCAGCAATTCTAGTGCCAATTCTAGGTGCATTAACGGAACATATTATTCATAAATTCACTCAAGAATGAAACATACAAAGAAAATGATTATGGTGCCTGAAACCGAATATCATACGCTTCTGTCTATGATTAGAGGTGATGACTTTTTACAAAGGGAGAAGGCACAGACGGATGCAGAAATTACATTGACATTGAATGATCCAAAAATTTCTGAAGATGTAAAAGCAAAGAAATATAATTGGTTATATAAAAAACGTCGTCAACTCAAGCACGAGTTGGAAAATCGTCCCCAAAGGGTAATTATTGACGATGTTAAAACATCAGAGGTTGCACCTTACTTGCAAGAATCAATATCTCCTACGCATAAACCTAAAGTAATAAACGAAGAGCATGAAGAACCACGATCAAACATAGAAACCAATACTACTTTAGAGGCATCAACTTCTAAAACCAAAATATTAAGAAATAAATTTTCCACACCCTTTAAAGGAATTATTGCAAAGCGCTATTCTAATGAATTGGAAAATTATGTAAAAGAAAATGCTGAAAAGTTTAGAATACGCAAGAACGGTAGTTTTGAATCAAACATTCCAGGAACAGTTGTAAAGAACAGCAATTTTACAGATGTTCTCGAATATGTAAAGGGTGAGACATCATCGCCCCCAAAAGGTTTCAGTTTTCTTTTTAATCGTCTTTCTAAAGATCCTTTAGTAAGAGAGATGATTAGAGAGACGCGTGGAGAAAGTACTTCAGAGGAAAGTTCAACGGATAATCAAACAGGTACTGGGAAAAGAAGAAAAAGAGTTCTAGTTAAAGTCTTGCCTATAAATTCCCCTGGATTAGTAAGAAGAAAAAACAAGTTTATGCCAAAAATATGGGAAAAGCTTTAGATACACATTTAGAAAAAATTTATTATTCACTTAATTCTCCCGCCTCTTATGCCGGGATAAATCGCGTCTATGAAGAAGCGCGTCGGAAATACCCGAAAATAAAATTTCAGGATGTTTATGATTTTCTTCATAGGCAGAGGGTCTATACAATGCATAGGCCTCTAAGAAAAAAGTTTCCTAGAATGGCCACTAGACCAAGCGGCCTGCACACAGATTGGCAAGCGGATTTGGCAATCTTTGATCAGTTAGCTAAATATAATGATGGGTACAAATATCTTTTGGTATGTATTGATGTACTAAGTAGAAAAATTTTTGCAGTGCCTGCCAAATCTAAGAGTTCTGAGGATATGATTGATGCCTTCGAAAATATTTTTAAACTTTCAAAAGGGATACTTCCTCATAAATTATATACGGATCGAGGGTTAGAATTTGAGGCGAAACGTATGAAACAATATTTTAAAAAGAAGGATATAGATAAGCGAGTAGTTTATAGTCCAGATGTGCATGCATCTATGGCAGAAAGGGCCAACCGTACTATCAAAGAGCGATTGTACAGATACTTTAGCGAACAAAATACACTACGTTGGAAGGATGTTATTCAAAAAATTGTTTCAGGAATAAATGCAAGTATTAATCGAACCACGGGTGTGACTCCAAATTCTGTTACGTTTAAGAATGCGGCGGAACTTTTTATCAGACTATATAAGGATCCTAAAAATATACAAAATACTAAAACAAGCTCAATTCTCGAGCCAGGACAAATTGTTCGAATCACAAAAGAAAAAGGGAAATTTGAAAAGGGATATTTACCCAACTACACTGACGAATTGTTTCGCGTACATATTAAAAACGACAATAGATATCCCGTCACATATAAGTTAAAAGATTTTGAAGGAAATTTAATTGAAGGGATATTTTATAGAGAAGAATTGGTACCCACACAAGAAGACACAACTCACCGTATTGCTGAAATTTTAAAAACACGTACACTTAAAGGGAATAAACAACATTTTGTTCGCTGGATAGGATATAACGATAATTTTAATAGCTGGGTTAACGATAGCGATATTGTTAGAAGATAAATATGGATTCATTTTATGTGATATTGCCCTCAAATACTGGAGGGGTGGAAGGAAATACCACTTCTAAATTTACTGTTCGAATGCCTGACACGCTTGAATTGGATTCAAGTTGGACAGTTGCACTATCTAATATTATATATCCGTTTTCTTTTTCATTACTTGGTGATTCTGATGAACAAGAATCAATAACAGTTTTTCGAAGATATGGAAATGAACTCTTACCTATTCGTATCGAAATACCAGATTTGTCCTTTGCCTCAGAAGAAGCATTAGAAGAGTCTATAAATGCTGTCTTGCTTGATGTATGGAAAAAGGAATTGGATCGCGAGCGTGAGGAACAGAGGCTTGAAGAGAATAAAAAAAGAATTTATGGGGAATATCGTAAACGTCGAGCTGTCGAATCTATAAAAGAACAGTATGATAAAAATGGTTATTTCGATTTGGACGCGGATGAACTAAATAAATTTATCAAGCTATTATCAGAAGAGGATGAAGCAATTAGTCCAAAACTTACAAATTTGAGTCCAGGAGAAGGCGATAAAAATATTCGTCTTTTGCCTCCTGCAAATCAAAAATCTCTTTACTTAAAAGTTATTGATAAATTTATTCAGCAAACTTTTATTCAATTAGAACCTACAAAGCAATTGGTTAAACATGGCTATTTCGATATGCAAAAGCAAACCTCTTTTAATTTTATGAAATACTTAGGCAAAGAAGGAATTCGGTTGCCTCCTATAACCCCTGCCCCTCTTGCAGTTGATGGTATAGAAAGAGTTAGATTTCAACCACATTCTGATCAAAGGGAGCGAATCAAACAGGCTATTAAAGAATTTTTGAATCCACAAAGTGTTGGTCAAACTGAAAAGAAAGTTGCACCTGTCAATAGTCAAGAATTAGCCCTTGAATCAACTCCACAAACAGAATTGCGTGCTGCTATTATTGAAAAATCGGATGTTAATTTCTCGCAAGAGTCTATCACTCAACAATTGGAAAAGGAAGGTTATTTTGATATACCAAAGGACGATGCTTATAAATTTATAAAATATTTAAATACGGAAATTAAGGGCGCAAAACTTCCAAATGTATCATCGTTTTCGGGAAGTTCTGTTGAGACTGTCAGATTAGAGCCACAAGCTGATCAGAAAGATCTGATAATGAATGCAATTAAATGTTTTATGCCCTCAGAGCCTGAACCTATTCAACAACATGAAACGATTGACTCTGAAGAAGAAAGTATTGTTGAAAATGATCAAGAAAATTCTAATGAAATCGAAGAAACTGAAGAGCCTTCGCCTACAATTCAAAAGGCTCCAATCACTCCTGCTACTGAAGTGACCAGTCCTATAATTGAAGCCTCGCTCACTCCTGAGACTCCAGTCGAGGCACCTCCTACTCCAGAGACTCCCGTGACAAGTCCAATAATCGACGCTCCGCCCACTCCCGTGACAAGTCCTATAATTGAAGCTCCGCCCCTTCCTGCGACAAGTACAATAATCGAAGCGTTGCCTACTCCTGAGACTCCAGTGACAACACCTGAAGAAAAACAATCTATAATCAAGGACAAAACTCCTTTAGATGGGAAAATAACTCCCCTTTCATATGTTGAGGAGCCTGATGAAAAGCCATCATTAACTGATGATCAAAAAATTTTAATGTAAATGGCCGTTCGTGCAGCGACAAGAGCATGGAGAAATAGTGTCGAGTTGGCAGAGCAAGCCCAAATAAATATGGAACTTGGTGAAAATATTGGCAGAATGCGTTAAAAGATAGTGTGATTACATTAAAAGAAACAGGGGAAATTGTACATTTAAGAAAAACACCTGAAAATATTCTAGAATGGGTTAAATCTCAATTAATATTATTAACTAATCGTAAAATTTCTATAGATAAATGGACACAAGAATCTTTAGAGTATGGAAAAAGAGCTTCGGAAGCACAACTAGAAACTAAAGCTGCAGAATCCCGGGGTGATGTTACAGAAGCAAGAAAAGCTGCGGATCGTGCTAAGGCCGCAGAACGTAAGGTAAAGGAAGCAGCCAGCCAGGTTGAAGAAGCTGTTGCGGGGCAAAAACGTTTATCAGAAGAAATTATTGGTAAAGTTGACGCAGAACTTGCGAAACAGGACACGACAATCGAAGAAACTTTGTCAACTATTGAAGATGAAAATGAAACATTACCAGAAGAAAATATCGAGGAAAATATTGAGGAGCATGATGATAATGAAGGCCCGTCAATAAACTATGAGGACGAAGAAGAGTGGACACCTCCATTACCTGAAGAAGAAAATATCGAAGTACATGGAGAACTCGAAGAAGAAACCGAGAAAGAAGAAACGCAAGAAGATATTTTGCAAGAATCACATGCATTAACCGATGATGACGAAGAGCAATGGACACCTCCATTACCAGAAGAAGAAAATATTGAGTCGAACGAAGAACCAACGATTATCGAAGAGGATACTGAAGTAAATGATACAAGAGCAGAGTCTCCGCAGGAATCACAGACAATAACTGATGAGGATGATGAGCACTGGACACCTCCATTACCAAAAGAAGAAAATATTGAAGAAAATATTGAGGCGAACGAAGAACCAACGATTATCGAAGTTGATACTGAAGAAGATGATACAAGAGAAGAGCCTCCGCAGGAATCACAAACGATAACCGACGAGGACGAAGAGCAATGGACACCTCCATTAGCAGAAGAAGATCCTGTAAGTATTTCACCTTCAACGGAAAATTTACTTGAAGATATTGTGCAGACTGAAGATGATAATAAAGTTCATACTGAGGAGCGGCCTTCTCTTCCACGCCCTGAAATATTAATAGGAGAACATCCTGAAAGGCCTTCCTATTGGAAAAGCTTTTTTGGACATGCTGGAGGAGACAAAACGAAACAAAAAGAGCTTCCAAGTCAAGAAAAGATGGAGAAAGAAGAACCTCCCAAAGAAAAGTTAAAAATACGAGTTGATGATTCGGATCCTAATGTAAAGAAAATGCATTTTGCTAAATATGCCTATCCTCCTGAATATCTAAAAATGCTTCTTAATTTCTCCAATATACAACTAGCCGATCCAAAATATCAATGGGTTTCAGTACACTTTGATAAATTGCATAAGAGGTTCCACGTCTTCTTACAGGGAAACGTACAATATATTCAATTAAGTCGTCAATTAGCATATACTCTTGGTTTTGATTCTGAGAAAGTTCATAGTGGACAGGTGGCGAAATATATGCCTGATATATCTGGAGGTGTGCGGCAATTTTTGGTTTATGCGCCAAGACTTGTTGAAAATAGTATAATTGGAAACGTAACCGCTCCTCTATTACGGGTTGTGAATGTAAATGGTAAGCCTGGTGATAGTATTTCCGAAGTATATATGACCGAACATCATCACCGATTACTAGGTAAACGTCATCCAGACATTACTATTGAAATTCGCACCTTAACTGGAAAACTCGTAAAATTCCATTGGGGAACCTGTATACTAACACTACATTTTCAACGCTCTATATTTTAAAAATGACACATGTACCAATAGATTTAGATACAATAGACTGGGAACCTTTCTTAGCCTCCCAAAATGGAGGTTCAAGATTAATAGAAGGAAGTCGTTATTTTCAAGGAACGAATTATCAAAGAGGATTTGGTTTATTAGGATCTGTTGGTAGGTTTCTAATGCCAATCGTCAAAAATTTAGCCACAAGCGCAGGACAAGAGGCAGTTAATGTTGGAAAAAATATCCTTGAAGATGTCTCACAAGGCCGATCCGTTAGCGAGGCAATGAAGCAACATGGAAGCGAAGGGCTTCAAAAAGTAGGAAAAAAGCTTCAACAATGCGGAAAAGGCAAAAGAAAACGTAAACAAACTATTATTAGCAAAAATTTAGGGAAAAAAGGCCGACGCCATAGGGATCAACTTAGTTTAGAAAATTTCTGAGTATATAAGTATAGCATAATAACTAATTTACTTTAAGTAAAAAATGACAACATTAAAGAAAATTGACAAAGATAGTTCAGAAGGTGTAGACAACCGTTTATCCTTCTTTTCTATTCCCTCTACTAATGTGGGTATTATTCGTTCGGCATTTAAAGAATTACTGCCTCTTAATGCCTTAAATCAATCCGCAGGTCCTTTTATTTTTAGGTACTTTGGGGACTCACTTTATCTTGATTTGAGCAAAACTTATTTTAGTCTGGTTTTATCAATAGAAAGAAAACATGCAAATAGTGATGAATGGGTTCCTATTTCAGACGGAGAAGCCGCTGAGCTCAAAGGTGATAAATTTACAGGAGTTGCTCAATATTTAGGGCTTACATGGATTCGTCGTCTAACTCTATCAATTAATGGTGTTCAATGTTATGATTCAGGTATTCACTATGCATATAGATGTATACTTCTACACGAACTTGGAGCAAGCCGAGAGGTGAGCAAAGGACTATATGAAACTTCACTTTATTATAAGGATGCAGTCGATAAAGATACATTTGAAGGTAGTGGCTTTAAGTCACGGGCTTCTCGTTTTGCTAATGGCCAAACATGTAGATTATTTTCCCACTTAGATTATGATATGGCGCGTCAGAATCAGCTTCTAATTCCGAATAGTGATGTGATTTGGACCCTTTACAGAAATACTGATGAATTTCTTATTCATACCCCCAAGTATCGCATAGCTACAGGAGGGGAACTAATAAGTAATACAAACTCTTATCGTCTGCGTCTTCATGATATGAGAATTTATGTTAAACAAGTCGATTTAAGTATGTCTCTAAATAATGCTATTTCTAGACATTTGGAGCAGTCTCCAGCGAAGTACGCTTATAGAAAAATAGAAATTCGGAGTGTATTTCTTGGAAAAGGTCGACAAGAAATTACACATCCCGCATTCACAAGTACATGTCCTCGCCGTTTAATAATATGTTTTGTAGGTTCTCCAGCATATACTGGAAATACTGCATTATCCCCATTTACTTTCGAACACGCTAATTTGCGATCAGTTTCTGCAGAATTTGGGGGATTTCAATTTCCTGCTGTGCCATATGACCTTGATTTTGCTAAGGGTAATTTCGTTCGCGCATATGTTGACACTTATGTTGGTATGGACCTTGATAATTGGCCAAATTCTGATCAAAGAACTCTCGATATCAGTATGAAAGAATTTTCAAAATCCTCCTGCTTCTTTGTTATACCAATGACTTCAACCCTTGAAGATACAAATGGGCTAGAATTAATAAGACAAGGTACAACAACCGTACGTTGTCTTTTCAATCAACCCGTCAAAGACACGGGTTACGAAATGATAATAATGGGAGAGTTTGATGCAATCATGTCCATAAATGCAGATCGCGTGTTAAGTACGGATGGATCTGTTTAAGATGAATTCTCTTCAAATTGAAACTATTTTACAACGGTACAAGCCTTTAAATAATAAATTTATTGGCGTGTTTTCTTCTAATAATATTCCTAATATTGGAACTCAAAAGCCTTTTTGTTTTGTAGCAAATACGATGCGTAAAGGTACAGTTGGTGAACACTGGATTGCCTGTTATTCAGATAAACCAAATACATTGGAATATTTTGACTCTTTTGCCGAAGAACCAAATTGTGACATGAGACAGTCAATGCTTGCCAATTTTTCCTTAGTGAAACAAAATAAATTTTCATTACAATCTCTCTTGTCAGATACATGTGGCCATTATTGTATTTGCTTCCTTATCATACGCTCGAAACAGGGTAATAATTTTTCATCTGTTCTTCAAAAGTTGCACTCAATACCTTCAGAAAGCCGTGATGCCGTTCTGAAGAGCTTTGTCCAAAGATTAGCCATGCTTCCTAGTATATAAGAATACTACTATTAGTAATAATATAGTAAAATGATATTTACTCTATATTTAATTTCCTTAATCAGTCTTACCTGGGCTTTTAAACAAAATGATAGTAATATACTTTATCCCGTTCACGGCCCATACCCTCCAAATGTAAATGCATGTTTTATTATTGATGAAGCGCATGCGCTTTCAATCGGTCCTTCAGGAAATCCTAATAAGGATATGTTTCTATTAATCGCTTATGTCCTCGATTTGTTACTAATTTTTGTTTTGGCTGTAGTGTTTAAAGCACATGTAAATTTGAGAAGAAATGGAAACGGAGAACTCCCTGGAATTAGGTTTGCGAAAGGGCCTCTTGGTATATAAGTCAAGGAAGTAAGCTTATAGAGATAAATTTTACCATGAGATATGAACATGCGTACTAGTGCTAATATGTCAGAATTTAGAGAACCTGTTGAATTTTCATCAAAATCGCCTCCGCCGCATGTGCGCGTCAAAACTGGTTCGTTACTTCACTTACTTTGTAGTTTCAATGGAGGCTGTGCACCAGAATCACTTCACAGGGAAATGCGTAAAAAATACAACGAAAATATTCAATTCCTTCAATCCCTTACGAGTATGACAAATGAAGATGTAGCCATCAATGGAATTGGGCAAAAAACATTTACAGACAACAATTTGAAGCAGGGAAAGAAGGCGATAGTAACAAATCATTTAAGACATATTCAGTTCGAAGTATATCCAAGTAAATTGACTAAGATGGGAGCTGATCGTGTTTTTGCATTAAGAGGATACTTACGTGTGACAATCAGGCAATATTTCTATGTTCGACATCACATAGACCTTGTTTATCCACAGCTGCCTCTTGTTTGCGTTGTTGGCGGACGACAGCATCAATATTTTTATCCTCTGGAGTGTTTGGACGTTGTTGAAGTTGAAGAACAAAAATAAATAGAAAAACTATATAAATGATCATTCAATTTATTTGCGTAATAAGAAAAATGTTTTTTATATTAATTTTTGTTGCAATAGTAGAATTAGTTTACTGTGAAAATAAAATAATAAAGAATGAAGAGAATAAAATATCTTTGTTTCGAAGAACGCTCAAACCAAAGACAATTGCGCATACTTTACACCCTGACTTAACTTCTCATTCAAATTTTACAAATATAACCTTAAAACCGAGTGGTCATGTTTGGTTTGAGTACGATGAGAACGAAAAGGTTTGGAAACAAGTATACAAACCTACTTTTTCAGTAGTGTATTATAAACCAAATATATTCGCTTCCGCATGGTTATTTGTAAAAGAAACTTGCTATGATATTGTTGTAGCTACCAAATCCCTTGTTATCGGGGGTAACGAAAATAACTTTCTACCTAGGACGTAGATTAATACCTATTCCGTTGTAAAAACGTTAAAAATTAATAAACTGTTTTTAGATTTAATTTATAGAGTTTTTCAGCAAAAAATAATTTTACTTAATTGCTTTTCTTCAAAAATTAAGCAAAATTTATGATCGCTTAATTGGCCTAGAATTAAGTTTATCTTATATTAAAATTATAACAATTCGATGACTACGTCCGTGCTGCTTTGTAAATGTGCCCACCCGTCCGATCTGGCAAGTTAAGCAACGCTGGGTATAATTTTTAAAACCCTCTAAACTTATTGAAAAATATTTGTAGAAAATTTTTGTGACGGTTTTCCCCTAAACCTATTGAAAAATAATTGAAAGCTGTTTTTGTGACGGTTTTCCCCTAAACCTATTGAAAAATAATTGAAAGCTGTTTTTGTGACGGTTTTACATCGAAAAAAATTTTTTGATGTAAAAGTGGTACATATACTACTGTCCTCCTAAAGCGATAAAGTTCAAATCTGCCTTATTAGTTTAGGACATAAGATTTGAGACTTAAAGAAACAGAATATAACATGTCCTCCTAAATCGATAAAGTTCAAATCTACCTTATTAGTTTAGGACATAAGATTTGAGACTTAAAGAAACAGAATATAACATGTCCTCCTAAAGCGATAAAGTTCAAATCTGCCTTATTAGTTTAGGACATAAGATTTGAGACTTAAAGAAACAGAATATAACATGTCCTCCTAAAGCGATAAAGTTCAAATCTGCCTTATTAGTTTAGGACATAAGATTTGAGACTTAAAGAAACAGAATATAACATGTCCTCCTAAATCGATAAAGTTCAAATCTGCCTTATTAGTTTAGGACATAAGATTTGAGACTTAAAGAAACAGAATATAACATGTCCTCCTAAAGCGATAAAGTTCAAATCTGCCTTATTAGTTTAGGACATAAGATTTGAGACTTAAAGAAACAGAATATAACATGTCCTCCTAAATCGATAAAGTTCAAATCTACCTTATTAGTTTAGGACATAAGATTTGAGACTTAAAGAAACAGAATATAACATGTCCTCCTAAAGCGATAAAGTTCAAATCTGCCTTATTAGTTTAGGACATAAGATTTGAGACTTAAAGAAACAGAATATAACATTTCCTCCTAAAGCGATAAAGTTCAAATCTGCCTTATTAGTTTAGGACATAAGATTTGAGACTTAAAGAAACAGAATATAACATGTCCTCCTAAAGCGATAAAGTTCAAATCTGCCTTATTAGTTTAGGACATAAGATTTGAGACTTAAAGAAACAGAATATAACATGTCCTCCTAAAGCGATAAAGTTCAAATCTGCCTTATTAGTTTAGGACATAAGATTTGAGACTTAAAGAAACAGAATATAACATGTCCTCCTAAATCGATAAAGTTCAAATCTACCTTATTAGTTTAGGACATAAGATTTGAGACTTAAAGAAACAGAATATAACATGTCCTCCTAAAGCGATAAAGTTCAAATCTGCCTTATTAGTTTAGGACATAAGATTTGAGACTTAAAGAAACAGAATATAACATGTCCTCCTAAAGCGATAAAGTTCAAATCTGCCTTATTAGTTTAGGACATAAGATTTGAGACTTAAAGAAACAGAATATAACATGTCCTCCTAAAGCGATAAAGTTCAAATCTGCCTTATTAGTTTAGGACATAAGATTTGAGATCTAAAGAAACAGAATATAACATGTCCTCCTAAAGCGATAAAGTTCAAATCTGCCTTATTAGTTTAGGACATAAGATTTGAGACTTAAAGAAACAGAATATAACATGTCCTCCTAAATCGATAAAGTTCAAATCTGCCTTATTAGTTTAGGACATAAGATTTGAGACTTAAAGAAACAGAATATAACATGTCCTCCTAAAGCGATAAAGTTCAAATCTGCCTTATTAGTTTAGGACATAAGATTTGAGACTTAAAGAAACAGAATATAACATGTCCTCCTAAAGCGATAAAGTTCAAATCTGCCTTATTAGTTTAGGACATAAGATTTGAGACTTAAAGAAACAGAATATAACATGTCCTCCTAAATCGATAAAGTTCAAATCTGCCTTATTAGTTTAGGACATAAGATTTGAGACTTAAAGAAACAGAATATAACATGTCCTCCTAAAGCGATAAAGTTCAAATCTGCCTTATTAGTTTAGGACATAAGATTTGAGACTTAAAGAAACAGAATATAACATGTCCTCCTAAAGCGATAAAGTTCAAATCTGCCTTATTAGTTTAGGACATAAGATTTGAGACTTAAAGAAACAGAATATAACATTTCCTCCTAAAGCGATAAAGTTCAAATCTGCCTTATTAGTTTAGGACATAAGATTTGAGACTTAAAGAAACAGAATATAACATGTCCTCCTAAAGCGATAAAGTTCAAATCTGCCTTATTAGTTTAGGACATAAGATTTGAGACTTAAAGAAACAGAATATAACATGTCTTCCTAAAGCGATAAAGTTCAAATCTGCCTTATTAGTTTAGGACATAAGATTTGAGACTTAAAGAAACAGAATATAACATTTCCTCCTAAAGCGATAAAGTTCAAATCTGCCTTATTAGTTTAGGACATAAGATTTGAGACTTAAAGAAACAGAATATAACATGTCCTCCTAAAGCGATAAAGTTCAAATCTGCCTTATTAGTTTAGGACATAAGATTTGAGACTTAAAGAAACAGAATATAACATGTCCTCCTAAAGCGATAAAGTTCAAATCTGCCTTATTAGTTTAGGACATAAGATTTGAGACTTAAAGAAACAGAATATAACATGTCCTCCTAAATCGATAAAGTTCAAATCTACCTTATTAGTTTAGGACATAAGATTTGAGACTTAAAGAAACAGAATATAACATGTCCTCCTAAAGCGATAAAGTTCAAATCTGCCTTATTAGTTTAGGACATAAGATTTGAGACTTAAAGAAACAGAATATAACATGTCCTCCTAAAGCGATAAAGTTCAAATCTGCCTTATTAGTTTAGGACATAAGATTTGAGACTTAAAGAAACAGAATATAACATGTCCTCCTAAAGCGATAAAGTTCAAATCTGCCTTATTAGTTTAGGACATAAGATTTGAGACTTAAAGAAACAGAATATAACATGTCCTCCTAAAGCGATAAAGTTCAAATCTGCCTTATTAGTTTAGGACATAAGATTTGAGACTTAAAGAAACAGAATATAACATGTCCTCCTAAATCGATAAAGTTCAAATCTGCCTTATTAGTTTAGGACATAAGATTTGAGACTTAAAGAAACAGAATATAACATGTCCTCCTAAAGCGATAAAGTTCAAATCTGCCTTATTAGTTTAGGACATAAGATTTGAGACTTAAAGAAACAGAATATAACATGTCCTCCTAAAGCGATAAAGTTCAAATCTGCCTTATTAGTTTAGGACATAAGATTTGAGACTTAAAGAAACAGAATATAACATGTCCTCCTAAATCGATAAAGTTCAAATCTGCCTTATTAGTTTAGGACATAAGATTTGAGACTTAAAGAAACAGAATATAACATGTCCTCCTAAAGCGATAAAGTTCAAATCTGCCTTATTAGTTTAGGACATAAGATTTGAGACTTAAAGAAACAGAATATAACATGTCCTCCTAAAGCGATAAAGTTCAAATCTGCCTTATTAGTTTAGGACATAAGATTTGAGACTTAAAGAAACAGAATATAACATGTCCTCCTAAAGCGATAAAGTTCAAATCTGCCTTATTAGTTTAGGACATAAGATTTGAGACTTAAAGAAACAGAATATAACATGCATCCTAAAGCGATAAAGTTCAAATCTGCTTTATTAGTTTAGGACATAAGATTTGAGACTTAAAGAAACAGAATATAACATGTCCTCCTGTTGTGGTGTGGTGGCTACTATAAAAGCCTCACACAATTGTCAGTCCGTGTCTCCTAATTGTCTCCAATATTATCCCAACCTTATTCTATTGCTTCAATACTATTGTTATTTCTATTGTGTGATAAACACATTATTGTATTGTGTATTTCTTGTTGTGCAGAGACACAACAAATTTGGCGCGGTCGTAAACGGATTCAATTGTAAATTGTATTGAAGAAAACAAATCAGGTTAGTGGCATTGTTATTGTTCATTGAAAAAATATTGTATTGATTCTTCAGAATGAAAGCGGAAGACATTCAAAAACTTCTTGAACAACAACAAATGAAATTCAATCAACAGCAAAAGGAACTTCAGGAACACCAAAACCAACAATTGTTACTGCAGCAGAAACAGATTGCAGAATTGTTGAGTAAATTGGGCAATAGGCCAAATATTGAAAGTGCTACATCGCTTCAACAAGAAGGATCAGCGCTATACGGTAAATTGCACAAATTGATTTCTGAGTTCCATTGTGATATTCCACGGGCATTCACGTTCGAAACGTGGTATGATAAGTACAAATCGTACTTTGAAATTGAGGGGGCCACATTGAATGATGAAATGAAAGCAAGATTGCTTATTGCGAAATTGGGTGGCCCTGAATATTCTAAAATTGCCCAAAAATTATTGCCACGAAAATTATCAGACCTGAAATATGGGGAATTGTTAAATGAATTGAAAGAGGAGTTTAGGGACCCGAGGTCCAAATTGCTAAAGCGTTTCGATACGCTGAAATTGAAATGTAATGAATATGAAAATATATTGCAATTTGGGAACCTTGTAAATGCCGAATGTGAAAAGTCAGAAATGAATCTGACTATGGAAGAAATGAAAATATTGATTTTTATTGTAGGTCTTCCTGACTCTGCAGTAGATGTGAAACAAAATTGCATTCGGTTGATTGAAAATAAATCAAAGAAAAAAGAAGATTGTAATTTCAAGGAATTATTGGAAGATTGTCGAGGATTCTTGTCTACGAAAAAAGAAGTCAAATTGTTGTCTGAACCTAAACAGGTCAGTAAAATTGAATTGGGTTCACCACCGGAAATAAATATTATTCAGGAACCTCAATTACAACAAAAACCAAATATTGAAATTGAAAACAAGAATTGCTATTATCCACCAAAAAGGCCATATTGTAATTATTGTAAAAAAGAAGGACATTGGACTTCTTATTGCTATTTTGCTGGTAAGCGTAAATTCTCACCTAGAGTGAATAATTTGAAAATTGGTTTAGATAAGAGCAATGATGGTCCTTATTGTATATTGTTGGATATTGAAGATAATGAAGTGCTGCAAAAACAAAATTGGATTGTCCAAAAATTGAAAATAAATGGAAATTCATTAAACATGATTATTGATACAGCCGCGCAAATTTCAATTATTTCAAAGGAAACGTGGTCACAAATTGGTGAACCAAAATTGGAAGAAGTTTCCTACAATGGAATTGCGATGGGCAAAACAAAATTCAAAATTGAAGGAAAATTTGCAGCAAACATTGATTGTAATAATAAAGAAGAGTTATTGGATTGCCATGTTGTTGAAGGCAAATTGAATTTAATTGGATTACCTTGGCTTAAAAGATTGAATTTATTGAAAAATATTGTTAATGTTCCAGAAATTGAAAAGGAAAGGAAGAAAATTGTATGGAACAAACAAAAGCCAATGTCAAAACCAATTGTAAAGAAAAAACTCTGGAAAGGCAAAAATGTAATTGTGAAGAACAAAAACAAAAGAACCAACAAAATTGAATGGCTAAAAGGCGAAATTGTAGGAAAAGTTGGTCAATTGTTTAGAGTTCAAGTTCATTGCCTGAAGAGTGTAATCTTGCGGAAGATTGAAGACATTAAAGAAGATTACCAACAACCAAGAATTGAATCAAAGAATGGCTATGCTGTCAAACGCTCCAATGCGAGGCTGTACAATGAAGGCGCAACACCGAAGAAGAAAACAAAGATCTGGTCCGAAAAGTCTGAAGATAAGATGGAAAGCTGTTCTGAGGGATCATTAAATTCTGAGGGATCTGAAGATAGGATGCAGAGCTGTTCTGAGGGTTTGATAAATTCTGAGGGTTCAAATATCTCTGAAGGATCGACGATAAATAAGATATATAAAATGTTCTTTTGATTTGTAAAATTTTTTTGTTCCCTTATTCCCTCAAATTTTTTTGTATGTATTTGTTGACCGGACTTTTGTTATTGTATTGTATGTTTTGTATTGTGGTGTTGTAACCCCAGCCTTGCAAAGGGGGAGGTGTTGTGGTGTGGTGGCTACTATAAAAGCCTCACACAATTGTCAGTCCGTGTCTCCTAATTGTCTCCAATATTATCCCAACCTTATTCTATTGCTTCAATACTATTGTTATTTCTATTGTGTGATAAACACATTATTGTATTGTGTATTTCTTGTTGTGCAGAGACACAACACCTCCTAAATCGATAAAGTTCAAATCTGCCTTATTAGTTTAGGACATAAGATTTGAGACTTAAAGAAACAGAATATAACATGTCCTCCTAAATCGATAAAGTTCAAATCTGCTTTATTAGTTTAGGACATAAGATTTGAGACTTAAAGAAACAGAATATAACATGTCCTCCTAAATCGATAAAGTTCAAATCTGCCTTATTAGTTTAGGACATAAGATTTGAGACTTAAAGAAACAGAATATAACATGTCCTCCTAAAGCGATAAAGTTCAAATCTGCCTTATTAGTTTAGGACATAAGATTTGAGACTTAAAGAAACAGAATATAACATGTCCTCCTAAAGCGATAAAGTTCAAATCTGCCTTATTAGTTTAGGACATAAGATTTGAGACTTAAAGAAACAGAATATAACATGTCCTCCTAAATCGATAAAGTTCAAATCTGCCTTATTAGTTTAGGACATAAGATTTGAGACTTAAAGAAACAGAATATAACATGTCCTCCTAAAGCGATAAAGTTCAAATCTGCCTTATTAGTTTAGGACATAAGATTTGAGACTTAAAGAAACAGAATATAACATGTCCTCCTAAAGCGATAAAGTTCAAATCTGCCTTATTAGTTTAGGACATAAGATTTGAGACTTAAAGAAACAGAATATAACATGTCCTCCTAAATCGATAAAGTTCAAATCTGCCTTATTAGTTTAGGACATAAGATTTGAGACTTAAAGAAACAGAATATAACATGTCCTCCTAAAGCGATAAAGTTCAAATCTGCCTTATTAGTTTAGGACATAAGATTTGAGACTTAAAGAAACAGAATATAACATGTCCTCCTAAAGCGATAAAGTTCAAATCTGCCTTATTAGTTTAGGACATAAGATTTGAGACTTAAAGAAACAGAATATAACATGTCCTCCTAAATCGATAAAGTTCAAATCTGCCTTATTAGTTTAGGACATAAGATTTGAGACTTAAAGAAACAGAATATAACATGCATCCTAAAGCGATAAAGTTCAAATCTGCCTTATTAGTTTAGGACATAAGATTTGAGACTTAAAGAAACAGAATATAACATGTCCTCCTAAATCGATAAAGTTCAAATCTGCCTTATTAGTTTAGGACATAAGATTTGAGACTTAAAGAAACAGAATATAACATGTCCTCCTAAATCGATAAAGTTCAAATCTGCCTTATTAGTTTAGGACATAAGATTTGAGACTTAAAGAAACAGAATATAACATGTCCTCCTAAATCGATAAAGTTCAAATCTGCCTTATTAGTTTAGGACATAAGATTTGAGACTTAAAGAAACAGAATATAACATGTCCTCCTAAAGCGATAAAGTTCAAATCTGCCTTATTAGTTTAGGACATAAGATTTGAGACTTAAAGAAACAGAATATAACATGTCCTCCTAAAGCGATAAAGTTCAAATCTGCCTCATTAGTTTAGGACATAAGATTTGAGACTTAAAGAAACAGAATATAACATGTCCTCCTAAATCGATAAAGTTCAAATCTGCCTTATTAGTTTAGGACATAAGATTTGAGACTTAAAGAAACAGAATATAACATGTCCTCCTAAAGCGATAAAGTTCAAATCTGCCTTATTAGTTTAGGACATAAGATTTGAGACTTAAAGAAACAGAATATAACATGTCCTCCTAAATCGATAAAGTTCAAATCTGCCTTATTAGTTTAGGACATAAGATTTGAGACTTAAAGAAACAGAATATAACATGTCCTCCTAAATCGATAAAGTTCAAATCTGCCTTATTAGTTTAGGACATAAGATTTGAGACTTAAAGAAACAGAATATAACATGTCCTCCTAAAGCGATAAAGTTCAAATCTGCCTTATTAGTTTAGGACATAAGATTTGAGACTTAAAGAAACAGAATATAACATGTCCTCCTAAATCGATAAAGTTCAAATCTACCTTATTAGTTTAGGACATAAGATTTGAGACTTAAAGAAACAGAATATAACATGTCCTCCTAAAGCGATAAAGTTCAAATCTGCCTTATTAGTTTAGGACATAAGATTTGAGACTTAAAGAAACAGAATATAACATGTCCTCCTAAAGCGATAAAGTTCAAATCTGCCTTATTAGTTTAGGACATAAGATTTGAGACTTAAAGAAACAGAATATAACATGTCCTCCTAAAGCGATAAAGTTCAAATCTGCCTTATTAGTTTAGGACATAAGATTTGAGACTTAAAGAAACAGAATATAACATGTCCTCCTAAATCGATAAAGTTCAAATCTGCCTTATTAGTTTAGGACATAAGATTTGAGACTTAAAGAAACAGAATATAACATGTCCTCCTAAATCGATAAAGTTCAAATCTGCCTTATTAGTTTAGGACATAAGATTTGAGACTTAAAGAAACAGAATATAACATGTCCTCCTAAAGCGATAAAGTTCAAATCTGCCTTATTAGTTTAGGACATAAGATTTGAGACTTAAAGAAACAGAATATAACATGTCCTCCTAAATCGATAAAGTTCAAATCTACCTTATTAGTTTAGGACATAAGATTTGAGACTTAAAGAAACAGAATATAACATGTCCTCCTAAAGCGATAAAGTTCAAATCTGCCTTATTAGTTTAGGACATAAGATTTGAGACTTAAAGAAACAGAATATAACATGTCCTCCTAAAGCGATAAAGTTCAAATCTGCCTTATTAGTTTAGGACATAAGATTTGAGACTTAAAGAAACAGAATATAACATGTCCTCCTAAAGCGATAAAGTTCAAATCTGCCTTATTAGTTTAGGACATAAGATTTGAGACTTAAAGAAACAGAATATAACATGTCCTCCTAAATCGATAAAGTTCAAATCTACCTTATTAGTTTAGGACATAAGATTTGAGACTTAAAGAAACAGAATATAACATGTCCTCCTAAAGCGATAAAGTTCAAATCTGCCTTATTAGTTTAGGACATAAGATTTGAGACTTAAAGAAACAGAATATAACATGTCCTCCTAAAGCGATAAAGTTCAAATCTGCCTTATTAGTTTAGGACATAAGATTTGAGACTTAAAGAAACAGAATATAACATGTCCTCCTAAAGCGATAAAGTTCAAATCTGCCTTATTAGTTTAGGACATAAGATTTGAGACTTAAAGAAACAGAATATAACATGTCCTCCTAAAGCGATAAAGTTCAAATCTGCCTTATTAGTTTAGGACATAAGATTTGAGACTTAAAGAAACAGAATATAACATGTCCTCCTAAATCGATAAAGTTCAAATCTACCTTATTAGTTTAGGACATAAGATTTGAGACTTAAAGAAACAGAATATAACATGTCCTCCTAAAGCGATAAAGTTCAAATCTGCCTTATTAGTTTAGGACATAAGATTTGAGACTTAAAGAAACAGAATATAACATGTCCTCCTAAAGCGATAAAGTTCAAATCTGCCTTATTAGTTTAGGACATAAGATTTGAGACTTAAAGAAACAGAATATAACATGTCCTCCTAAATCGATAAAGTTCAAATCTGCCTTATTAGTTTAGGACATAAGATTTGAGACTTAAAGAAACAGAATATAACATGTCCTCCTAAAGCGATAAAGTTCAAATCTGCCTTATTAGTTTAGGACATAAGATTTGAGACTTAAAGAAACAGAATATAACATGTCCTCCTAAATCGATAAAGTTCAAATCTACCTTATTAGTTTAGGACATAAGATTTGAGACTTAAAGAAACAGAATATAACATGTCCTCCTAAAGCGATAAAGTTCAAATCTGCCTTATTAGTTTAGGACATAAGATTTGAGACTTAAAGAAACAGAATATAACATGTCCTCCTAAAGCGATAAAGTTCAAATCTGCCTTATTAGTTTAGGACATAAGATTTGAGACTTAAAGAAACAGAATATAACATGTCCTCCTAAATCGATAAAGTTCAAATCTGCCTTATTAGTTTAGGACATAAGATTTGAGACTTAAAGAAACAGAATATAACATGTCCTCCTAAATCGATAAAGTTCAAATCTGCCTTATTAGTTTAGGACATAAGATTTGAGACTTAAAGAAACAGAATATAACATGTCCTCCTAAATCGATAAAGTTCAAATCTGCCTTATTAGTTTAGGACATAAGATTTGAGACTTAAAGAAACAGAATATAACATGTCCTCCTAAAGCGATAAAGTTCAAATCTGCCTTATTAGTTTAGGACATAAGATTTGAGACTTAAAGAAACAGAATATAACATGTCCTCCTAAATCGATAAAGTTCAAATCTACCTTATTAGTTTAGGACATAAGATTTGAGACTTAAAGAAACAGAATATAACATGTCCTCCTAAAGCGATAAAGTTCAAATCTGCCTTATTAGTTTAGGACATAAGATTTGAGACTTAAAGAAACAGAATATAACATTTCCTCCTAAAGCGATAAAGTTCAAATCTGCCTTATTAGTTTAGGACATAAGATTTGAGACTTAAAGAAACAGAATATAACATGTCCTCCTAAAGCGATAAAGTTCAAATCTGCCTTATTAGTTTAGGACATAAGATTTGAGACTTAAAGAAACAGAATATAACATGTCCTCCTAAAGCGATAAAGTTCAAATCTGCCTTATTAGTTTAGGACATAAGATTTGAGACTTAAAGAAACAGAATATAACATGTCCTCCTAAATCGATAAAGTTCAAATCTACCTTATTAGTTTAGGACATAAGATTTGAGACTTAAAGAAACAGAATATAACATGTCCTCCTAAAGCGATAAAGTTCAAATCTGCCTTATTAGTTTAGGACATAAGATTTGAGACTTAAAGAAACAGAATATAACATGTCCTCCTAAAGCGATAAAGTTCAAATCTGCCTTATTAGTTTAGGACATAAGATTTGAGACTTAAAGAAACAGAATATAACATGTCCTCCTAAAGCGATAAAGTTCAAATCTGCCTTATTAGTTTAGGACATAAGATTTGAGACTTAAAGAAACAGAATATAACATGTCCTCCTAAAGCGATAAAGTTCAAATCTGCCTTATTAGTTTAGGACATAAGATTTGAGACTTAAAGAAACAGAATATAACATGTCCTCCTAAAGCGATAAAGTTCAAATCTGCCTTATTAGTTTAGGACATAAGATTTGAGACTTAAAGAAACAGAATATAACATGTCCTCCTAAAGCGATAAAGTTCAAATCTGCCTTATTAGTTTAGGACATAAGATTTGAGACTTAAAGAAACAGAATATAACATGTCCTCCTAAAGCGATAAAGTTCAAATCTGCCTTATTAGTTTAGGACATAAGATTTGAGACTTAAAGAAACAGAATATAACATGTCCTCCTAAAGCGATAAAGTTCAAATCTGCCTTATTAGTTTAGGACATAAGATTTGAGACTTAAAGAAACAGAATATAACATGTCCTCCTAAAGCGATAAAGTTCAAATCTGCCTTATTAGTTTAGGACATAAGATTTGAGACTTAAAGAAACAGAATATAACATGTCCTCCTAAAGCGATAAAGTTCAAATCTGCCTTATTAGTTTAGGACATAAGATTTGAGACTTAAAGAAACAGAATATAACATGTCCTCCTAAAGCGATAAAGTTCAAATCTGCCTTATTAGTTTAGGACATAAGATTTGAGACTTAAAGAAACAGAATATAACATGTCCTCCTAAAGCGATAAAGTTCAAATCTGCCTTATTAGTTTAGGACATAAGATTTGAGACTTAAAGAAACAGAATATAACATGTCCTCCTAAAGCGATAAAGTTCAAATCTGCCTTATTAGTTTAGGACATAAGATTTGAGACTTAAAGAAACAGAATATAACATGTCCTCCTAAAGCGATAAAGTTCAAATCTGCCTTATTAGTTTAGGACATAAGATTTGAGACTTAAAGAAACAGAATATAACATGTCCTCCTAAAGCGATAAAGTTCAAATCTGCCTTATTAGTTTAGGACATAAGATTTGAGACTTAAAGAAACAGAATATAACATGTCCTCCTAAAGCGATAAAGTTCAAATCTGCCTTATTAGTTTAGGACATAAGATTTGAGACTTAAAGAAACAGAATATAACATGTCCTCCTAAAGCGATAAAGTTCAAATCTGCCTTATTAGTTTAGGACATAAGATTTGAGACTTAAAGAAACAGAATATAACATGTCCTCCTAAAGCGATAAAGTTCAAATCTGCCTTATTAGTTTAGGACATAAGATTTGAGACTTAAAGAAACAGAATATAACATGTCCTCCTAAAGCGATAAAGTTCAAATCTGCCTTATTAGTTTAGGACATAAGATTTGAGACTTAAAGAAACAGAATATAACATGTCCTCCTAAAGCGATAAAGTTCAAATCTGCCTTATTAGTTTAGGACATAAGATTTGAGACTTAAAGAAACAGAATATAACATGTCCTCCTAAAGCGATAAAGTTCAAATCTGCCTTATTAGTTTAGGACATGATTTGAGACTTAAAGAAACAGAATATAACATGTCCTCCTAAAGCGATAAAGTTCAAATCTGCCTTATTAGTTTAGGACATAAGATTTGAGACTTAAAGAAACAGAATATAACATGTCCTCCTAAAGCGATAAAGTTCAAATCTGCCTTATTAGTTTAGGACATAAGATTTGAGACTTAAAGAAACAGAATATAACATGTCCTCCTAAAGCGATAAAGTTCAAATCTGCCTTATTAGTTTAGGACATAAGATTTGAGACTTAAAGAAACAGAATATAACATGTCCTCCTAAAGCGATAAAGTTCAAATCTGCCTTATTAGTTTAGGACATAAGATTTGAGACTTAAAGAAACAGAATATAACATGTCCTCCTAAAGCGATAAAGTTCAAATCTGCCTTATTAGTTTAGGACATAAGATTTGAGACTTAAAGAAACAGAATATAACATGTCCTCCTAAAGCGATAAAGTTCAAATCTGCCTTATTAGTTTAGGACATAAGATTTGAGACTTAAAGAAACAGAATATAACATGTCCTCCTAAAGCGATAAAGTTCAAATCTGCCTTATTAGTTTAGGACATAAGATTTGAGACTTAAAGAAACAGAATATAACATGTCCTCCTAAAGCGATAAAGTTCAAATCTGCCTTATTAGTTTAGGACATAAGATTTGAGACTTAAAGAAACAGAATATAACATGTCCTCCTAAATCGATAAAGTTCAAATCTGCCTTATTAGTTTAGGACATAAGATTTGAGACTTAAAGAAACAGAATATAACATGTCCTCCTAAATCGATAAAGTTCAAATCTGCCTTATTAGTTTAGGACATAAGATTTGAGACTTAAAGAAACAGAATATAACATGTCCTCCTAAATCGATAAAGTTCAAATCTGCCTTATTAGTTTAGGACATAAGATTTGAGACTTAAAGAAACAGAATATAACATGTCCTCCTAAATCGATAAAGTTCAAATCTACCTTATTAGTTTAGGACATAAGATTTGAGACTTAAAGAAACAGAATATAACATGTCCTCCTAAAGCGATAAAGTTCAAATCTGCCTTATTAGTTTAGGACATAAGATTTGAGACTTAAAGAAACAGAATATAACATTTCCTCCTAAAGCGATAAAGTTCAAATCTGCCTTATTAGTTTAGGACATAAGATTTGAGACTTAAAGAAACAGAATATAACATGTCCTCCTAAAGCGATAAAGTTCAAATCTGCCTTATTAGTTTAGGACATAAGATTTGAGACTTAAAGAAACAGAATATAACATGTCCTCCTAAAGCGATAAAGTTCAAATCTGCCTTATTAGTTTAGGACATAAGATTTGAGACTTAAAGAAACAGAATATAACATGTCCTCCTAAATCGATAAAGTTCAAATCTGCCTTATTAGTTTAGGACATAAGATTTGAGACTTAAAGAAACAGAATATAACATGTCCTCCTAAAGCGATAAAGTTCAAATCTGCCTTATTAGTTTAGGACATAAGATTTGAGACTTAAAGAAACAGAATATAACATGTCCTCCTAAAGCGATAAAGTTCAAATCTGCCTTATTAGTTTAGGACATAAGATTTGAGACTTAAAGAAACAGATCGATAAAGTTCAAAAATCGATAAAGTTCCTAAATCGATAAAGTTCAAATCTGCCTTATTAGTTTAGGACATAAGATTTGAGACTTAAAGAAACAGAATATAACATGTCCTCCTAAAGCGATAAAGTTCAAATCTGCCTTATTAGTTTAGGACATAAGATTTGAGACTTAAAGAAACAGAATATAACATGTCCTCCTAAAGCGATAAAGTTCAAATCTGCCTTATTTGTTTAGGACATAAGATTTGAGACTTAAAGAAACAGAATATAACATGTCCTCCTAAAGCGATAAAGTTCAAATCTGCCTTATTAGTTTAGGACATAAGATTTGAGACTTAAAGAAACAGAATATAACATGTCCTCCTAAAGCGATAAAGTTCAAATCTGCCTTATTAGTTTAGGACATAAGATTTGAGACTTAAAGAAACAGAATATAACATGTCCTCCTAAATCGATAAAGTTCAAATCTACCTTATTAGTTTAGGACATAAGATTTGAGACTTAAAGAAACAGAATATAACATGTCCTCCTAAAGCGATAAAGTTCAAATCTGCCTTATTAGTTTAGGACATAAGATTTGAGACTTAAAGAAACAGAATATAACATTTCCTCCTAAAGCGATAAAGTTCAAATCTGCCTTATTAGTTTAGGACATAAGATTTGAGACTTAAAGAAACAGAATATAACATGTCCTCCTAAAGCGATAAAGTTCAAATCTGCCTTATTAGTTTAGGACATAAGATTTGAGACTTAAAGAAACAGAATATAACATGTCCTCCTAAATCGATAAAGTTCAAATCTGCCTTATTAGTTTAGGACATAAGATTTGAGACTTAAAGAAACAGAATATAACATGTCCTCCTAAAGCGATAAAGTTCAAATCTGCCTTATTAGTTTAGGACATAAGATTTGAGACTTAAAGAAACAGAATATAACATGTCCTCCTAAAGCGATAAAGTTCAAATCTGCCTTATTAGTTTAGGACATAAGATTTGAGACTTAAAGAAACAGAATATAACATGTCCTCCTAAATCGATAAAGTTCAAATCTGCCTTATTAGTTTAGGACATAAGATTTGAGACTTAAAGAAACAGAATATAACATGTCCTCCTAAATCGATAAAGTTTAAATCTGCCTTATTAGTTTAGGACATAAGATTTGAGACTTAAAGAAACAGAATATAACATGTCCTCCTAAAGCGATAAAGTTCAAATCTGCCTTATTAGTTTAGGACATAAGATTTGAGACTTAAAGAAACAGAATATAACATGTCCTCCTAAATAGATAAAGTTCAAATCTGCCTTATTAGTTTAGGACATAAGATTTGAGACTTAAAGAAACAGAATATAACATGTCCTCCTAAAGCGATAAAGTTCAAATCTGCCTTATTAGTTTAGGACATAAGATTTGAGTCTTAAAGAAACAGAATATAACATGTCCTCCTAAAGCGATAAAGTTCAAATCTGCCTTATTAGTTTAGGACATAAGATTTGAGTCTTAAAGAAACAGAATATAACATGTCCTCCTAAAGCGATAAAGTTCAAATCTGCCTTATTAGTTTAGGACATAAGATTTGAGACTTAAAGAAACAGAATATAACATGTCCTCCTAAATCGATAAAGTTCAAATCTGCCTTATTAGTTTAGGACATAAGATTTGAGACTTAAAGAAACAGAATATAACATGTCCTCCTAAATCGATAAAGTTCAAATCTGCCTTATTAGTTTAGGACATAAGATTTGAGTCTTAAAGAAACAGAATATAACATGTCCTCCTAAAGCGATAAAGTTCAAATCTGCCTTATTAGTTTAGGACATAAGATTTGAGACTTAAAGATACAGAATATAACATGTCCTCCTAAAGCGATAAAGTTCAAATCTGCCTTATTAGTTTAGGACATAAGATTTGAGACTTAAAGAAACAGAATATAACATGTCCTCCTAAAGCGATAAAGTTCAAATCTGCCTTATTAGTTTAGGACATAAGATTTGAGTCTTAAAGAAACAGAATATAACATGTCCTCCTAAAGCGATAAAGTTCAAATCTGCCTTATTAGTTTAGGACATAAGATTTGAGACTTAAAGAAACAGAATATAACATGTCCTCCTAAATCGATAAAGTTCAAATCTGCCTTATTAGTTTAGGACATAAGATTTGAGACTTAAAGAAACAGAATATAACATGTCCTCCTAAAGCGATAAAGTTCAAATCTGCCTTATTAGTTTAGGACATAAGATTTGAGACTTAAAGAAACAGAATATAACATGTCCTCCTAAATCGATAAAGTTCAAATCTGCCTTATTAGTTTAGGACATAAGATTTGAGTCTTAAAGAAACAGAATATAACATGTCCTCCTAAATCGATAAAGTTCAAATCTGCCTTATTAGTTTAGGACATAAGATTTGAGTCTTAAAGAAACAGAATATAACATGTCCTCCTAAATCGATAAAGTTCAAATCTGCCTTATTAGTTTAGGACATAAGATTTGAGACTTAAAGAAACAGAATATAACATGTCCTCCTAAATCGATAAAGTTCAAATCTGCCTTATTAGTTTAGGACATAAGATTTGAGACTTAAAGAAACAGAATATAACATGTCCTCCTAAAGCGATAAAGTTCAAATCTGCCTTATTAGTTTAGGACATAAGATTTGAGTCTTAAAGAAACAGAATATAACATGTCCTCCTCAAAGCGATAAAGTTCAAATCTGCCTTATTAGTTTAGGACATAAGATTTGAGACTTAAAGAAACAGAATATAACATGTCCTCCTAAAATCGATAAAGTTCAAATCTGCCTTATTAGTTTAGGACATAAGATTTGAGACTTAAAGAAACAGAATATAACATGTCCTCCTAAAGCGATAAAGTTCAAATCTGCCTTATTAGTTTAGGACATAAGATTTGAGACTTAAAGAAACAGAATATAACATGTCCTCCTAAAATCGATAAAGTTCAAATCTGCCTTATTAGTTTAGGACATAAGATTTGAGTCTTAAAGAAACAGAATATAACATGTCCTCCTAAATCGATAAAGTTCAAATCTGCCTTATTAGTTTAGGACATAAGATTTGAGTCTTAAAGAAACAGAATATAACATGTCCTCCTAAATCGATAAAGTTCAATCTGCCTTATTATTTAGGACATAAGATTTGAGACTTAAAGAAACAGAATATAACATGTCCTCCTAAATCGATAAAGTTCAAATCTGCCTTATTAGTTTAGGACATAAGATTTGAGACTTAAAGAAACAGAATATAACATGTCCTCCTAAAGCGATAAAGTTCAAATCTGCCTTATTAGTTTAGGACATAAGATTTGAGTCTTAAAGAAACAGAATATAACATGTCCTCCTAAAGCGATAAAGTTCAAATCTGCCTTATTAGTTTAGGACATAAGATTTGAGACTTAAAGAAACAGAATATAACATGTCCTCCTAAAGCGATAAGTTCAAATCTGCCTTATTTGTTTAGGACATAAGATTTGAGACTTAAAGAAACAGAATATAACATGTCCTCCTAAAGCGATAAAGTTCAAATCTGCCTTATTAGTTTAGGACATAAGATTTGAGACTTAAAGAAACAGAATATAACATGTCCTCCTAAATCGATAAAGTTCAAATCTGCCTTATTAGTTTAGGACATAAGATTTGAGACTTAAAGAAACAGAATATAACATGTCCTCCTAAAGCGATAAAGTTCAAATCTGCCTTATTAGTTTAGGACATAAGATTTGAGTCTTAAAGAAACAGAATATAACATGTCCTCCTAAAGCGATAAAGTTCAAATCTGCCTTATTAGTTTAGGACATAAGATTTGAGACTTAAAGAAACAGAATATAACATGTCCTCCTAAAGCGATAAAGTTCAAATCTGCCTTATTAGTTTAGGACATAAGATTTGAGACTTAAAGAAACAGAATATAACATGTCCTCCTAAAGCGATTAAAGTTCAAATCTGCTTATTAGTTTAGGACATAAGATTTGAGACTTAAAGAAAGAGAATATAACATGTCCTCCTAAAGCGATAAAGTTCAAATCTGCCTTATTAGTTTAGGACATAAGATTTGAGTCTTAAGGAAACAGAATATAACATGTCCTCCTAAAGCGATAAAGTTCAAATCTGCCTTATTAGTTTAGGACATAAGATTTGAGACTTAAAGAAACAGAATATAACATGTCCTCCTAAATCGATAAAGTTCAAATCTGCCTTATTAGTTTAGGACATAAGATTTGAGACTTAAAGAAACAGAATATAACATGTCCTCCTAAAGCGATAAAGTTCAAATCTGCCTTATTAGTTTAGGACATAAGATTTGAGTCTTAAAGAAACAGAATATAACATGTCCTCCTAAAGCGATAAAGTTCAAATCTGCCTTATTAGTTTAGGACATAAGATTTGAGACTTAAAGAAACAGAATATAACATGTCCTCCTAAAGCCATAAAGTTCAAATCTGCCTTATTAGTTTAGGACATAAGATTTGAGACTTAAAGAAACAAGAATATAACATGTCCTCCTAAAGCGATAAAGTTCAAATCTGCCTTATTAGTTTAGGACATAAGATTTGAGTCTTAAAGAAACAGAATATAACATGTCCTCCTAAAGCGATAAGTTCAAATCTGCCTTATTAGTTTAGGACATAAGATTTGAGACTTAAAGAAACAGAATATAACATGTCCTCCTAAAGCGATAAGTTCAAATCTGCCTTATTTGTTTAGGACATAAGATTTGAGACTTAAAGAAACAGAATATAACATGTCCTCCTAAAGCGATAAAGTTCAAATCTGCCTTATTAGTTTAGGACATAAGATTTGAGACTTAAAGAAACAGAATATAACATGTCCTCCTAAATCGATAAAGTTCAAATCTGCCTTATTAGTTTAGGACATAAGATTTGAGACTTAAAGAAACAGAATATAACATGTCCTCCTAAAGCGATAAAGTTCAAATCTGCCTTATTAGTTTAGGACATAAGATTTGAGTCTTAAAGAAACAGAATATAACATGTCCTCCTAAAAGCGATAAAGTTCAAATCTGCCTTATTAGTTTAGGACATAAGATTTGAGACTTAAAGAAACAGAATATAACATGTCCTCCTAAAGCGATAAAGTTCAAATCTGCCTTATTAGTTTAGGACATAAGATTTGAGACTTAAAGAAACAGAATATAACATGTCCTCCTAAAGCGATAAAGTTCAAATCTGCCTTATTAGTTTAGGACATAAGATTTGAGACTTAAAGAAAGAGAATATAACATGTCCTCCTAAAGCGATAAAGTTCAAATCTGCCTTATTAGTTTAGGACATAAGATTTGAGTCTTAAGGAAACAGAATATAACATGTCCTCCTAAAGCGATAAAGTTCAAATCTGCCTTATTAGTTTAGGACATAAGATTTGAGACTTAAAGAAACAGAATATAACATGTCCTCCTAAATCGATAAAGTTCAAATCTGCCTTATTAGTTTAGGACATAAGATTTGAGACTTAAAGAAACAGAATATAACATGTCCTCCTAAAGCGATAAAGTTCAAATCTGCCTTATTAGTTTAGGACATAAGATTTGAGTCTTAAAGAAACAGAATATAACATGTCCTCCTAAAGCGATAAAGTTCAAATCTGCCTTATTAGTTTAGGACATAAGATTTGAGACTTAAAGAAACAGAATATAACATGTCCTCCTAAAGCATAAAGTTCAAATCTGCCTTATTAGTTTAGGACATAAGATTTGAGACTTAAAGAAACAGAATATAACATGTCCTCCTAAAGCGATAAAGTTCAAATCTGCCTTATTAGTTTAGACATAAGATTTGAGTCTTAAAGAACAGAATATAACATGTCCTCCTAAAGCGATAAGTTCAAATCTGCCTTATTAGTTTAGGACATAAGATTTGAGACTTAAAGAAACAGAATATAACATGTCCTCCTAAAGCGATAAGTTCAAATCTGCCTTATTTGTTTAGGACATAAGATTTGAGACTTAAAGAAACAGAATATAACATGTCCTCCTAAAGCGATAAAGTTCAAAATCTGCCTTATTAGTTTAGGACATAAGATTTGAGACTTAAAGAAACAGAATATAACATGTCCTCCTAAATCGATAAAGTTCAAATCTGCCTTATTAGTTTAGGACATAAGATTTGAGACTTAAAGAAAACAGAATATAACATGTCCTCCTAAAGCGATAAAGTTCAAATCTGCCTTATTAGTTTAGGACATAAGATTTGAGTCTTAAAGAAACAGAATATAACATGTCCTCCTAAAGCGATAAAGTTCAAATCTGCCTTATTAGTTTAGGACATAAGATTTGAGACTTAAAGAAACAGAATATAACATGTCCTCCTAAAGCGATAAAGTTCAAATCTGCCTTATTAGTTTAGGACATAAGATTTGAGACTTAAAGAAACAGAATATAACATGTCCTCCTAAAGCGATAAAGTTCAAATCTGCCTTATTAGTTTAGGACATAAGATTTGAGACTTAAAGAAAGAGAATATAACATGTCCTCCTAAAGCGATAAAGTTCAAATCTGCCTTATTAGTTTAGGACATAAGATTTGAGTCTTAAGGAAACAGAATATAACATGTCCTCCTAAAGCGATAAAGTTCAAATCTGCCTTATTAGTTTAGGACATAAGATTTGAGACTTAAAGAAAACAGAATATAACATGTCCTCCTAAATCGATAAAGTTCAAATCTGCCTTATTAGTTTAGGACATAAGATTTGAGACTTAAAGAAACAGAATATAACATGTCCTCCTAAAGCGATAAAGTTCAAATCTGCCTTATTAGTTTAGGACATAAGATTTGAGTCTTAAAGAAACAGAATATAACATGTCCTCCTAAAGCGATAAAGTTCAAATCTGCCTTATTAGTTTAGGACATAAGATTTGAGACTTAAAGAAACAGAATATAACATGTCCTCCTAAAGCCATAAAGTTCAAATCTGCCTTATTAGTTTAGGACATAAGATTTGAAACTTAAAGAAACAGAATATAACATGTCCTCCTAAAGCGATAAAGTTCAAATCTGCCTTATTAGTTTAGGACATAAGATTTGAGACTTAAATGAAACAGAATATAACATGTCCTCCTAAAACGATAAAGTTCAAATCTGCCTTATTAGTTTAGGACATAAGATTTGAGACTTAAAGAAACAGAATATAACATGTCCTCCTAAATCGATAAAGTTCAAATCTGCCTTATTAGTTTAGGACATAAGATTTGAGACTTAAAGAAACAGAATATAACATGTCCTCCTAAAGCGATAAAGTTTAAATCTGCCTTATTAGTTTAGGACATAAGATTTGAGACTTAAAGAAACAGAATAAAACATGTCCTCCTAAATCGATAAAGTTCAAATCTGCCTTATTAGTTTAGGACATAAGATTTGAGTCTTAAAGAAACAGAATATAACATGTCCTCCTAAAGCGATAAAGTTCAAATCTGCCTTATTAGTTTAGGACATAAGATTTGAGTCTTAAAGAAACAGAATATAACATGTCCTCCTAAAGCGATAAAGTTCAAATCTGCCTTATTAGTTTAGGACATAAGATTTGAGACTTAAAGAAACAGAATATAACATGTCCTCCTAAATCGATAAAGTTCAAATCTGCCTTATTAGTTAGGACATAAGATTTGAGACTTAAAGAAACAGAATATAACATGTCCTCCTAAATCGATAAAGTTCAAATCTGCCTTATTAGTTTAGGACATAAGATTTGAGACTTAAAGAAACAGAATATAACATGTCCTTCCTAAAGCGATAAAGTTCAAATCTGCCTTATTAGTTTAGGACATAAGATTTGAGACTTAAAGAAACAGAATATAACATGTCCTCCTAAAGCGATAAAGTTAAATCTGCCTTATTAGTTTAGGACATAAGATTTGAGACTTAAAGAAACAGAATATAACATGTCCTCCTAAAGCGATAAAGTTTCAAATCTGCCTTATTAGTTTAGGACATAAGATTTGAGACTTAAAGAAACAGAATATAACATGTCCTCCTAAATCGATAAAGTTCAAATCTGCCTTATTAGTTTAGGACATAAGATTTGAGACTTAAAGAAAGAGAATATAACATGTCCTCCTAAAGCGATAAAGTTCAAATCTGCCTTATTAGTTTAGGACATAAGATTTGAGACTTAAAGAAACAGAATATAACATGTCCTCCTAAATCGATAAAGTTCAAATCTGCCTTATTAGTTTAGGACATAAGATTTGAGACTTAAAGAAACAGAATATAACATGTCCTCCTAAAGCGATAAAGTTCAAATCTGCCTTATTAGTTTAGGGACATAAGATTTGAGTCTTAAAGAAACAGAATATAACATGTCCTCCTAAAGCGATAAAGTTCAAATCTGCCTTATTAGTTTAGGACATAAGATTTGAGACTTAAAGAAACAGAATATAACATGTCCTCCTAAAGCCATAAAGTTCAAATCTGCCTTATTAGTTTAGGACATAAGATTTGAGACTTAAAGAAACAGAATATAACATGTCCTCCTAAAGCGATAAAGTTCAAATCTGCCTTATTAGTTTAGGACATAAGATTTGAGACTTAATGAAACAGAATATAACATGTCCTCCTAAAACGATAAGTTCAAATCTGCCTTATTAGTTTAGGACATAAGATTTGAGACTTAAAGAAACAGAATATAACATGTCCTCCTAAATCGATAAAGTTCAAATCTGCCCTTATTAGTTTAGGACATAAGATTTGAGACTTAAAGAAACAGAATATAACATGTCCTCCTAAATCGATAAAGTTCAAATCTGCCTTATTAGTTTAGGACATAAGATTTGAGACTTAAAGAAACAGAATATAACATGTCCTCCTAAAGCGATAAAGTTCAAATCTGCCTTATTAGTTTAGGACATAAGATTTGAGACTTAAAGAAACAGAATATAACATGTCCTCCTAAAGCGATAAAGTTTAAATCTGCCTTATTAGTTTAGGACATAAGATTTGAGACTTAAAGAAACAGAATATAACATGTCCTCCTAAATCGATAAAGTTCAAATCTGCCTTATTAGTTTAGGACATAAGATTTGAGACTTAAAGAAACAGAATATAACATGTCCTCCTAAAGCGATAAAGTTCAAATCTGCCTTATTAGTTTAGGACATAAGATTTGAGACTTAAAGAAACAGAATATAACATGTCCTCCTAAAGCGATAAAGTTTAAATCTGCCTTATTAGTTTAGGACATAAGATTTGAGACTTAAAGAAACAGAATAAAACATGTCCTCCTAAATCGATAAAGTTCAAATCTGCCTTATTAGTTTAGGACATAAGATTTGAGTCTTAAAGAAACAGAATATAACATGTCCTCCTAAAGCGATAAAGTTCAAATCTGCCTTATTAGTTTAGGACATAAGATTTGAGTCTTAAAGAAACAGAATATAACATGTCCTCCTAAAGCGATAAAGTTCAAATCTGCCTTATTAGTTTAGGACATAAGATTTGAGACTTAAAGAAACAGAATATAACATGTCCTCCTAAATCGATAAAGTTCAAATCTGCCTTATTAGTTTAGGACATAAGATTTGAGACTTAAAGAAACAGAATATAACATGTCCTCCTAAATCGATAAAGTTCAAATCTGCCTTATTAGTTTAGGACATAAGATTTGAGACTTAAAGAAACAGAATATAACATGTCCTCCTAAAGCGATAAAGTTCAAATCTGCCTTATTAGTTTAGGACATAAGATTTGAGACTTAAAGAAACAGAATATAACATGTCCTCCTAAAGCGATAAAGTTTAAATCTGCCTTATTAGTTTAGGACATAAGATTTGAGACTTAAAGAAACAGAATATAACATGTCCTCCTAAATCGATAAAGTTCAAATCTGCCTTATTAGTTTAGGACATAAGATTTGAGACTTAAAGAAACAGAATATAACATGTACTCCTAAAGCGATAAAGTTCAAATCTGCCTTATTAGTTTAGGACATAAGATTTGAGACTTAAAGAAACAGAATATAACATGTCCTCCTAAAGCGATAAAGTTTAAATCTGCCTTATTAGTTTAGGACATAAGATTTGAGACTTAAAGAAACAGAATAAAACATGTCCTCCTAAATCGATAAAGTTCAAATCTGCCTTATTAGTTTAGGACATAAGATTTGAGTCTTAAAGAAACAGAATATAACATGTCCTCCTAAAGCGATAAAGTTCAAATCTGCCTTATTAGTTTAGGACATAAGATTTGAGACTTAAAGAAACAGAATATAACATGTCCTCCTAAAGCGATAAAGTTCAAATCTGCCTTATTAGTTTAGGACATAAGATTTGAGACTTAAAGAAACAGAATATAACATGTCCTCCTAAATCGATAAAGTTCAAATCTGCCTTATTAGTTTTAGGACATAAGATTTGAGTCTTAAAGAAACAGAATATAACATGTCCTCCTAAAGCGATAAAGTTCAAATCTGCCTTATTAGTTTAGGAAATAAGATTTGAGACTTAAAGAAACAGAATATAACATGTCCTCCTAAAGCGATAAAGTTCAAATCTGCCTTATTAGTTTAGGACATAAGATTTGAGACTTAAAGAAACAGAATATAACATGTCCTCCTAAATCGATAAAGTTCAAATCTGCCTTATTAGTTTAGGACATAAGATTTGAGACTTAAAGAAACAGAATATAACATGTCCTCCTAAAGCGATAAAGTTCAAATCTGCCTTATTAGTTTAGGACATAAGATTTGAGACTTAAAGAAACAGAATATAACATGTCCTCCTAAAGCGATAAAGTTCAAATCTGCCTTATTTGTTTAGGACATAAGATTTGAGACTTAAAGAAACAGAATATAACATGTCCTCCTAAATCGATAAAGTTCAAATCTGCCTTATTAGTTTAGGACATAAGATTTGAGACTTAAAGAAACAGAATATAACATGTCCTCCTAAAGCGATAAAGTTCAAATCTGCCTTATTAGTTTAGGACATAAGATTTGAGACTTAAAGAAACAGAATATAACATGTCCTCCTAAAGCGATAAGTTCAAATCTGCCTTATTTGTTTAGGACATAAGATTTGAGACTTAAAGAAACAGAATATAACATGTCCTCCTAAAGCGATAAAGTTCAAATCTGCCTTATTAGTTTAGGACATAAGATTTGAGACTTAAAGAAACAGAATATAACATGTCCTCCTAAAGGGATAAAGTTCAAATCTGCCTTATTAGTTTAGGACATAAGATTTGAGACTTAAAGAAACAGAATATAACATGTCCTCCTAAAGCGATAAAGTTCAAATCTGCCTTATTAGTTTAGGAAATAAGATTTGAGACTTAAAGAAACAGAATATAACATGTCCTCCTAAAGCGATAAAGTTCAAATCTGCCTTATTAGTTTAGGACATAAGATTTGAGACTTAAAGAAACAGAATATAACATGTCCTCCTAAATCGATAAAGTTCAAATCTGCCTTATTAGTTTAGGACATAAGATTTGAGACTTAAAAGAAACAGAATAATAACATGTCCTCCTAAAGCGATAAAGTTCAAATCTGCCTTATTAGTTTAGGACCTAAGATTTGAGTCTTAAAGAAACAGAATATAACATGTCCTCCTAAAGCGATAAAGTTCAAATCTGCCTTATTAGTTTAGGACCTAAGATTTGAGTCTTAAAGAACAGAATATAACATGTCCTCCTAAAGCGATAAAGTTCAAATCTGCCTTATTAGTTTAGGACATAAGATTTGAGACTTAAAGAAACAGAATATAACATGTCCTCCTAAATCGATAAAGTTCAAATCTGCCTTATTGGTTTAGGACATAACATAAGACATAAATTCCTAAACTTATTTAGGACATAAGTTAGGACATAAGACATTAGACATAAGATTTAGGGACATAAGATTCTGTTTCTTTAAGTCTCAAATCTTATGTCCTAAACTAATAAGGCAGATTAGAACTTTATCGATTTAGGAGGACATTTAGGAGGACATTTAGGAGGACATTTAGGAGGACATTTACATGACATGAGGACATTATGTTTCTTTAAGTCTCAAATCTTATGTCCTAAACTAATAAGGCAGATTTGAACTTTATCGATTTAGGAGGACATGTTATATTCTGTTTCTTTAAGTCTCAAATCTTATGTCCTAACTAATAAGGCAGATTTGAACTTTATCGCTTTAGGAGGACATGTTATATTCTGTTTCTTTAAGTCTCAACTCTTATGTCCTAAACTAAGGCAGATTTGAAGGCAGATTTTGAACTTTATCGCTTTAGGAGGACATGTTATATTCTGTTTCTTTAAGTCTCAAATCTTATGTCCTAAACTAATAAGGCAGATTTGAACTTTATCGATTTAGGAGGACATGTTATATTCTGTTTCTTTAAGTCTCAAATCTTATGTCCTAAAC
>CAVMJV010000237.1:0-118601 GCA_963681835.1 Meloidogyne enterolobii
AGAGGGATAATGATATTCCCGAAAACAATTGTTTGGTAAAACCATAATAGGTTATAGAGGGATAATGATATTCCCGAAAACAATTGTTTGGTAAAAACCATAATAGGTTATAGAGGGATAATGATATTCCCGAAAACAATTGTTTGGTTAAAAACCATAATAGGTTATAGAGGGATAATGATATTCCCGAAAACAATTGTTTGGTAAAAACCATAATAGGTTATAGAGGGATAATGATATTCCCGAAAACAATTGTTTGGTAAAAACCATAATAGGTTATAGAGGGATAATGATATTCCCGAAAACAATTGTTTGGTAAAAACCATAATAGGTTATAGAGGGATAATGATATTCCCGAAAACAATTGTTTGGTAAAAACCATAATAGGTTATAGAGGGATAATGATATTCCCGAAAACAATTGTTTGGTAAAAACCATAATAGGTTATAGAGGGATAATGATATTCCCGAAAACAATTGTTTGGTAAAAACCATAATAGGTTATAGAGGGATAATGATATTCCCGAAAACAATTGTTTGGTAAAAACCATAATAGGTTAGAGAGGGATAATGATATTCCCGAAAACAATTGTTTGATAAAAACCATAATAGGTTATAGAGGGATAATGATATTCCCGAAAACAATTGTTTGGTAAAAACCATAATAGGTTATAGAGGGATAATGATATTCCCGAAAACAATTGTTTGGTAAAAACCATAATAGGTTATAGAGGGATAATGATATTCCCGAAAACAATTGTTTGGTAAAAACCATAATAGGTTATAGAGGGATAATGATATTCCCGAAAACAATTGTTTGGTAAAAACCATAATAGGTTATAGAGGGATAATGATATTCCCGAAAACAATTGTTTGGTAAAAACCATAATAGGTTATAGAGGGATAATGATATTCCCGAAAACAATTGTTTGGTAAAAACCATAATAGGTTATAGAGGGATAATGATATTCCCGAAAACAATTGTTTGGTAAAAACCATAATAGGTTATAGAGGGATAATGATATTCCCGAAAACAATTGTTTGGTAAAAACCATAATAGGTTATAGAGGGATAATGATATTCCCGAAAACAATTGTTTGGTAAAAACCATAATAGGTTAGAGAGGGATAATGATATTCCCGAAAACAATTGTTTGATAAAAACCATAATAGGTTATAGAGGGATAATGATATTCCCGAAAACAATTGTTTGGTAAAAACCATAATAGGTTATAGAGGGATAATGATATTGCCGAAAACAATTGTTTGGTAAAAACCATAATAGGTTATAGAGGGATAATGATATTCCCGAAAACAATTGTTTGGTAAAAACCATAATAGGTTATAGAGGGATAATGATATTCCCGAAAACAATTGTTTGGTAAAAACCATAATAGGTTATAGAGGGATAATGATATTCCCGAAAACAATTGTTTGGTAAAAACCATAATAGGTTATAGAGGGATAATGATATTCCCGAAAACAATTGTTTGGTAAAAACCATAATAGGTTAGAGAGACGAAAACAATTGTTTGGTAAAAACCATAATAGGTTATAGAGGGATAATGATATTCCCGAAAACAATTGTTTGGTAAAAACCATAATAGGTTAGAGAGGGATAATGATATTCCCGAAAACAATTGTTTGGTAAAAACCATAATAGGTTATAGAGGGATAATGATATTCCCGAAAACAATTGTTTGGTAAAAACCATAATAGGTTATAGAGGGATAATGATATTCCCGAAAACAATTGTTTGGTAAAAACCATAATAGGTTATAGAGGGATAATGATATTCCCGAAAACAATTGTTTGGTAAAAACCATAATAGGTTATAGAGGGATAATGATATTCCCGAAAACAATTGTTTGGTAAAAACCATAATAGGTTATAGAGGGATAATGATATTCCCGAAAACAATTGTTTGGTAAAAACCATAATAGGTTAGAGAGGGATAATGATATTCCCGAAAACAATTGTTTGATAAAAACCATAATAGGTTATAGAGGGATAATGATATTCCCGAAAACAATTGTTTGGTAAAAACCATAATAGGTTATAGAGGGATAATGATATTGCCGAAAACAATTGTTTGGTAAAAACCATAATAGGTTATAGAGGGATAATGATATTCCCGAAAACAATTGTTTGGTAAAAACCATAATAGGTTATAGAGGGATAATGATATTCCCGAAAACAATTGTTTGGTAAAAACCATAATAGGTTATAGAGGGATAATGATATTCCCGAAAACAATTGTTTGGTAAAAACCATAATAGGTTATAGAGGGATAATGATATTCCCGAAAACAATTGTTTGGTAAAAACCATAATAGGTTAGAGAGACGAAAACAATTGTTTGGTAAAAACCATAATAGGTTATAGAGGGATAATGATATTCCCGAAAACAATTGTTTGGTAAAAACCATAATAGGTTAGAGAGGGATAATGATATTCCCGAAAACAATTGTTTGGTAAAAACCATAATAGGTTATAGAGGGATAATGATATTCCCGAAAACAATTGTTTGGTAAAAACCATAATAGGTTATAGAGGGATAATGATATTCCCGAAAACAATTGTTTGGTAAAAACCATAATAGGTTAGAGAGGGATAATGATATTCCCGAAAACAATTATTTGGTAAAAACCATAATAGGTTATAGAGAGATAATGATATTCCCGAAAACAATTGTTTGGTAAGAACCATGATAGGATAGAGAGGGATAATGATATTCCCGAAAACAATTGTTTGGTAAAAACCATGATAGGTTATAGAGGGATAATGATATTCCCGAAAACAATTGTTTGGTAAAAACCATAATAGGTTAGAGAGGGATAATGATATTCCCGAAAACAATTGTTTGGTAAAAACCATGATAGGTTAGAGAGGGATAATGATATTCCCGAAAACAATTGTTTGGTAAAAACCATGATAGGTTAGAGAGGGATAATGATATTCCCGAAAACAATTGTTTGGTAAAAACCATGATAGGTTAGAGAGGGACAATGATATTCCCGAAAACAATTGTTTGGAAAAAACCATGATAGGTTAGAGAGGGATAATGATATTCCCGAAAACAATTGTTTGGTAAAAACCATGATAGGTTATAGAGGGATAATGATATTCCCGAAAACAATTGTTTGGTAAAAACCATAATAGGTTAGAGAGGGATAATGATATTCCCGAAAACAATTGTTTGGTAAAAACCATAATAGGTTATAGAGGGATAATGATATTCCCGAAAACAATTGTTTGGTAAAAACCATAATAGGTTATAGAGGGATAATGATATTCCCGAAAACAATTGTTTGGTAAAAACCATGATAGGTTATAGAGGGATAATGATGCTCCCGAAAACAATTGTTTGGTAAAAACCATAATAGGTTATAGAGGGATAATGATATTCCCGAAAACAATTGTTTGGTAAAAACCATAATAGGTTATAGAGGGATAATGATATTCCCGAAAACAATTGTTTGGTAAAAACCATAATAGGTTATAGAGGGATAATGATATTCCCGAAAACAATTGTTTGGTAAAAACCATAATAGGTTATAGAGGGATAATGATATTCCCGAAAACAATTGTTTGGTAAAAACCATAATAGGTTATAGAGGGATAATGATATTCCCGAAAACAATTGTTTGGTAAAAACCATAATAGGTTATAGAGGGATAATGATATTCCCGAAAACAATTGTTTGGTAAAAACCATAATAGGTTATAGAGGGATAATGATATTCCCGAAAACAATTGTTTGGTAAAAACCATAATAGGTTATAGAGGGATAATGATATTCCCGAAAACAATTGTTTGGTAAAAACCATAATAGGTTATAGAGGGATAATGATATTCCCGAAAACAATTGTTTGGTAAAAACCATAATAGGTTATAGAGGGATAATGATATTCCCGAAAACAATTGTTTGGTAAAAACCATAATAGGTTATAGAGGGATAATGATATTCCCGAAAACAATTGTTTGGTAAAAACCATAATAGGTTATAGAGGGATAATGATATTCCCGAAAACAATTGTTTGGTAAAAACCATAATAGGTTATAGAGGGATAATGATATTCCCGAAAACAATTGTTTGGTAAAAACCATAATAGGTTATAGAGGGATAATGATATTCCCGAAAACAATTGTTTGGTAAAAACCATAATAGGTTATAGAGGGATAATGATATTCCCGAAAACAATTGTTTGGTAAAAACCATAATAGGTTAGAGAGGGATAATGATATTCCCGAAAACAATTGTTTGGTAAAAACCATAATAGGTTATAGAGGGATAATGATTTTCCCGAAAACAATTGTTTGGTAAAAACCATAATAGGTTATAGAGGGATAATGATTTTCCCGAAAACAATTGTTTGGTAAAAACCATAATAGGTTAGAGAGGGATAATGATATTCCCGAAAACAATTGTTTGGTAAAAACCATAATAGGTTATAGAGGGATAATGATATTCCCGAAAACAATTGTTTGGTAAAAACCATAATAGGTTAGAGAGGGATAATGATATTCCCGAAAACAATTGTTTGGTAAAAACCATAATAGGTTATAGAGGGATAATGATTTTCCCGAAAACACTTGTTTGGTAAAAACCATAATAGGTTATAGAGGGATAATGATATTCCCGAAAACAATTGTTTGGTAAAAACCATAATAGGTTATAGAGGGATAATGATATTCCCGAAAACAATTGTTTGGTAAAAACCATAATAGGTTATAGAGGGATAATGATATTCCCGAAAACAATTGTTTGGTAAAAACCATAATAGGTTATAGAGGGATAATGATATTCCCGAAAACAATTGTTTGGTAAAAACCATAATAGGTTATAGAGGGATAATGATATTCCCGAAAACAATTGTTTGGTAAAAACCATAATAGGTTATAGAGGGATAATGATATTCCCGAAAACAATTGTTTGGTAAAAACCATAATAGGTTATAGAGGGATAATGATATTCCCGAAAACAATTGTTTGGTAAAAACCATAATAGGTTATAGAGGGATAATGATATTCCCGAAAACAATTGTTTGGTAAAAACCATGATAGGTTATAGAGGGATAATGATGCTCCCGAAAACAATTGTTTGGTAAAAACCATAATAGGTTATAGAGGGATAATGATATTCCCGAAAACAATTGTTTGGTAAAAACCATAATAGGTTATAGAGGGATAATGATATTCCCGAAAACAATTGTTTGGTAAAAACCATAATAGGTTATAGAGGGATAATGATATTCCCGAAAACAATTGTTTGGTAAAAACCATAATAGGTTATAGAGGGATAATGATATTCCCGAAAACAATTGTTTGGTAAAAACCATAATAGGTTAGAGAGGGATAATGATATTCCCGAAAACAATTGTTTGATAAAAACCATAATAGGTTATAGAGGGATAATGATATTCCCGAAAACAATTGTTTGGTAAAAACCATAATAGGTTATAGAGGGATAATGATATTCCCGAAAACAATTGTTTGGTAAAAACCATAATAGGTTATAGAGGGATAATGATATTCCCGAAAACAATTGTTTGGTAAAAACCATAATAGGTTATAGAGGGATAATGATATTCCCGAAAACTATTGTTTGGTAAAAACCATAATAGGTTATAGAGGGATAATGATATTCCCGAAAACAATTGTTTGGTAAAAACCATAATAGGTTATAGAGGGATAATGATATTCCCGAAAACAATTGTTTGGTAAAAACCATAATAGGTTAGAGAGGGATAATGATATTCCCGAAAACAATTGTTTGGTAAAAACCATAATAGGTTATAGAGGGATAATGATTTTCCCGAAAACAATTGTTTGGTAAAAACCATAATAGGTTATAGAGGGATAATGATTTTCCCGAAAACAATTGTTTGGTAAAAACCATAATAGGTTAGAGAGGGATAATGATATTCCCGAAAACAATTGTTTGGTAAAAACCATAATAGGTTATAGAGGGATAATGATATTCCCGAAAACAATTGTTTGGTAAAAACCATAATAGGTTAGAGAGGGATAATGATATTCCCGAAAACAATTGTTTGGTAAAAACCATAATAGGTTATAGAGGGATAATGATTTTCCCGAAAACACTTGTTTGGTAAAAACCATAATAGGTTATAGAGGGATAATGATATTCCCGAAAACAATTGTTTGGTAAAAACCATAATAGGTTATAGAGGGATAATGATATTCCCGAAAACAATTGTTTGGTAAAAACCATAATAGGTTATAGAGGGATAATGATATTCCCGAAAACAATTGTTTGGTAAAAACCATAATAGGTTATAGAGGGATAATGATATTCCCGAAAACAATTGTTTGGTAAAAACCATAATAGGTTAGAGAGGGATAATGATATTCCCGAAAACAATTGTTTGGTAAAAACCATAATAGGTTATAGAGGGATAATGATTTTCCCGAAAACAATTGTTTGGTAAAAACCATAATAGGTTATAGAGGGATAATGATTTTCCCGAAAACAATTGTTTGGTAAAAACCATAATAGGTTAGAGAGGGATAATGATATTCCCGAAAACAATTGTTTGGTAAAAACCATAATAGGTTATAGAGGGATAATGATATTCCCGAAAACAATTGTTTGGTAAAAACCATAATAGGTTAGAGAGGGATAATGATATTCCCGAAAACAATTGTTTGGTAAAAACCATAATAGGTTATAGAGGGATAATGATTTTCCCGAAAACACTTGTTTGGTAAAAACCATAATAGGTTATAGAGGGATAATGATATTCCCGAAAACAATTGTTTGGTAAAAACCATAATAGGTTATAGAGGGATAATGATATTCCCGAAAACAATTGTTTGGTAAAAACCATAATAGGTTATAGAGGGATAATGATATTCCCGAAAACAATTGTTTGGTAAAAACCATAATAGGTTATAGAGGGATAATGATATTCCCGAAAACAATTGTTTGGTAAAAACCATAATAGGTTATAGAGGGATAATGATATTCCCGAAAACAATTGTTTGGTAAAAACCATAATAGGTTATAGAGGGATAATGATATTCCCGAAAACAATTGTTTGGTAAAAACCATAATAGGTTAGAGAGGGATAATGATATTCCCGAAAACAATTGTTTGATAAAAACCATAATAGGTTATAGAGGGATAATGATATTCCCGAAAACAATTGTTTGGTAAAAACCATAATAGGTTATAGAGGGATAATGATATTCCCGAAAACAATTGTTTGGTAAAAACCATAATAGGTTATAGAGGGATAATGATATTCCCGAAAACAATTGTTTGGTAAAAACCATAATAGGTTATAGAGGGATAATGATATTCCCGAAAACAATTGTTTGGTAAAAACCATAATAGGTTATAGAGGGATAATGATATTCCCGAAAACAATTGTTTGGTAAAAACCATAATAGGTTATAGAGGGATAATGATATTCCCGAAAACAATTGTTTGGTAAAAACCATAATAGGTTATAGAGGGATAATGATATTCCCGAAAACAATTGTTTGGTAAAAACCATAATAGGTTATAGAGGGATAATGATATTCCCGAAAACAATTGTTTGGTAAAAACCATAATAGGTTATAGAGGGATAATGATATTCCCGAAAACAATTGTTTGGTAAAAACCATAATAGGTTATAGAGGGATAATGATATTCCCGAAAACAATTGTTTGGTAAAAACCATAATAGGTTATAGAGGGATAATGATATTCCCGAAAACAATTGTTTGGTAAAAACCATAATAGGTTAGAGAGGGATAATGATATTCCCGAAAACAATTGTTTGGTAAAAACCATAATAGGTTATAGAGGGATAATGATTTTCCCGAAAACAATTGTTTGGTAAAAACCATAATAGGTTATAGAGGGATAATGATTTTCCCGAAAACAATTGTTTGGTAAAAACCATAATAGGTTAGAGAGGGATAATGATATTCCCGAAAACAATTGTTTGGTAAAAACCATAATAGGTTATAGAGGGATAATGATATTCCCGAAAACAATTGTTTGGTAAAAACCATAATAGGTTAGAGAGGGATAATGATATTCCCGAAAACAATTGTTTGGTAAAAACCATAATAGGTTATAGAGGGATAATGATATTCCCGAAAACAATTGTTTGGTAAAAACCATAATAGGTTATAGAGGGATAATGATATTCCCGAAAACAATTGTTTGGTAAAAACCATAATAGGTTATAGAGGGATAATGATATTCCCGAAAACAATTGTTTGGTAAAAACCATAATAGGTTATAGAGGGATAATGATATTCCCGAAAACAATTGTTTGGTAAAAACCATAATAGGTTATAGAGGGATAATGATATTCCCGAAAACAATTGTTTGGTAAAAACCATAATAGGTTATAGAGGGATAATGATATTCCCGAAAACAATTGTTTGGTAAAAACCATAATAGGTTATAGAGGGATAATGATATTCCCGAAAACAATTGTTTGGTAAAAACCATAATAGGTTAGAGAGGGATAATGATATTCCCGAAAACAATTGTTTGGTAAAAACCATAATAGGTTATAGAGGGATAATGATTTTCCCGAAAACAATTGTTTGGTAAAAACCATAATAGGTTATAGAGGGATAATGATTTTCCCGAAAACAATTGTTTGGTAAAAACCATAATAGGTTAGAGAGGGATAATGATATTCCCGAAAACAATTGTTTGGTAAAAACCATAATAGGTTATAGAGGGATAATGATATTCCCGAAAACAATTGTTTGGTAAAAACCATAATAGGTTAGAGAGGGATAATGATATTCCCGAAAACAATTGTTTGGTAAAAACCATAATAGGTTATAGAGGGATAATGATTTTCCCGAAAACACTTGTTTGGTAAAAACCATAATAGGTTATAGAGGGATAATGATATTCCCGAAAACAATTGTTTGGTAAAAACCATAATAGGTTATAGAGGGATAATGATATTCCCGAAAACAATTGTTTGGTAAAAACCATAATAGGTTATAGAGGGATAATGATATTCCCGAAAACAATTGTTTGGTAAAAACCATAATAGGTTATAGAGGGATAATGATATTCCCGAAAACAATTGTTTGGTAAAAACCATAATAGGTTATAGAGGGATAATGATATTCCCGAAAACAATTGTTTGGTAAAAACCATAATAGGTTATAGAGGGATAATGATATTCCCGAAAACAATTGTTTGGTAAAAACCATAATAGGTTATAGAGGGATAATGATATTCCCGAAAACAATTGTTTGGTAAAAACCATAATAGGTTATAGAGGGATAATGATATTCCCGAAAACAATTGTTTGGTAAAAACCATAATAGGTTATAGAGGGATAATGATATTCCCGAAAACAATTGTTTGGTAAAAACCATAATAGGTTAGAGAGGGATAATGATATTCCCGAAAACAATTGTTTGATAAAAACCATAATAGGTTATAGAGGGATAATGATATTCCCGAAAACAATTGTTTGGTAAAAACCATAATAGGTTATAGAGGGATAATGATATTCCCGAAAACAATTGTTTGGTAAAAACCATAATAGGTTATAGAGGGATAATGATATTCCCGAAAACAATTGTTTGGTAAAAACCATAATAGGTTATAGAGGGATAATGATATTCCCGAAAACAATTGTTTGGTAAAAACCATAATAGGTTATAGAGGGATAATGATATTCCCGAAAACAATTGTTTGGTAAAAACCATAATAGGTATAGAGGGATAATGATATTCCGAAAACAATTGTTTGGTAAAAACCATAATAGGTTATAGAGGGATAATGATATTCCCGAAAACAATTGTTTGGTAAAAACCATAATAGGTTATAGAGGGATAATGATATTCCCGAAAACAATTGTTTGGTAAAAACCATAATAGGTTATAGAGGGATAATGATATTCCCGAAAACAATTGTTTGGTAAAAACCATAATAGGTTATAGAGGGATAATGATATTCCCGAAAACAATTGTTTGGTAAAAACCATGATAGGTTATAGAGGGATAATGATGCTCCCGAAAACAAATTGTTTGGTAAAAACCATAATAGGTTATAGAGGGATAATGATATTCCCGAAAACAATTGTTTGGTAAAAACCATAATAGGTTATAGAGGGATAATGATATTCCCGAAAACAATTGTTTGGTAAAAACCATAATAGGTTATAGAGGGATAATGATATTCCCGAAAACAATTGTTTGGTAAAAACCATAATAGGTTATAGAGGGATAATGATATTCCCGAAAACAATTGTTTGGTAAAAACCATAATAGGTTAGAGAGGGATAATGATATTCCCGAAAACAATTGTTTGGTAAAAACCATAATAGGTTATAGAGGGATAATGATATTCCCGAAAACAATTGTTTGGTAAAAACCATAATAGGTTATAGAGGGATAATGATATTCCCGAAAACAATTGTTTGGTAAAAACCATAATAGGTTATAGAGGGATAATGATATTCCCGAAAACAATTGTTTGGTAAAAACCATAATAGGTTATAGAGGGATAATGATATTCCCGAAAACTATTGTTTGGTAAAAACCATAATAGGTTATAGAGGGATAATGATATTCCCGAAAACAATTGTTTGGTAAAAACCATAATAGGTTATAGAGGGATAATGATATTCCCGAAAACAATTGTTTGGTAAAACCATAATAGGTTAGAGAGGGATAATGATATTCCCGAAAACAATTGTTTGGTAAAAACCATAATAGGTTATAGAGGGATAATGATTTCCCGAAAACAATTGTTTGGTAAAAACCATAATAGGTTATAGAGGGATAATGATTTTCCCGAAAACAATTGTTTGGTAAAAACCATAATAGGTTAGAGAGGGATAATGATATTCCCGAAAACAATTGTTTGGTAAAAACCATAATAGGTTATAGAGGGATAATGATATTCCCGAAAACAATTGTTTGGTAAAAACCATAATAGGTTAGAGAGGGATAATGATATTCCCGAAAACAATTGTTTGGTAAAAACCATAATAGGTTATAGAGGGATAATGATATTCCCGAAAACAATTGTTTGGTAAAAACCATAATAGGTTATAGAGGGATAATGATATTCCCGAAAACAATTGTTTGGTAAAAACCATAATAGGTTATAGAGGGATAATGATATTCCCGAAAACAATTGTTTGGTAAAAACCATAATAGGTTATAGAGGGATAATGATATTCCCGAAAACAATTGTTTGGTAAAAACCATAATAGGTTATAGAGGGATAATGATATTCCCGAAAACAATTGTTTGGTAAAAACCATAATAGGTTATAGAGGGATAATGATATTCCCGAAAACAATTGTTTGGTAAAAACCATAATAGGTTATAGAGGGATAATGATATTCCCGAAAACAATTGTTTGGTAAAAACCATAATAGGTTATAGAGGGATAATGATATTCCCGAAAACAATTGTTTGGTAAAAACCATAATAGGTTATAGAGGGATAATGATATTCCCGAAAACAATTGTTTGGTAAAAACCATAATAGGTTATAGAGGGATAATGATATTCCCGAAAACAATTGTTTGGTAAAAACCATAATAGGTTATAGAGGGATAATGATATTCCCGAAAACAATTGTTTGGTAAAAACCATAATAGGTTATAGAGGGATAATGATATTCCCGAAAACAATTGTTTGGTAAAAACCATAATAGGTTATAGAGGGATAATGATATTCCCGAAAACAATTGTTTGGTAAAAACCATAATAGGTTATAGAGGGATAATGATATTCCCGAAAACAATTGTTTGGTAAAAACCATAATAGGTTATAGAGGGATAATGATATTCCCGAAAACAATTGTTTGGTAAAAACCATAATAGGTTATAGAGGGATAATGATATTCCCGAAAACAATTGTTTGGTAAAAACCATAATAGGTTATAGAGGGATAATGATATTCCCGAAAACAATTGTTTGGTAAAAACCATAATAGGTTATAGAGGGATAATGATATTCCCGAAAACAATTGTTTGGTAAAAACCATAATAGGTTAGAGAGGGATAATGATATTCCCGAAAACAATTGTTTGATAAAAACCATAATAGGTTATAGAGGGATAATGATATTCCCGAAAACAATTGTTTGGTAAAAACCATAATAGGTTATAGAGGGATAATGATATTGCCGAAAACAATTGTTTGGTAAAAACCATAATAGGTTATAGAGGGATAATGATATTCCCGAAAACAATTGTTTGATAAAAACCATAATAGGTTATAGAGGGATAATGATATTCCCGAAAACAATTGTTTGGTAAAAACCATAATAGGTTATAGAGGGATAATGATATTCCCGAAAACAATTGTTTGGTAAAAACCATAATAGGTTATAGAGGGATAATGATATTCCCGAAAACAATTGTTTGGTAAAAACCATAATAGGTTATAGAGGGATAATGATATTCCCGAAAACAATTGTTTGGTAAAAACCATAATAGGTTATAGAGGGATAATGATATTCCCGAAAACAATTGTTTGGTAAAAACCATAATAGGTTATAGAGGGATAATGATATTCCCGAAAACAATTGTTTGGTAAAAACCATAATAGGTTATAGAGGGATAATGATATTCCCGAAAACAATTGTTTGGTAAAAACCATAATAGGTTATAGAGGGATAATGATATTCCCGAAAACAATTGTTTGGTAAAAACCATAATAGGTTAGAGAGGGATAATGATATTCCCGAAAACAATTGTTTGATAAAAACCATAATAGGTTATAGAGGGATAATGATATTCCCGAAAACAATTGTTTGGTAAAAACCATAATAGGTTATAGAGGGATAATGATATTGCCGAAAACAATTGTTTGGTAAAAACCATAATAGGTTATAGAGGGATAATGATATTCCCGAAAACAATTGTTTGGTAAAAACCATAATAGGTTATAGAGGGATAATGATATTCCCGAAAACAATTGTTTGGTAAAAACCATAATAGGTTATAGAGGGATAATGATATTCCCGAAAACAATTGTTTGGTAAAAACCATAATAAGTTATAGAGGGATAATGATATTCCCGAAAACAATTGTTTGATAAAAACCATAATAGGTTATAGAGGGATAATGATATTCCCGAAAACAATTGTTTGGTAAAAACCATAATAGGTTATAGAGGGATAATGATATTCCCGAAAACAATTGTTTGATAAAAACCATAATAGGTTATAGAGGGATAATGATATTCCCGAAAACAATTGTTTGGTAAAAACCATAATAGGTTATAGAGGGATAATGATATTGCCGAAAACAATTGTTTGGTAAAAACCATAATAGGTTATAGAGGGATAATGATATTCCCGAAAACAATTGTTTGGTAAAAACCATAATAGGTTATAGAGGGATAATGATATTCCCGAAAACAATTGTTTGGTAAAAACCATAATAGGTTATAGAGGGATAATGATATTCCCGAAAACAATTGTTTGGTAAAAACCATAATAGGTTATAGAGGGATAATGATATTCCCGAAAACAATTGTTTGGTAAAAACCATAATAGGTTATAGAGGGATAATGATATTCCCGAAAACAATTGTTTGGTAAAAACCATAATAGGTTATAGAGGGATAATGATATTCCCGAAAACAATTGTTTGGTAAAAACCATAATAGGTTAGAGAGGGATAATGATATTCCCGAAAACAATTGTTTGATAAAAACCATAATAGGTTATAGAGGGATAATGATATTCCCGAAAACAATTGTTTGGTAAAAACCATAATAGGTTATAGAGGGATAATGATATTGCCGAAAACAATTGTTTGGTAAAAACCATAATAGGTTATAGAGGGATAATGATATTCCCGAAAACAATTGTTTGATAAAAACCATAATAGGTTATAGAGGGATAATGATATTCCCGAAAACAATTGTTTGGTAAAAACCATAATAGGTTATAGAGGGATAATGATATTCCCGAAAACAATTGTTTGGTAAAAACCATAATAGGTTATAGAGGGATAATGATATTCCCGAAAACAATTGTTTGGTAAAAACCATAATAGGTTATAGAGGGATAATGATATTCCCGAAAACAATTGTTTGGTAAAAACCATAATAGGTTATAGAGGGATAATGATATTCCCGAAAACAATTGTTTGGTAAAAACCATAATAGGTTATAGAGGGATAATGATATTCCCGAAAACAATTGTTTGGTAAAAACCATAATAGGTTATAGAGGGATAATGATATTCCCGAAAACAATTGTTTGGTAAAAACCATAATAGGTTATAGAGGGATAATGATATTCCCGAAAACAATTGTTTGGTAAAAACCATAATAGGTTAGAGAGGGATAATGATATTCCCGAAAACAATTGTTTGATAAAAACCATAATAGGTTATAGAGGGATAATGATATTCCCGAAAACAATTGTTTGGTAAAAACCATAATAGGTTATAGAGGGATAATGATATTGCCGAAAACAATTGTTTGGTAAAAACCATAATAGGTTATAGAGGGATAATGATATTCCCGAAAACAATTGTTTGGTAAAAACCATAATAGGTTATAGAGGGATAATGATATTCCCGAAAACAATTGTTTGGTAAAAACCATAATAGGTTATAGAGGGATAATGATATTCCCGAAAACAATTGTTTGGTAAAAACCATAATAAGTTATAGAGGGATAATGATATTCCCGAAAACAATTGTTTGATAAAAACCATAATAGGTTATAGAGGGATAATGATATTCCCGAAAACAATTGTTTGGTAAAAACCATAATAGGTTATAGAGGGATAATGATATTCCCGAAAACAATTGTTTGATAAAAACCATAATAGGTTATAGAGGGATAATGATATTCCCGAAAACAATTGTTTGGTAAAAACCATAATAGGTTATAGAGGGATAATGATATTGCCGAAAACAATTGTTTGGTAAAAACCATAATAGGTTATAGAGGGATAATGATATTCCCGAAAACAATTGTTTGGTAAAAACCATAATAGGTTATAGAGGGATAATGATATTCCCGAAAACAATTGTTTGGTAAAAACCATAATAGGTTATAGAGGGATAATGATATTCCCGAAAACAATTGTTTGGTAAAAACCATAATAGGTTATAGAGGGATAATGATATTCCCGAAAACAATTGTTTGATAAAAACCATAATAGGTTATAGAGGGATAATGATATTCCCGAAAACAATTGTTTGGTAAAAACCATAATAGGTTATAGAGGGATAATGATATTCCCGAAAACAATTGTTTGGTAAAAACCATAATAGGTTATAGAGGGATAATGATATTCCCGAAAACAATTGTTTGGTAAAAACCATAATAGGTTATAGAGGGATAATGATATTCCCGAAAACAATTGTTTGGTAAAAACCATAATAGGTTATAGAGGGATAATGATATTCCCGAAAACAATTGTTTGGTAAAAACCATAATAGGTTATAGAGGGATAATGATATTCCCGAAAACAATTGTTTGGTAAAAACCATAATAGGTTATAGAGGGATAATGATATTCCCGAAAACAATTGTTTGGTAAAAACCATAATAGGTTATAGAGGGATAATGATATTCCCGAAAACAATTGTTTGGTAAAAACCATAATAGGTTATAGAGGGATAATGATATTCCCGAAAACAATTGTTTGGTAAAAACCATAATAGGTTATAGAGGGATAATGATATTCCCGAAAACAATTGTTTGGTAAAAACCATAATAGGTTATAGAGGGATAATGATATTCCCGAAAACAATTGTTTGGTAAAAACCATAATAGGTTATAGAGGGATAATGATATTCCCGAAAACAATTGTTTGGTAAAAACCATAATAGGTTATAGAGGGATAATGATATTCCCGAAAACAATTGTTTGGTAAAAACCATAATAGGTTATAGAGGGATAATGATATTCCCGAAAACAATTGTTTGGTAAAAACCATAATAGGTTAGAGAGGGATAATGATATTCCCGAAAACAATTGTTTGATAAAAACCATAATAGGTTATAGAGGGATAATGATATTCCCGAAAACAATTGTTTGGTAAAAACCATAATAGGTTATAGAGGGATAATGATATTGCCGAAAACAATTGTTTGGTAAAAACCATAATAGGTTATAGAGGGATAATGATATTCCCGAAAACAATTGTTTGATAAAAACCATAATAGGTTATAGAGGGATAATGATATTCCCGAAAACAATTGTTTGGTAAAAACCATAATAGGTTATAGAGGGATAATGATATTCCCGAAAACAATTGTTTGGTAAAAACCATAATAGGTTATAGAGGGATAATGATATTCCCGAAAACAATTGTTTGGTAAAAACCATAATAAGTTATAGAGGGATAATGATATTCCCGAAAACAATTGTTTGGTAAAAACCATAATAGGTTATAGAGGGATAATGATATTCCCGAAAACAATTGTTTGATAAAAACCATAATAGGTTATAGAGGGATAATGATATTCCCGAAAACAATTGTTTGGTAAAAACCATAATAGGTTATAGAGGGATAATGATATTGCCGAAAACAATTGTTTGGTAAAAACCATAATAGGTTATAGAGGGATAATGATATTCCCGAAAACAATTGTTTGGTAAAAACCATAATAGGTTATAGAGGGATAATGATATTCCCGAAAACAATTGTTTGGTAAAAACCATAATAGGTTATAGAGGGATAATGATATTCCCGAAAACAATTGTTTGGTAAAAACCATAATAGGTTATAGAGGGATAATGATATTCCCGAAAACAATTGTTTGGTAAAAACCATAATAGGTTATAGAGGGATAATGATATTCCCGAAAACAATTGTTTGGTAAAAACCATAATAGGTTATAGAGGGATAATGATATTCCCGAAAACAATTGTTTGATAAAAACCATAATAGGTTATAGAGGGATAATGATATTCCCGAAAACAATTGTTTGGTAAAAACCATAATAGGTTATAGAGGGATAATGATATTGCCGAAAACAATTGTTTGGTAAAAACCATAATAGGTTATAGAGGGATAATGATATTCCCGAAAACAATTGTTTGGTAAAAACCATAATAGGTTATAGAGGGATAATGATATTCCCGAAAACAATTGTTTGGTAAAAACCATAATAGGTTATAGAGGGATAATGATATTCCCGAAAACAATTGTTTGGTAAAAACCATAATAAGTTATAGAGGGATAATGATATTCCCGAAAACAATTGTTTGATAAAAACCATAATAGGTTATAGAGGGATAATGATATTCCCGAAAACAATTGTTTGGTAAAAACCATAATAGGTTATAGAGGGATAATGATATTCCCGAAAACAATTGTTTGATAAAAACCATAATAGGTTATAGAGGGATAATGATATTCCCGAAAACAATTGTTTGGTAAAAACCATAATAGGTTATAGAGGGATAATGATATTGCCGAAAACAATTGTTTGGTAAAAACCATAATAGGTTATAGAGGGATAATGATATTCCCGAAAACAATTGTTTGGTAAAAACCATAATAGGTTATAGAGGGATAATGATATTCCCGAAAACAATTGTTTGGTAAAAACCATAATAGGTTATAGAGGGATAATGATATTCCCGAAAACAATTGTTTGGTAAAAACCATAATAGGTTATAGAGGGATAATGATATTCCCGAAAACAATTGTTTGATAAAAACCATAATAGGTTATAGAGGGATAATGATATTCCCGAAAACAATTGTTTGGTAAAAACCATAATAGGTTATAGAGGGATAATGATATTCCCGAAAACAATTGTTTGGTAAAAACCATAATAGGTTATAGAGGGATAATGATATTCCCGAAAACAATTGTTTGGTAAAAACCATAATAGGTTATAGAGGGATAATGATATTCCCGAAAACAATTGTTTGGTAAAAACCATAATAGGTTATAGAGGGATAATGATATTCCCGAAAACAATTGTTTGGTAAAAACCATAATAGGTTATAGAGGGATAATGATATTCCCGAAAACAATTGTTTGGTAAAAACCATAATAGGTTATAGAGGGATAATGATATTCCCGAAAACAATTGTTTGGTAAAAACCATAATAGTTTATAGAGGGATAATGATATTCCCGAAAACAATTGTTTGGTAAAAACCATAATAGGTTATAGAGGGATAATGATATTCCCGAAAACAATTGTTTGGTAAAAACCATAATAGGTTATAGAGGGATAATGATATTCCCGAAAACAATTGTTTGGTAAAAACCATAATAGGTTATAGAGGGATAATGATATTCCCGAAAACAATTGTTTGGTAAAAACCATAATAGGTTAGAGAGGGATAATGATATTCCCGAAAACAATTGTTTGGTAAAAACCATAATAGGTTATAGAGGGATAATGATATTCCCGAAAACAATTGTTTGGTAAAAACCATAATAGGTTATAGAGGGATAATGATATTCCCGAAAACAATTGTTTGGTAAAAACCATAATAGGTTAGAGAGGGATAATGATATTCCCGAAAACAATTGTTTGATAAAAACCATAATAGGTTATAGAGGGATAATGATATTCCCGAAAACAATTGTTTGGTAAAAACCATAATAGGTTATAGAGGGATAATGATATTGCCGAAAACAATTGTTTGGTAAAAACCATAATAGGTTATAGAGGGATAATGATATTCCCGAAAACAATTGTTTGGTAAAAACCATAATAGGTTATAGAGGGATAATGATATTCCCGAAAACAATTGTTTGGTAAAAACCATAATAGGTTATAGAGGGATAATGATATTCCCGAAAACAATTGTTTGATAAAAACCATAATAGGTTATAGAGGGATAATGATATTCCCGAAAACAATTGTTTTGTCGAAAATTTCTTAAATTTTCGTCGAAGGATGAAATTAATTAAATTATTAATTTTTCCGTTCCTATTTTTTTATGACATCACTTTTTAGTGATCGTTATCGCCTACTTTGCTCTTTCTCTCTTTTTTCCATAAAATGGATAAATTTATCCATTTTATCTTAAATTCCAATCTAAAAATTATTAATAATTTCATCCAAAAGGGAAAAAAGGGAGAAAGTGCATTTCCGCCAACATTATTAAAACATATAATTTTTTATGTTTTCTATTTTTGCCATTTCCCCACATTTTTTACCACACACATTGAAAATGTCCTATTTAAGCCAATTTTTTCCCCTTACACCAACATTCATTATAACATTCTTACATTCATATATACATTCTGTTAACCATTTTTCAAAACCTTCGCATATTCCAATTAGCCCCTTTTTAATAACCACACATACATACAATTATAAATTTTCTTTAACTAAATAAATATTTTTTAATATTCTTGTATTTTAATATTCTTTGGTAATATTCTGTGAATATTCTTTGGGAATATTCAATTGTTCGTCTATCGTCTAAACTTGGCCATCCATCCAAAACTTTCGCCTAATCGCCTAACATTCTTTAAATTGGTTTGCCACGTCTTAATCTTTGGGATTAAGACGCTCATCATCCTCAACACACTTTCGACTATCTTTTAGCGGCGAACTCCTAGTTCCCTCTTGGGAATCCCGACCTAGGTAGTTCCCGTTAAAATTGGTGCCACGACCCGGGACAGCCGTCGACATTCATCAGTCAACACAAACAAACAAACAACCAATTCCGACTTTTGTAGTCGGCACATTTCGACTAATTGTTCGTCTGCGCCAAAAGGATCAGCCGTCGTCAAAGACCCACATTCCCAGCAGAACAAACGACTATTAGTTGAGCAAGTACAGCGACCACCAGCCGTCTAACTGTACACCATTAGTTTTATTTGGCAAACCGCGTCTAACCAACCATCAATGGCACGAATTATACGTCAAGAACTTTATGGAACGACAAGAGCTCTCGTCGAACACCTCAAAATCGCCGAATCTTGCATTGTCCAACTCAAATCAAAACCGTCAATAGAGAAGGAAGATGAACTGGCAGCATCAGTGGAAATGGAACTCGTCCATCTTACAGAACGTACCAACCAACTTCAAACCATCATCAGCAAATATAATCAATTTATGGATGGCCTCGACGAACAACAGCAAAACGAACATGCAGACTACCTCGCCAATTTCCTAACATACGACAAAATATCCGACCAGAACTTGGAAAATGCAGAACAATGGCCAGTCTCCAAATTGGTCGACAGAGCAAATGAAGTGATCAACCGCATCAAAGCATATAGAGTCATTCGACAAATGACTACGGACAGCAATAGCAATAATTCGCCAAGAGCGCCTAGTGTACAAGGATCAACATCAGCGAACATGGTCGACAATCAAACTCCGCTACGCCAAGAAAGACGTCAATTTCTTTCTGATGACGAAGAAGAACATGATTGGAGGCAAAATCGTCGAATGCGTCAACCAAGTGCGCCAGACTTTGAAGAACCGAGTATTGGAAATCAGCATGAGACATCACGTCAAACTTACGACTATCAGCATACCAACTCATTCCAGCAACCACAATATGGGCTTCCTAATGCTTTGAAGGTCGACAGCGTCCGTCTCCCAACATTTGGTGGCGACATACGTGATTGGCGCACCTTTTGGGCAGCTTTTGAACATGCAGTCGACAAGCAACAGTATCCGTCTTTTCAGAAGCATCTCCTGCTTCTGCAATACCTCAAAGAAGGATCAGCAGCCAGAGAAGCAATTAGTGGTTATCCACCATCCGACGACAATTACAAAATCGTCAAGGAAATTCTAAAAAAGAAGTATGGTAACGGCGACCAACTTAGCAACCAACTTCAGGCACAACTTCTCAAACTTCCGCCGATCAGGAACAACCTTCGCGAACTCACGCAATTCCAGAAGGATATTGAAAGAATTTGTCTTCAATTGGAATATTTGGACAACCAATCGCCTATGTTCCTATGCAACATCATCAAGTCCAAACTTCCACATGGCATTCTCCAAGAACTCATCGCAAAGGAACTTGACTCGCCTAAGAAGTGGACACACAAAGAATTGCGACGAGCTCTGGAAAACATCGTCAACATTCGCCAAGCCACCGACGAATGCATGAATTCATTTCACGACGAACCACCACGTCGACAAGAAGTGCAAAGAAGTAATCAGCAACAAGTGCGTCAAGAGGTTCGACAATTGCCACGCCAAATGGAAAATACCAGAGCATTTCCGGTATTCGCCAACGCCAATAACACCAGCGCCAATAACGCCAACGCCAATTACGTCAACCGTGGAGAACAACAACTTCCACAATCATGTTCTTTGTGCGCCATGGTTGGACACAAACCAAGCAGATGCCCCTCATATTCGACACCTCAACAGCGCAAACTTCGTCTATTGGAACAAAGCAGATGTTTGAAGTGCCTCCAGCAAAGTCATACGACAGAGCAATGCCAGCGATCTTTTATTTGCCGTCAGTGTGGAGGCGACGACCATCACTTCCTTATATGCATACCACCGCAGGCAAAAATCGACTATCCAACTCTTCAAGCGGTCTCATATGCACCACGTCTAGCTTTGCAATCTTCGGTTCAATCGCCAACACCACCGGCAAGATCAGTGCAACAGACAGTTTCCAAGATGCCTCAACGCCAAACACCTCCGCGCCGAAATGATCGACCAATGCCAAAAGTAACTGGTGGAAATGCGACAGCACTCAACAATCAACGTGCTACGACGACAATGAGTTCACTCCAAGAAGCAACAGACTCTGTTAAAGAAGTTAAAGAAGAGACTACACCACCAGTCAATGAAATTCAAAAGGTAGCAAATGAACCTGAAGAAGTCAAAGAAGAAGCAAAAGAAGCACCTGACTCGTCAACTTACTTGACAGCACGACAAAATGACAACAAAACTCATTTAATGACAATCATCATCAACGTCTCGTGCCCGGGAGGTCCAAGAGAAGGAATTCCAGCAATGGTCTTCTTCGACTCAGGAAGCCAAACAAGCTACATCGCCAAAGAACTTGTCAATCGCCTTCAGCCGCCAAAACTTTCTGAAGAAGTACTTCGCATACACACCTTTGCGAATCAAAACCCGAAGACAGTTCACTCACCACTTGTCTCAATTCGTCTAAAACGTCAAGACGGCGAATGGGAGCCGATGCAGCTTAACACCATCGACGAAATTTCAACTTCAATGGAAACCTTCCAATTCATTGGACAAAACGACTGCGTCGAGCCAGTTAAAGGAACACCATCAATATTAATTGGGATTCGTGAATTCTGGAAATTCGTCACCGGCTTTCAACAACTTGGCCCCAAGCTCTACAAAATTCAAACCGTCTTTGGAGACGTCTTAGGAGGTGAATCTTGCTTCACGTCGACTAACTCGCCTAAAACATTCATGGCAATCACCGACGACGACAAAGAAGACACTCTCAAACCAAATGACGTCGAGAACTTTTGGGCTCTTGAATCTATTGGAATAAAGGAGAACCCGGCTGAGAAGGACGACGATACCGCCATGCGACTATTTGAACAATCAATACGTCAAAAACCCAATGGCACCTACACTGTTCGTCTACCTTGGAGAGAACCTCGACCAACCATCAACTCAAATTGGACAATGGCCTATAGCCGCCTTCAAGCTAACATCAAACGTCTAATTCAATCGCCCGAACTTCTCGCCAAATACGACAAAAACCTGCGCGACCAAGAAGAGAAAGGAATAATTGAAGAAACCGGCCGCGACAAAGAAGAATTCTTCATGCCTCATCACGCTGTCATCAATCCAAAGAAGTTACGGATCGTCTTAGATGCTAGTGCTCATCCCAACGGAGCAGCAAGCCTCAATCAAGCCTTGTACCGAGGACCTGTGCTACTACCAACACTCGTCGGAATGCTTATGCGTTGGAGAACATGCCTTATTCCAATATTGTCTGACGTCCAAGCTGCCTTTCACACCATCGAAATGCTACCTGAGGATCGACAATTTTGCAAAATTCTTTGGTTGCGGGATGTCAACAAGCCGATCACCACAGACAACTTAGTCGTCAAACGCTACACGAAGATGGTCTTTGGGGTCATCTCATCACCTTTCGTCTTAGCAGCAGTGTTATTGCATCACTACGCCAAATTCAACACAGAAGTGTCGAAAGAAATGGCAAAGAACACATACGTCGACAACATTCTCTTGCAATGTTCAACAGAAGAAGAGGCCCTCGACAAGATGAAAACCGCCAAAGAAATATTTAAGAAGGCAGCAATGAATTTACGAGAATTCCTCAGCCACCGACAAACAATCATGGAACAAATACCAGAAGAAGACCGACTCGACAAAGCCAAAGCTCAAGTCTTGGGCATTAAATGGGACACAGACAACGACTCAATCACACACAAATTTCCAAAAGAGGACGTCAACATCGTCACTCGTCGAACTGTACTCAGTGCATTGGCCAGCATATACGACCCGTTGGGACTTATCAACCCATGCTTGCTTCACGTCAAACTTTTCTTCCAACGACTATGGGACAACGAAAGAACATGGGATACGCCAATAAATGCAGAAGAAACGACAGAATGGCAAAACATCAAGCAATGTTGGAACGACCAAACCATCACGCTTCCTCGACAAGCAATTATAGACAACCCAACTGAATGGCAACTACATGTGTTCAGTGATGCATCTGAAAATGCCTATGCCACCTGCGTCTATTTGAGAACGTCAAATGGCTCGAACGTCAAATCAACACTCATTTTTGCAAGAAATCGTCTGCGCCCAAAGAAAGCCAAGTCAAGCCTCACCATCCCAAGAATGGAACTACTTGGCGCCCTAATAGCCGTCCGAGCGAAAATACACGTCGAAAAGGAACTACATCGACCAATCAGTGGCGTCCATTTCTGGTTGGACTCACGCATTGTTCTGGCTTGGATTCAATCCGTCGACCCAAAACCTCAATTTGAGCAACGACGACTAACAGAAATTCGTGATGGCGCCAAAGGAACTTTTCATTTCGTCAGAACCGACCAAAATTCCGCCGACATCGCGACACGTGGTTCAACACCTATGGAACTACAACAGTCGACTCTTTGGTGGAATGGCCCAGAATGGATCGTTCAACCATCCGACGATTGGCCTGACGAATTATCTTTCAACATCGACAAACAAGCAGAAGACAATACCATCACCGACAAAACCGACACAATAGCATTTTCGACTAAAGAACCAGAACCGCCGACAATAGACCCTGGAAGGTTTAGCTCCATCTTCACTCTCCTTCGAGTGGTGATCTGGATTATTCGCTTCATGGGACGACATCGACCGAATGTTCTCAACATTGGAACTTCTAAAGTCTCATGCCAGGGACCTATGACTGTCGACGATTACCGAGCAGCACGAATCTTCATCATACGACAAGAACAGAAACGTCTATTGGTAAGCTATACAACACACCCCACGGCAATTAACAGCGATGGACTTTTATGTTTGAAAACCCGCGTCAACTTCTGCAATGGCCCCGAAACAATGGCACTGCCAATCCTCCTTGATCGACATTCGCCATTAACTCGGCTATTGGTGGAAGAAATACACGTCGACCTCAAACATGCTGGCGTCGATTGGACAATGACTGTATTTCTCAGCCGCTACTGGATGCCTCAATCTCGTCGAACAATCAGAGGAATTCTTCATAAATGCCTTCAATGCCGTCGACAACATGCACCACCATTTGTCCGTCCATTAATGCCTCAACTTCCGCCTATGCGTGTTCGACCAGCAAAGCCTTTTGAATTTATAGGCATCGACTTCCTTGGACCGACTACCACCAACTACGCCGGCCAAAACGTCAAAACATGGATTATCATCATTTGTTGTATGGTCACCCGCGGCATCTACCTGGAACCAACTCGAGATATGTCATCAATATCTGTCGTCAACGTCTTACGTCGATTCATCAGTCGCCGAGGCAAACCACGACGAATATTGAGCGACAACGCGCCGACCTTTATTCAAGTACACAAAGCTTTGGATCTACTCACTGGACCGCCGCCTGAAAATCCGCCTTGGGACTACACGACTAAGAATGGCATTCGATGGGACTTCATACCTTCCTATGCACCGTGGATGGGAGCAACATACGAGCGACTCATTGGACTCGTCAAAAGAGCAATTCAACGCACCATCGGCAAAAGAATTCTCGACTACGATGACTTAGGTGCATTCTTAGCTGAAGTGGAAGCAAGCGTCAATAGTCGACCAATAACCTGGGTGTCAGACCAACCTGGAGCACCATTACCTTTAACGCCTAAAGACCTCATCCAAAACAATGGGCCGAACGACCTTGGACCAACAGATTGCGAACTCGACTACGACGACGAAAAATTAAATGGACCTGAGAAACTGGCAGCACTCTGGACCGCATACAGAGAAGCAGCAGACGTCTTTTGGGCCCGATGGAGCAACGAATACATTCTGGCCATCAGAGAACGTGCTGGTTGGACACACAAAGGACCACGTTCTCAAACAACATCACCACCAAAGATTGGTCAAATTGTGCTCGTCGAGATGGATCTTCGTCCCCGCAATCTATGGCCTTTGGCAAAAATCGTCGAACTTAATGGCTCGTCTAATGAAATTCGCAGCGTCAATCTTTTAACTGGAGATGGGAAGATCATCACTCGACCAGTCAGCCGACTATGTCCATTGGAAACTGAAATCGACGATCATATAGCGACAAACATCTCAGAAAATCAAGAGGAAACGCCTAAAGAACCGTCAAAACCAATTCGTCAACATCAAATGACTCTCAGACCACGCAAATCAGTCGTCAATACAACAACACTAGTGGCTATTATCGTCTTACTCGCCAACATCCTAGCATTTGGAACCACAACACCTTGGTATCGATGCGGCCAATACGACTATTCTTGCCTTCTCAGCTTATCGACCATTGCTTCAGCACTCGCGCTCTATGAGTTCAAGTGCGACAATTGCCAACTCCAATGCTCGGCTAAAGGAGTTATCGTCAAAGCACCGCCTGAAGTTCAAAAGACAGCAGTTTGTTGTATGAAGAATTGTATCGACCACACCGACATGAAAGAATACACATACGAACTCGCCGCCGAAATCCTTATTAACGACTATGAATGCGAAGCCTGGTTCTGGCAGAACTCACACAACAGCATTACAAAGAAGATCAATTGCCCGGCCGTAAATGAATGTGACCTATTCGATTGCTACTTTTGCTTCGAACAACTGGCTAATCCGACTTGCAACCCGAAATGGTCAACATTCCTATTTCTGTTAGGAATTTTCGCCTTCAGCAGTTTGGTTGGATGTTTCATCACCATCTTCAGTTCTATCCGTGTTATCGTCAATCTATTCGTCAACGGCTCAACGACAATACTAAAAGCTTTAACGTTTCCCTTCCGTTGGATGTTCGACAAAATCTACTATAAGAACAGCGACAGTTGGAAACGACAAATCAATTACGCCGAAAAGAAGATGTACACGAGACTCAGAAATATTCATCACACAAGCCATCAATTCAGAAGAAGAGTGTCAAACATCATTTTAATTTCGACAATCATCACATCACTTATTATTCCGACTATTGCAGTTATCTCAATCACAACGCAAACTGAAACTTGCGTGAGAGGAACAACTGGTTTAACTTGCACCGTCAATAGCGCCAACACACTTACGTTATTACCTGCCGGCCAAGTCAACACATTGCTTCTTCGCGACGAACATGGACTAACTCTTGGCACGTTGTCAATGCGTCTAACATCTTTGAAAATGGCCTGCCATCAACAATCAATCGCCTGGTTACGTTCATATCGCGTCGAACCAACAGCCGTCAAAAGATGTCCCCGAGCTGGCTCATGTTTCAACGACCATTGTGAAAATGTCCGACCAAATAGTTACGTCAAAGAACTACAAGTTGGACGAGAACTACCAGGCAACACGTTCTGTATACCATCGACAAGTTTTTGGGGCAACAGCTGTGGACTTCCAACATCAGCTTGCCTATACTACAGATATTTTGCTCGACCAACAAGTTCAACCGTCTTCGAAGTCTTCACCTGCCCAAGTTGGAGCCCAATAATGGACGTCGAACTCGCGATAGAAACAAATGGTGGCAAACGACTATCAAAATCCATCATTTTACATCCTGGCATCACGTCTGCGTGGGGAAACATAACCATCACACCTTTGGCAATCTCTCTTCCGCCTATGCCGGTACTTGGATCAACATTCGTCACTAATGGACAAACCGTCTCAATCGTCAGTCGACTACCTGTTGATCTACACTGTGCAACAGAAGAAGCAGCTCGGTCCTTAAACTGTTCACTCGACCAAGAAGCATGCAAAGAATGTTTCCCGAACCACAATGATGGAACAGTGGAATGCAACTGCCGAGATGTGGACCTCGATGCCATAATGGAGAACCCAGAAACACGACTACCAATCACCAGAGCGAAAGTATGGCTGGAAAACAACGGACCATCAATTTCAGCAACATACGTCTATGCGCCTATTCAAATACATCTTCAAATGAAAAGCCTTGCACTCCATCTTCAACTTCGTGACTCAAAATGCTTTATGGATGAAGCTCAACTACATGGATGTTACAGATGTGGAGCTGGAGCTCAAATAACATACAAATGCCGATCAGACAACGCCAACGTCTTAGCCACTGTCAAATGTGAAGATGGGATTTTATTCGTCGCTCACTGCTCGACAAATGGAACCCTCGGCAAAGAAGTGATACCAATCGACTATCCAGATGTCAACACTATTTGTACCGTCGACTGTCCGGCTGGAGAGACCAACTTCAACCTCAATGGCAGCCTTTATTACATCCCTCTTCGACGACAATGGGGACATCAGCAACATCGATCAAAACAACTTATTTTGGACCCAGAAACATTCAGTTTTTGGCCCGATCTTGGATTCGACTTATGGATACTCGGCAAACTTCTTCAAGGAGGACCAATTTTTCTTGGCATCATAATGTCAATTGGACTTGCGTTACTCGCCGTATACCTCTTCATGCGACTATCGCCAATATTCCGAATTTATCGACAAATGGCCAGAACAATTACCATCTTTGCAATTCTGGCACAAGTTCAAGCAGTCAAGATAACAACAATCGACAAACTCGAACAAATTTCGTCTGCGCCTATATCGTCGAAATACACATTTGGATGGAATCTCTTTGGAATTTCCGTCGTTTCGACTATTATAATATGCCTAATGATTCGAACCATCTATCTACATACGCCAAAACCCTTTCGTCCATTTTTCCGACAAAAACGCCAAAAACGATTTGCGCCGATTTTACCCTTCAACTCAACACTTTACATTCCAATCATAATTTTTGCACTTTCTGTGTGGCCGGCCGGATGTTCCCTTCAGAAAAAGGAAAACACTCTTCAACGACTAACTAGCCCACCCACATTCATACTTATTGCAGCAAAGAGAACTAATAAAATTCCAATCGACTATCAACACGCTCAATCATCATGGGAAAATAAAATTATTGTCGACACGCCTAGTATTATAAATATACAATTTCAATCGACAATAATTCATTCATTCAACAACTCAGTTCTGCTCGTCTACGCCAAATTCAAAATGTCTTCACGTCCATTATCGCCATTCAACAACGGAGGTTTTGGAACACCTCGTAACAGTCGTCAAATGGAACCGCAATTCCCACGAACACCTTCCCCACCTCGCAATCGTCATGCATCAAATCCACCTCCGTTTAATCGTCAAATATCTCCAACACACTTACATTCTCGTCGAACCGGAAATCGTCAACGATTAGAAGTTACAGAACGCCTAGATGAATATATAGCAGCACGATTTGGGAACAATTGGTGGAAAACCGTTGCGACTATCGACAAAATTAACCGCCAACTTAGAGGATTAATGATACGTGACCACACCAACGGTAACAACATCACAGACTGGGACTGCATCACCTACAAGCCAGCACAGAAACTTCTTGTTCAACCCGGCGAAACCGTAACACAACATTGGCAAATGAAAGGACTTCCAATTAGGGAACCATATCTCCCGGTACTACGACAATTTGGTGGCATCCGTGGAACATCACGTCAATCCCGCCAACGTCAACGTCGAGGATTTATCCCTTGGCAAATGGGATACGACCACAAAAGCTACTTCCCTTTGCAAAACTTGGAAATCGTAATTCCTACACCATTGGCAAAACCTAAAGAAGATCGTCAAGAAGATCAACAACCTCGTCAAATTCATGTAATCACCGAAGCAACGCGTCAAAAAATTATCGACAAACTTGTAAAGACAAGAGATGAAATCAATGACGTCATCGAATTTGTTCAACAACTTGCGCCTTCTGAGCAACCTTCAACCTCTTGGAGTTGGAATGGAGGAGAGCAGTAAAGAAATTTTATTTTTTATATTTCTATCTTTCTTTTCCCCTATTCATTACTTTGTATTTATCCCCTATTCCTTAATCTTTTTCTTTGTAATTTTTTCAAATGTTGGGAATGGATGGAACATCAATTCAAATGTCAGCAAAATGGGTCCTCGTCAAATGTTCAACATATCGCCTAACCGTCTAAACTTTAACGTCAAAACTCAACAAAATAAACTTCACAACAAAAAGCATCAACTTTAAATAATAAAAAGCATCTTTATAAATGAAATTTATTGGCGAAGCCAATCAACTTTGATAATTTAAAAATAAAAGGAACGTGGTGAAACATCATAAATTTAAAATTCAACATCTTCAAACAATAAGCAAATCTTCAAACCAACTTAACAACAAAACTTAAAAAGCAAATCGTCAAATGGAATATCGACTAAAACTTTAAATCGACTAATCAACATAACCCTTAACAACTAAGGACCCACTGATGTGCTTGCCCGCGGCAATGTCGAAAATTTCTTAAATTTTCGTCGAAGGATGAAATTAATTAAATTATTAATTTTTCCGTTCCTATTTTTTTATGACATCACTTTTTAGTGATCGTTATCGCCTACTTTGCTCTTTCTCTCTTTTTTCCATAAAATGGATAAATTTATCCATTTTATCTTAAATTCCAATCTAAAAATTATTAATAATTTCATCCAAAAGGGAAAAAAGGGAGAAAGTGCATTTCCGCCAACATTATTAAAAACATATAATTTTTTATGTTTTCTATTTTTGCCATTTCCCCACATTTTTTACCACACACATTGAAAATGTCCTATTTAAGCCAATTTTTTCCCCTTACACCAACATTCATTATAACATTCTTACATTCATATATACATTCTGTTAACCATTTTTCAAAACCTTCGCATATTCCAATTAGCCCCTTTTTAATAACCACACATACATACAATTATAAATTTTCTTTAACTAAATAAATATTTTTTAATATTCTTGTATTTTAATATTCTTTGGTAATATTCTGTGAATATTCTTTGGGAATATTCAATTGTTCGTCTATCGTCTAAACTTGGCCATCCATCCAAAACTTTCGCCTAATCGCCTAACATTCTTTAAATTGGTTTGCCACGTCTTAATCTTTGGGATTAAGACGCTCATCATCCTCAACACACTTTCGACTATCTTTTAGCGGCGAACTCCTAGTTCCGTCTTGGGAATCCCGACCTAGGTAGTTCCCGTTATGTTTGGTAAAAACCATAATATGTTATAGAGGGATAATGATATTGCCGAAAACAATTGTTTGGTAAAAACCATAATATGTTATAGAGGGATAATGATATTCCCGAAAACAATTGTTTGATAAAAACCATAATAGGTTATAGAGGGATAATGATATTCCCGAAAACAATTGTTTGGTAAAAACCATAATAGGTTATAGAGGGATAATGATATTCCCGAAAACAATTGTTTGGTAAAAACCATAATAGGTTATAGAGGGATAATGATATTGCCGAAAACAATTGTTTGGTAAAAACCATAATATGTTATAGAGGGATAATGATATTGCCGAAAACAATTGTTTGGTAAAAACCATAATAGGTTATAGAGGGATAATGATATTGCCGAAAACAATTGTTTGGTAAAAACCATAATAGGTTATAGAGGGATAATGATATTGCCGAAAACAATTGTTTGGTAAAAACCATAATAGGTTATAGAGGGATAATGATATTGCCGAAAACAATTGTTTGGTAAAAACCATAATAGGTTATAGAGGGATAATGATATTGCCGAAAACAATTGTTTGGTAAAAACCATAATAGGTTATAGAGGGATAATGATATTGCCGAAAACAATTGTTTGGTAAAAACCATAATATGTTATAGAGGGATAATGATATTGCCGAAAACAATTGTTTGGTAAAAACCATAATAGGTTATAGAGGGATAATGATATTGCCGAAAACAATTGTTTGGTAAAAACCATAATAGGTTATAGAGGGATAATGATATTGCCGAAAACAATTGTTTGGTAAAAACCATAATAGGTTATAGAGGGATAATGATATTCCCGAAAACAATTGTTTGATAAAAACCATAATAGGTTATAGAGGGATAATGATATTCCCGAAAACAATTGTTTGGTAAAAACCATAATAGGTTATAGAGGGATAATGATATTGCCGAAAACAATTGTTTGGTAAAAACCATAATAGGTTATAGAGGGATAATGATATTCCCGAAAACAATTGTTTGGTAAAAACCATAATAGGTTATAGAGGGATAATGATATTGCCGAAAACAATTGTTTGGTAAAAACCATAATATGTTATAGAGGGATAATGATATTCCCGAAAACAATTGTTTGATAAAAACCATAATAGGTTATAGAGGGATAATGATATTCCCGAAAACAATTGTTTGGTAAAAACCATAATAGGTTATAGAGGGATAATGATATTCCCGAAAACAATTGTTTGGTAAAAACCATAATATGTTATAGAGGGATAATGATATTCCCGAAAACAATTGTTTGATAAAAACCATAATAGGTTATAGAGGGATAATGATATTCCCGAAAACAATTGTTTGGTAAAAACCATAATAGGTTATAGAGGGATAATGATATTCCCGAAAACAATTGTTTGGTAAAAACCATAATAGGTTATAGAGGGATAATGATATTCCCGAAAACAATTGTTTGGTAAAAACCATAATAGGTTATAGAGGGATAATGATATTCCCGAAAACAATTGTTTGGTAAAAACCATAATAGGTTATAGAGGGATAATGATATTGCCGAAAACAATTGTTTGGTAAAAACCATAATAGGTTATAGAGGGATAATGATATTGCCGAAAACAATTGTTTGGTAAAAACCATAATAGGTTATAGAGGGATAATGATATTCCCGAAAACAATTGTTTGGTAAAAACCATAATAGGTTATAGAGGGATAATGATATTGCCGAAAACAATTGTTTGGTAAAAACCATAATATGTTATAGAGGGATAATGATATTCCCGAAAACAATTGTTTGATAAAAACCATAATAGGTTATAGAGGGATAATGATATTCCCGAAAACAATTGTTTGGTAAAAACCATAATAGGTTATAGAGGGATAATGATATTCCCGAAAACAATTGTTTGGTAAAAACCATAATATGTTATAGAGGGATAATGATATTCCCGAAAACAATTGTTTGATAAAAACCATAATAGGTTATAGAGGGATAATGATATTCCCGAAAACAATTGTTTGGTAAAAACCATAATAGGTTATAGAGGGATAATGATATTCCCGAAAACAATTGTTTGGTAAAAACCATAATAGGTTATAGAGGGATAATGATATTGCCGAAAACAATTGTTTGGTAAAAACCATAATAGGTTATAGAGGGATAATGATATTCCCGAAAACAATTGTTTGGTAAAAACCATAATAGGTTATAGAGGGATAATGATATTCCCGAAAACAATTGTTTGGTAAAAACCATAATAGGTTATAGAGGGATAATGATATTCCCGAAAACAATTGTTTGGTAAAAACCATAATAGGTTATAGAGGGATAATGATATTCCCGAAAACAATTGTTTGGTAAAAACCATAATAGGTTATAGAGGGATAATGATATTCCCGAAAACAATTGTTTGGTAAAAACCATAATAGGTTATAGAGGGATAATGATATTCCCGAAAACAATTGTTTGGTAAAAACCATAATAGGTTATAGAGGGATAATGATATTCCCGAAAACAATTGTTTGGTAAAAACCATAATAGGTTATAGAGGGATAATGATATTCCCGAAAACAATTGTTTGGTAAAAACCATAATAGGTTATAGAGGGATAATGATATTCCCGAAAACAATTGTTTGGTAAAAACCATAATAGGTTATAGAGGGATAATGATATTCCCGAAAACAATTGTTTGGTAAAAACCATAATAGGTTAGAGAGGGATAATGATATTCCCGAAAACAATTGTTTGATAAAAACCATAATAGGTTATAGAGGGATAATGATATTCCCGAAAACAATTGTTTGGTAAAAACCATAATAGGTTATAGAGGGATAATGATATTCCCGAAAACAATTGTTTGGTAAAAACCATAATAGGTTATAGAGGGATAATGATATTCCCGAAAACAATTGTTTGGTAAAAACCATAATAGGTTATAGAGGGATAATGATATTCCCGAAAACAATTGTTTGGTAAAAACCATAATAGGTTATAGAGGGATAATGATATTCCCGAAAACAATTGTTTGGTAAAAACCATAATAGGTTATAGAGGGATAATGATATTCCCGAAAACAATTGTTTGATAAAAACCATAATAGGTTATAGAGGGATAATGATATTCCCGAAAACAATTGTTTGGTAAAAACCATAATAGGTTATAGAGGGATAATGATATTCCCGAAAACAATTGTTTGGTAAAAACCATAATAGGTTATAGAGGGATAATGATATTCCCGAAAACAATTGTTTGGTAAAAACCATAATAGGTTATAGAGGGATAATGATATTCCCGAAAACAATTGTTTGGTAAAAACCATAATAGGTTATAGAGGGATAATGATATTCCCGAAAACAATTGTTTGGTAAAAACCATAATAGGTTATAGAGGGATAATGATATTCCCGAAAACAATTGTTTGGTAAAAACCATAATAGGTTATAGAGGGATAATGATATTCCCGAAAACAATTGTTTGGTAAAAACCATAATAGGTTATAGAGGGATAATGATATTCCCGAAAACAATTGTTTGGTAAAAACCATAATAGGTTATAGAGGGATAATGATATTCCCGAAAACAATTGTTTGGTAAAAACCATAATAGGTTATAGAGGGATAATGATATTCCCGAAAACAATTGTTTGGTAAAAACCATAATAGGTTATAGAGGGATAATGATATTCCCGAAAACAATTGTTTGGTAAAAACCATAATAGGTTATAGAGGGATAATGATATTCCCGAAAACAATTGTTTGGTAAAAACCATAATAGGTTATAGAGGGATAATGATATTCCCGAAAACAATTGTTTGGTAAAAACCATAATAGGTTATAGAGGGATAATGATATTCCCGAAAACAATTGTTTGGTAAAAACCATAATAGGTTATAGAGGGATAATGATATTCCCGAAAACAATTGTTTGGTAAAAACCATAATAGGTTAGAGAGGGATAATGATATTCCCGAAAACAATTGTTTGATAAAAACCATAATAGGTTATAGAGGGATAATGATATTCCCGAAAACAATTGTTTGGTAAAAACCATAATAGGTTATAGAGGGATAATGATATTGCCGAAAACAATTGTTTGGTAAAAACCATAATAGGTTATAGAGGGATAATGATATTCCCGAAAACAATTGTTTGGTAAAAACCATAATAGGTTATAGAGGGATAATGATATTCCCGAAAACAATTGTTTGGTAAAAACCATAATAGGTTATAGAGGGATAATGATATTCCCGAAAACAATTGTTTGGTAAAAACCATAATAGGTTATAGAGGGATAATGATATTCCCGAAAACAATTGTTTGATAAAAACCATAATAGGTTATAGAGGGATAATGATATTCCCGAAAACAATTGTTTGGTAAAAACCATAATAGGTTATAGAGGGATAATGATATTCCCGAAAACAATTGTTTGGTAAAAACCATAATAGGTTATAGAGGGATAATGATATTCCCGAAAACAATTGTTTGGTAAAAACCATAATAGGTTATAGAGGGATAATGATATTCCCGAAAACAATTGTTTGGTAAAAACCATAATAGGTTATAGAGGGATAATGATATTCCCGAAAACAATTGTTTGGTAAAAACCATAATAGGTTATAGAGGGATAATGATATTCCCGAAAACAATTGTTTGGTAAAAACCATAATAGGTTATAGAGGGATAATGATATTCCCGAAAACAATTGTTTGGTAAAAACCATAATAGGTTATAGAGGGATAATGATATTCCCGAAAACAATTGTTTGGTAAAAACCATAATAGGTTATAGAGGGATAATGATATTCCCGAAAACAATTGTTTGGTAAAAACCATAATAGGTTATAGAGGGATAATGATATTCCCGAAAACAATTGTTTGGTAAAAACCATAATAGGTTAGAGAGGGATAATGATATTCCCGAAAACAATTGTTTGATAAAAACCATAATAGGTTATAGAGGGATAATGATATTCCCGAAAACAATTGTTTGGTAAAAACCATAATAGGTTATAGAGGGATAATGATATTCCCGAAAACAATTGTTTGGTAAAAACCATAATAGGTTATAGAGGGATAATGATATTCCCGAAAACAATTGTTTGGTAAAAACCATAATAGGTTATAGAGGGATAATGATATTCCCGAAAACAATTGTTTGGTAAAAACCATAATAGGTTATAGAGGGATAATGATATTCCCGAAAACAATTGTTTGGTAAAAACCATAATAGGTTAGAGAGGGATAATGATATTCCCGAAAACAATTGTTTGATAAAAACCATAATAGGTTATAGAGGGATAATGATATTCCCGAAAACAATTGTTTGGTAAAAACCATAATAGGTTATAGAGGGATAATGATATTCCCGAAAACAATTGTTTGGTAAAAACCATAATAGGTTATAGAGGGATAATGATATTCCCGAAAACAATTGTTTGGTAAAAACCATAATAGGTTATAGAGGGATAATGATATTCCCGAAAACAATTGTTTGGTAAAAACCATATAGGTTATAGAGGGATAATGATATTCCCGAAAACAATTGTTTGATAAAAACCATAATAGGTTATAGAGGGATAATGATATTCCCGAAAACAATTGTTTGGTAAAAACCATAATAGGTTATAGAGGGATAATGATATTCCCGAAAACAATTGTTTGGTAAAAACCATAATAGGTTATAGAGGGATAATGATATTCCCGAAAACAATTGTTTGGTAAAAACCATAATAGGTTATAGAGGGATAATGATATTCCCGAAAACAATTGTTTGGTAAAAACCATAATAGGTTATAGAGGGATAATGATATTCCCGAAAACAATTGTTTGGTAAAAACCATAATAGGTTATAGAGGGATAATGATATTCCCGAAAACAATTGTTTGGTAAAAACCATAATAGGTTATAGAGGGATAATGATATTCCGAAAACAATTGTTTGGTAAAAACCATAATAGGTTATAGAGGGATAATGATATTCCCGAAAACAATTGTTTGGTAAAAACCATAATAGGTTATAGAGGGATAATGATATTCCCGAAAACAATTGTTTGGTAAAAACCATAATAGGTTATAGAGGGATAATGATATTCCCGAAAACAATTGTTTGGTAAAAACCATAATAGGTTATAGAGGGATAATGATATTCCCGAAAACAATTGTTTGGTAAAAACCATAATAGGTTATAGAGGGATAATGATATTCCCGAAAACAATTGTTTGGTAAAAACCATAATAGGTTATAGAGGGATAATGATATTCCCGAAATAATTGTTTGGTAAAAACCATAATAGGTTATAGAGGGATAATGATATTCCCGAAAACAATTGTTTGGTAAAAACCATAATAGGTTATAGAGGGATAATGATATTCCCGAAAACAATTGTTTGGTAAAAACCATAATAGGTTAGAGAGGGATAATGATATTCCCGAAAACAATTGTTTGATAAAAACCATAATAGGTTATAGAAGGATAATGATATTCCCGAAAACAATTGTTTGGTAAAAACCATAATAGGTTATAGAGGGATAATGATATTGCCGAAAACAATTGTTTGGTAAAAACCATAATAGGTTATAGAGGGATAATGATATTCCCGAAAACAATTGTTTGGTAAAAACCATAATAGGTTATAGAGGGATAATGATATTCCCGAAAACAATTGTTTGGTAAAAACCATAATAGGTTATAGAGGGATAATGATATTCCCGAAAACAATTGTTTGGTAAAAACCATAATAGGTTATAGAGGGATAATGATATTCCCGAAAACAATTGTTTGATAAAAACCATAATAGGTTATAGAGGGATAATGATATTCCCGAAAACAATTGTTTGGTAAAAACCATAATAGGTTATAGAGGGATAATGATATTCCCGAAAACAATTGTTTGGTAAAAACCATAATAGGTTATAGAGGGATAATGATATTCCCGAAAACAATTGTTTGGTAAAAACCATAATAGGTTATAGAGGGATAATGATATTCCCGAAAACAATTGTTTGGTAAAAACCATAATAGGTTATAGAGGGATAATGATATTCCCGAAAACAATTGTTTGGTAAAAACCATAATAGGTTATAGAGGGATAATGATATTCCCGAAAACAATTGTTTGGTAAAAACCATAATAGGTTATAGAGGGATAATGATATTCCCGAAAACAATTGTTTGGTAAAAACCATAATAGGTTATAGAGGGATAATGATATTCCCGAAAACAATTGTTTGGTAAAAACCATAATAGGTTATAGAGGGATAATGATATTCCCGAAAACAATTGTTTGGTAAAAACCATAATAGGTTAGAGAGGGATAATGATATTCCCGAAAACAATTGTTTGATAAAAACCATAATAGGTTATAGAGGGATAATGATATTCCCGAAAACAATTGTTTGGTAAAAACCATAATAGGTTATAGAGGGATAATGATATTCCCGAAAACAATTGTTTGGTAAAAACCATAATAGGTTAGAGAGGGATAATGATATTCCCGAAAACAATTGTTTGATAAAAACCATAATAGGTTATAGAGGGATAATGATATTCCCGAAAACAATTGTTTGGTAAAAACCATAATAGGTTATAGAGGGATAATGATATTCCCGAAAACAATTGTTTGGTAAAAACCATAATAGGTTATAGAGGGATAATGATATTCCCGAAAACAATTGTTTGGTAAAAACCATAATAGGTTATAGAGGGATAATGATATTCCCGAAAACAATTGTTTGGTAAAAACCATAATAGGTTATAGAGGGATAATGATATTCCCGAAAACAATTGTTTGGTAAAAACCATAATAGGTTATAGAGGGATAATGATATTCCCGAAAACAATTGTTTGGTAAAAACCATAATAGGTTATAGAGGGATAATGATATTCCCGAAAACAATTGTTTGGTAAAAACCATAATAGGTTATAGAGGGATAATGATATTCCCGAAAACAATTGTTTGGTAAAAACCATAATAGGTTATAGAGGGATAATGATATTCCCGAAAACAATTGTTTGGTAAAAACCATAATAGGTTAGAGAGGGATAATGATATTCCCGAAAACAATTGTTTGATAAAAACCATAATAGGTTATAGAGGGATAATGATATTCCCGAAAACAATTGTTTGGTAAAAACCATAATAGGTTATAGAGGGATAATGATATTGCCGAAAACAATTGTTTGGTAAAAACCATAATAGGTTATAGAGGGATAATGATATTCCCGAAAACAATTGTTTGGTAAAAACCATAATAGGTTATAGAGGGATAATGATATTCCCGAAAACAATTGTTTGGTAAAAACCATAATAGGTTATAGAGGGATAATGATATTCCCGAAAACAATTGTTTGGTAAAAACCATAATAGGTTATAGAGGGATAATGATATTCCCGAAAACAATTGTTTGGTAAAAACCATAATAGGTTAGAGAGACGAAAACAATTGTTTGGTAAAAACCATAATAGGTTATAGAGGGATAATGATATTCCCGAAAACAATTGTTTGGTAAAAACCATAATAGGTTAGAGAGGGATAATGATATTCCCGAAAACAATTGTTTGGTAAAAACCATAATAGGTTATAGAGGGATAATGATATTCCCGAAAACAATTGTTTGGTAAAAACCATAATAGGTTATAGAGGGATAATGATATTCCCGAAAACAATTGTTTGGTAAAAACCATAATAGGTTATAGAGGGATAATGATATTCCCGAAAACAATTGTTTGGTAAAAACCATAATAGGTTATAGAGGGATAATGATATTCCCGAAAACAATTGTTTGGTAAAAACCATAATAGGTTATAGAGGGATAATGATATTCCCGAAAACAATTGTTTGGTAAAAACCATAATAGGTTAGAGAGGGATAATGATATTCCCGAAAACAATTGTTTGATAAAAACCATAATAGGTTATAGAGGGATAATGATATTCCCGAAAACAATTGTTTGGTAAAAACCATAATAGGTTATAGAGGGATAATGATATTGCCGAAAACAATTGTTTGGTAAAAACCATAATAGGTTATAGAGGGATAATGATATTCCCGAAAACAATTGTTTGGTAAAAACCATAATAGGTTATAGAGGGATAATGATATTCCCGAAAACAATTGTTTGGTAAAAACCATAATAGGTTATAGAGGGATAATGATATTCCCGAAAACAATTGTTTGGTAAAAACCATAATAGGTTATAGAGGGATAATGATATTCCCGAAAACAATTGTTTGGTAAAAACCATAATAGGTTAGAGAGACGAAAACAATTGTTTGGTAAAAACCATAATAGGTTATAGAGGGATAATGATATTCCCGAAAACAATTGTTTGGTAAAAACCATAATAGGTTAGAGAGGGATAATGATATTCCCGAAAACAATTGTTTGGTAAAAACCATAATAGGTTATAGAGGGATAATGATATTCCCGAAAACAATTGTTTGGTAAAAACCATAATAGGTTATAGAGGGATAATGATATTCCCGAAAACAATTGTTTGGTAAAAACCATAATAGGTTAGAGAGGGATAATGATATTCCCGAAAACAATTATTTGGTAAAAACCATAATAGGTTATAGAGAGATAATGATATTCCCGAAAACAATTGTTTGGTAAGAACCATGATAGGATAGAGAGGGATAATGATATTCCCGAAAACAATTGTTTGGTAAAAACCATGATAGGTTATAGAGGGATAATGATATTCCCGAAAACAATTGTTTGGTAAAAACCATAATAGGTTAGAGAGGGATAATGATATTCCCGAAAACAATTGTTTGGTAAAAACCATGATAGGTTAGAGAGGGATAATGATATTCCCGAAAACAATTGTTTGGTAAAAACCATGATAGGTTAGAGAGGGATAATGATATTCCCGAAAACAATTGTTTGGTAAAAACCATGATAGGTTAGAGAGGGACAATGATATTCCCGAAAACAATTGTTTGGAAAAAACCATGATAGGTTAGAGAGGGATAATGATATTCCCGAAAACAATTGTTTGGTAAAAACCATGATAGGTTATAGAGGGATAATGATATTCCCGAAAACAATTGTTTGGTAAAAACCATAATAGGTTAGAGAGGGATAATGATATTCCCGAAAACAATTGTTTGGTAAAAACCATAATAGGTTATAGAGGGATAATGATATTCCCGAAAACAATTGTTTGGTAAAAACCATAATAGGTTATAGAGGGATAATGATATTCCCGAAAACAATTGTTTGGTAAAAACCATGATAGGTTATAGAGGGATAATGATGCTCCCGAAAACAATTGTTTGGTAAAAACCATAATAGGTTATAGAGGGATAATGATATTCCCGAAAACAATTGTTTGGTAAAAACCATAATAGGTTATAGAGGGATAATGATATTCCCGAAAACAATTGTTTGGTAAAAACCATAATAGGTTATAGAGGGATAATGATATTCCCGAAAACAATTGTTTGGTAAAAACCATAATAGGTTATAGAGGGATAATGATATTCCCGAAAACAATTGTTTGGTAAAAACCATAATAGGTTATAGAGGGATAATGATATTCCCGAAAACAATTGTTTGGTAAAAACCATAATAGGTTATAGAGGGATAATGATATTCCCGAAAACAATTGTTTGGTAAAAACCATAATAGGTTATAGAGGGATAATGATATTCCCGAAAACAATTGTTTGGTAAAAACCATAATAGGTTATAGAGGGATAATGATATTCCCGAAAACAATTGTTTGGTAAAAACCATAATAGGTTATAGAGGGATAATGATATTCCCGAAAACAATTGTTTGGTAAAAACCATAATAGGTTATAGAGGGATAATGATATTCCCGAAAACAATTGTTTGGTAAAAACCATAATAGGTTATAGAGGGATAATGATATTCCCGAAAACAATTGTTTGGTAAAAACCATAATAGGTTATAGAGGGATAATGATATTCCCGAAAACAATTGTTTGGTAAAAACCATAATAGGTTATAGAGGGATAATGATATTCCCGAAAACAATTGTTTGGTAAAAACCATAATAGGTTATAGAGGGATAATGATATTCCCGAAAACAATTGTTTGGTAAAAACCATAATAGGTTATAGAGGGATAATGATATTCCCGAAAACAATTGTTTGGTAAAAACCATAATAGGTTAGAGAGGGATAATGATATTCCCGAAAACAATTGTTTGGTAAAAACCATAATAGGTTATAGAGGGATAATGATTTTCCCGAAAACAATTGTTTGGTAAAAACCATAATAGGTTATAGAGGGATAATGATTTTCCCGAAAACAATTGTTTGGTAAAAACCATAATAGGTTAGAGAGGGATAATGATATTCCCGAAAACAATTGTTTGGTAAAAACCATAATAGGTTATAGAGGGATAATGATATTCCCGAAAACAATTGTTTGGTAAAAACCATAATAGGTTAGAGAGGGATAATGATATTCCCGAAAACAATTGTTTGGTAAAAACCATAATAGGTTATAGAGGGATAATGATTTTCCCGAAAACACTTGTTTGGTAAAAACCATAATAGGTTATAGAGGGATAATGATATTCCCGAAAACAATTGTTTGGTAAAAACCATAATAGGTTATAGAGGGATAATGATATTCCCGAAAACAATTGTTTGGTAAAAACCATAATAGGTTATAGAGGGATAATGATATTCCCGAAAACAATTGTTTGGTAAAAACCATAATAGGTTATAGAGGGATAATGATATTCCCGAAAACAATTGTTTGGTAAAAACCATAATAGGTTATAGAGGGATAATGATATTCCCGAAAACAATTGTTTGGTAAAAACCATAATAGGTTATAGAGGGATAATGATATTCCCGAAAACAATTGTTTGGTAAAAACCATAATAGGTTATAGAGGGATAATGATATTCCCGAAAACAATTGTTTGGTAAAAACCATAATAGGTTATAGAGGGATAATGATATTCCCGAAAACAATTGTTTGGTAAAAACCATGATAGGTTATAGAGGGATAATGATGCTCCCGAAAACAATTGTTTGGTAAAAACCATAATAGGTTATAGAGGGATAATGATATTCCCGAAAACAATTGTTTGGTAAAAACCATAATAGGTTATAGAGGGATAATGATATTCCCGAAAACAATTGTTTGGTAAAAACCATAATAGGTTATAGAGGGATAATGATATTCCCGAAAACAATTGTTTGGTAAAAACCATAATAGGTTATAGAGGGATAATGATATTCCCGAAAACAATTGTTTGGTAAAAACCATAATAGGTTAGAGAGGGATAATGATATTCCCGAAAACAATTGTTTGATAAAAACCATAATAGGTTATAGAGGGATAATGATATTCCCGAAAACAATTGTTTGGTAAAAACCATAATAGGTTATAGAGGGATAATGATATTCCCGAAAACAATTGTTTGGTAAAAACCATAATAGGTTATAGAGGGATAATGATATTCCCGAAAACAATTGTTTGGTAAAAACCATAATAGGTTATAGAGGGATAATGATATTCCCGAAAACAATTGTTTGGTAAAAACCATAATAGGTTATAGAGGGATAATGATATTCCCGAAAACAATTGTTTGGTAAAAACCATAATAGGTTATAGAGGGATAATGATATTCCCGAAAACAATTGTTTGGTAAAAACCATAATAGGTTAGAGAGGGATAATGATATTCCCGAAAACAATTGTTTGGTAAAAACCATAATAGGTTATAGAGGGATAATGATTTTCCCGAAAACAATTGTTTGGTAAAAACCATAATAGGTTATAGAGGGATAATGATTTTCCCGAAAACAATTGTTTGGTAAAAACCATAATAGGTTAGAGAGGGATAATGATATTCCCGAAAACAATTGTTTGGTAAAAACCATAATAGGTTATAGAGGGATAATGATATTCCCGAAAACAATTGTTTGGTAAAAACCATAATAGGTTAGAGAGGGATAATGATATTCCCGAAAACAATTGTTTGGTAAAAACCATAATAGGTTATAGAGGGATAATGATTTTCCCGAAAACACTTGTTTGGTAAAAACCATAATAGGTTATAGAGGGATAATGATATTCCCGAAAACAATTGTTTGGTAAAAACCATAATAGGTTATAGAGGGATAATGATATTCCCGAAAACAATTGTTTGGTAAAAACCATAATAGGTTATAGAGGGATAATGATATTCCCGAAAACAATTGTTTGGTAAAAACCATAATAGGTTATAGAGGGATAATGATATTCCCGAAAACAATTGTTTGGTAAAAACCATAATAGGTTAGAGAGGGATAATGATATTCCCGAAAACAATTGTTTGGTAAAAACCATAATAGGTTATAGAGGGATAATGATTTTCCCGAAAACAATTGTTTGGTAAAAACCATAATAGGTTATAGAGGGATAATGATTTTCCCGAAAACAATTGTTTGGTAAAAACCATAATAGGTTAGAGAGGGATAATGATATTCCCGAAAACAATTGTTTGGTAAAAACCATAATAGGTTATAGAGGGATAATGATATTCCCGAAAACAATTGTTTGGTAAAAACCATAATAGGTTAGAGAGGGATAATGATATTCCCGAAAACAATTGTTTGGTAAAAACCATAATAGGTTATAGAGGGATAATGATTTTCCCGAAAACACTTGTTTGGTAAAAACCATAATAGGTTATAGAGGGATAATGATATTCCCGAAAACAATTGTTTGGTAAAAACCATAATAGGTTATAGAGGGATAATGATATTCCCGAAAACAATTGTTTGGTAAAAACCATAATAGGTTATAGAGGGATAATGATATTCCCGAAAACAATTGTTTGGTAAAAACCATAATAGGTTATAGAGGGATAATGATATTCCCGAAAACAATTGTTTGGTAAAAACCATAATAGGTTATAGAGGGATAATGATATTCCCGAAAACAATTGTTTGGTAAAAACCATAATAGGTTATAGAGGGATAATGATATTCCCGAAAACAATTGTTTGGTAAAAACCATAATAGGTTAGAGAGGGATAATGATATTCCCGAAAACAATTGTTTGATAAAAACCATAATAGGTTATAGAGGGATAATGATATTCCCGAAAACAATTGTTTGGTAAAAACCATAATAGGTTATAGAGGGATAATGATATTCCCGAAAACAATTGTTTGGTAAAAACCATAATAGGTTATAGAGGGATAATGATATTCCCGAAAACAATTGTTTGGTAAAAACCATAATAGGTTATAGAGGGATAATGATATTCCCGAAAACAATTGTTTGGTAAAAACCATAATAGGTTATAGAGGGATAATGATATTCCCGAAAACAATTGTTTGGTAAAAACCATAATAGGTTATAGAGGGATAATGATATTCCCGAAAACAATTGTTTGGTAAAAACCATAATAGGTTATAGAGGGATAATGATATTCCCGAAAACAATTGTTTGGTAAAAACCATAATAGGTTATAGAGGGATAATGATATTCCCGAAAACAATTGTTTGGTAAAAACCATAATAGGTTATAGAGGGATAATGATATTCCCGAAAACAATTGTTTGGTAAAAACCATAATAGGTTATAGAGGGATAATGATATTCCCGAAAACAATTGTTTGGTAAAAACCATAATAGGTTAGAGAGGGATAATGATATTCCCGAAAACAATTGTTTGGTAAAAACCATAATAGGTTATAGAGGGATAATGATATTCCCGAAAACAATTGTTTGGTAAAAACCATAATAGGTTATAGAGGGATAATGATATTCCCGAAAACAATTGTTTGGTAAAAACCATAATAGGTTATAGAGGGATAATGATATTCCCGAAAACAATTGTTTGGTAAAAACCATAATAGGTTATAGAGGGATAATGATATTCCCGAAAACAATTGTTTGGTAAAAACCATAATAGGTTATAGAGGGATAATGATATTCCCGAAAACAATTGTTTGGTAAAAACCATAATAGGTTATAGAGGGATAATGATATTCCCGAAAACAATTGTTTGGTAAAAACCATAATAGGTTATAGAGGGATAATGATATTCCCGAAAACAATTGTTTGGTAAAAACCATAATAGGTTATAGAGGGATAATGATATTCCCGAAAACAATTGTTTGGTAAAAACCATAATAGGTTATAGAGGGATAATGATATTCCCGAAAACAATTGTTTGGTAAAAACCATAATAGGTTATAGAGGGATAATGATATTCCCGAAAACAATTGTTTGGTAAAAACCATAATAGGTTATAGAGGGATAATGATATTCCCGAAAACAATTGTTTGGTAAAAACCATAATAGGTTAGAGAGGGATAATGATATTCCCGAAAACAATTGTTTGGTAAAAACCATAATAGGTTATAGAGGGATAATGATATTCCCGAAAACAATTGTTTGGTAAAAACCATAATAGGTTATAGAGGGATAATGATATTCCCGAAAACAATTGTTTGGTAAAAACCATAATAGGTTATAGAGGGATAATGATATTCCCGAAAACAATTGTTTGGTAAAAACCATAATAGGTTATAGAGGGATAATGATATTCCCGAAAACAATTGTTTGGTAAAAACCATAATAGGTTATAGAGGGATAATGATATTCCCGAAAACAATTGTTTGGTAAAAACCATAATAGGTTATAGAGGGATAATGATATTCCCGAAAACAATTGTTTGGTAAAAACCATAATAGGTTATAGAGGGATAATGATATTCCCGAAAACAATTGTTTGGTAAAAACCATAATAGGTTATAGAGGGATAATGATATTCCCGAAAACAATTGTTTGGTAAAAACCATAATAGGTTATAGAGGGATAATGATATTCCCGAAAACAATTGTTTGGTAAAAACCATAATAGGTTATAGAGGGATAATGATATTCCCGAAAACAATTGTTTGGTAAAAACCATAATAGGTTATAGAGGGATAATGATATTCCCGAAAACAATTGTTTGGTAAAAACCATAATAGGTTATAGAGGGATAATGATATTCCCGAAAACAATTGTTTGGTAAAAACCATAATAGGTTATAGAGGGATAATGATATTCCCGAAAACAATTGTTTGGTAAAAACCATAATAGGTTATAGAGGGATAATGATATTCCCGAAAACAATTGTTTGGTAAAAACCATAATAGGTTATAGAGGGATAATGATATTCCCGAAAACAATTGTTTGGTAAAAACCATAATAGGTTATAGAGGGATAATGATATTCCCGAAAACAATTGTTTGGTAAAAACCATAATAGGTTATAGAGGGATAATGATATTCCCGAAAACAATTGTTTGGTAAAAACCATAATAGGTTATAGAGGGATAATGATATTCCCGAAAACAATTGTTTGGTAAAAACCATAATAGGTTATAGAGGGATAATGATATTCCCGAAAACAATTGTTTGGTAAAAACCATAATAGGTTATAGAGGGATAATGATATTCCCGAAAACAATTGTTTGGTAAAAACCATAATAGGTTATAGAGGGATAATGATATTCCCGAAAACAATTGTTTGGTAAAAACCATAATAGGTTAGAGAGGGATAATGATATTCCCGAAAACAATTGTTTGGTAAAAACCATAATAGGTTATAGAGGGATAATGATATTCCCGAAAACAATTGTTTGGTAAAAACCATAATAGGTTATAGAGGGATAATGATATTCCCGAAAACAATTGTTTGGTAAAAACCATAATAGGTTATAGAGGGATAATGATATTCCCGAAAACAATTGTTTGGTAAAAACCATAATAGGTTATAGAGGGATAATGATATTCCCGAAAACAATTGTTTGGTAAAAACCATAATAGGTTATAGAGGGATAATGATATTCCCGAAAACAATTGTTTGGTAAAAACCATAATAGGTTATAGAGGGATAATGATATTCCCGAAAACAATTGTTTGGTAAAAACCATAATAGGTTATAGAGGGATAATGATATTCCCGAAAACAATTGTTTGGTAAAAACCATAATAGGTTAGAGAGGGATAATGATATTCCCGAAAACAATTGTTTGGTAAAAACCATAATAGGTTAGAGAGGGATAATGATATTCCCGAAAACAATTGTTTGGTAAAAACCATAATAGGTTATAGAGGGATAATGATATTCCCGAAAACAATTGTTTGGTAAAAACCATAATAGGTTATAGAGGGATAATGATATTCCCGAAAACAATTGTTTGGTAAAAACCATAATAGGTTAGAGAGGGATAATGATATTCCCGAAAACAATTGTTTGGTAAAAACCATAATAGGTTAGAGAGGGATAATGATATTCCCGAAAACAATTGTTTGGTAAAAACCATAATAGGTTATAGAGGGATAATGATATTCCCGAAAACAATTGTTTGGTAAAAACCATAATAGGTTATAGAGGGATAATGATATTCCCGAAAACAATTGTTTGGTAAAAACCATAATAGGTTAGAGAGGGATAATGATATTCCCGAAAACAATTGTTTGGTAAAAACCATAATAGGTTAGAGAGGGATAATGATATTCCCGAAAACAATTGTTTGGTAAAAACCATAATAGGTTATAGAGGGATAATGATATTCCCGAAAACATTTGTTTGGTAAAAACCATAATAGGTTAGAGAGGGATAATGATATTCCTGAAAACAATTGTTTGGTAAAAACCATAATAGGTTATAGAGGGATAATGATATTCCCGAAAACAATTGTTTGGTAAAAACCATATTAGGTTATAGAGGGATAATGATATTCCCGAAAACAATTGTTTGGTAAAAACCATAATAGGTTAGAGAGGGATAATGATATTCCCGAAAACAATTGTTTGGTAAAAACCATAATAGGTTAGAGAGGGATAATGATATTCCCGAAAACAATTGTTTGGTAAAAACCATAATAGGTTATAGAGGGATAATGATATTCCTGAAAACAATTGTTTGGTAAAAACCATAATAGGTTAGAGAGGGATAATGATATTCCCGAAAACAATTGTTTGATAAAAACCATAATAGGTTATAGAGGGATAATGATATTCCCGAAAACAATTGTTTGGTAAAAACCATAATAGGTTAGAGAGGGATAATGATATTCCCGAAAACAATTGTTTGGTAAAAACCATAATAGGTTAGAGAGAAATAATGATATTCCCGAAAACAATTGTTTGGTAAAAACCATAATAGGTTAGAGAGGGATAATGATATTCCCGAAAACAATTGTTTGGTAAAAACCATAATAGGTTAGAGAGGGATAATGATATTCCCGAAAACAATTGTTTGATAAAAACCATAATAGGTTATAGAGGGATAATGATATTCCCGAAAACATTTGTTTGGTAAAAACCATAATAGGTTAGAGAGGGATAATGATATTCCCGAAAACAATTGTTTGGTAAAAACCATAATAGGTTAGAGAGGGATAATAATATTCCCGAAAACAATTGTTTGATAAAAACCATAATAGGTTATAGAGGGATAATGATATTCCCGAAAACATTTGTTTGGTAAAAACCATAATAGGTTAGAGAGGGATAATGATATTCCCGAAAACAATTGTTTGGTAAAAACCATAATAGGTTATAGAGGGATAATGATATTCCCGAAAACAATTGTTTGGTAAAAACCATAATAGGTTAGAGAGGGATAATGATATTCCCGAAAACAATTGTTTGGTAAAAACCATAATAGGTTATAGAGGGATAATGATATTCCCGAAAACAATTGTTTGGTAAAAACCATAATAGGTTAGAGAGGGATAATGATATTCCCGAAAACAATTGTTTGATAAAAACCATAATAGGTTATAGAGGGATAATGATATTCCCGAAAACATTTGTTTGGTAAAAACCATAATAGGTTATAGAGGGATAATGATATTCCCGAAAACAATTGTTTGGTAAAAACCATAATAGGTTATAGAGGGATAATGATATTCCCGAAAACAATTGTTTGGTAAAAACCATAATAGGTTAGAGAGGGATAATGATATTCCCGAAAACAATTGTTTGGTAAAAACCATAATAGGTTATAGAGGGATAATGATATTCCCGAAAACAATTGTTTGGTAAAAACCATAATAGGTTATAGAGGGATAATGATATTCCCGAAAACAATTGTTTGGTAAAAACCATAATAGGTTAGAGAGGGATAATGATATTCCCGAAAACAATTGTTTGGTAAAAACCATAATAGGTTATAGAGGGATAATGATATTCCCGAAAACAATTGTTTGGTAAAAACCATAATAGGTTAGAGAGGGATAATGATATTCCTGAAAACAATTGTTTGGTAAAAACCATAATAGGTTAGAGAGGGATAATGATATTCCCGAAAACAATTGTTTGGTAAAAACCATAATAGGTTAGAGAGGGATAATGATATTCCTGAAAACAATTGTTTGGTAAAAACCATAATAGGTTAGAGAGGGATAATGATATTCCCGAAAACAATTGTTTGGTAAAAACCATAATAGGTTATAGAGGGATAATGATATTCCCGAAAACAATTGTTTGGTAAAAACCATAATAGGTTAGAGAGGGATAATGATATTCCCGAAAACAATTGTTTGGTAAAAACCATAATAGGTTATAGAGGGATAATGATATTCCCGAAAACAATTGTTTGGTAAAAACCATAATAGGTTAGAGAGGGATAATGATATTCCCGAAAACAATTGTTTGGTAAAAACCATAATAGGTTATAGAGGGATAATGATATTCCCGAAAACATTTGTTTGGTAAAAACCATAATAGGTTAGAGAGGGATAATGATATTCCCGAAAACAATTGTTTGGTAAAAACCATAATAGGTTAGAGAGGGATAATGATATTCCCGAAAACAATTGTTTGGTAAAAACCATAATAGGTTATAGAGGGATAATGATATTCCCGAAAACAATTGTTTGGTAAAAACCATAATAGGTTATAGAGGGATAATGATATTCCCGAAAACAATTGTTTGGTAAAAACCATAATAGGTTAGAGAGGGATAATGATATTCCCGAAAACAATTGTTTGGTAAAAACCATAATAGGTTAGAGAGGGATAATGATATTCCCGAAAACAATTGTTTGGTAAAAACCATAATAGGTTATAGAGGGATAATGATATTCCCGAAAACATTTGTTTGGTAAAAACCATAATAGGTTAGAGAGGGATAATGATATTCCCGAAAACAATTGTTTGGTAAAAACCATAATAGGTTAGAGAGGGATAATGATATTCCCGAAAACAATTGTTTGGTAAAAACCATAATAGGTTATAGAGGGATAATGATATTCCCGAAAAAAATTGTTTGGTAAAAACCATAATAGGTTATAGAGGGATAATGATATTCCCGAAAACAATTGTTTGGTAAAAACCATAATAGGTTAGAGAGGGATAATGATATTCCCGAAAACAATTGTTTGGTAAAAACCATAATAGGTTAGAGAGGGATAATGATATTCCCGAAAACAATTGTTTGGTAAAAACCATAATAGGTTATAGAGGGATAATGATATTCCCGAAAACAATTGTTTGGTAAAAACCATAATAGGTTAGAGAGGGATAATGATATTCCCGAAAACAATTGTTTGGTAAAAACCATAATAGGTTAGAGAGGGATAATGATATTCCCGAAAACAATTGTTTGGTAAAAACCATAATAGGTTAGAGAGGGATAATGATATTCCCGAAAACAATTGTTTGGTAAAAACCATAATAGGTTATAGAGGGATAATGATATTCCCGAAAACATTTGTTTGGTAAAAACCATAATAGGTTAGAGAGGGATAATGATATTCCCGAAAACAATTGTTTGGTAAAAACCATAATAGGTTAGAGAGGGATAATGATATTCCCGAAAACAATTGTTTGGTAAAAACCATAATAGGTTATAGAGGGATAATGATATTCCCGAAAACAATTGTTTGGTAAAAACCATAATAGGTTATAGAGGGATAATGATATTCCCGAAAACAATTGTTTGGTAAAAACCATAATAGGTTAGAGAGGGATAATGATATTCCCGAAAACAATTGTTTGGTAAAAACCATAATAGGTTATAGAGGGATAATGATATTCCCGAAAACAATTGTTTGGTAAAAACCATAATAGGTTATAGAGGGATAATGATATTCCCGAAAACAATTGTTTGGTAAAAACCATAATAGGTTATAGAGGGATAATGATATTCCCGAAAACAATTGTTTGGTAAAAACCATAATAGGTTAGAGAGGGATAATGATATTCCCGAAAACAATTGTTTGGTAAAAACCATAATAGGTTATAGAGGGATAATGATATTCCCGAAAACAATTGTTTGGTAAAAACCATAATAGGTTATAGAGGGATAATGATATTCCCGAAAACAATTGTTTGGTAAAAACCATAATAGGTTAGAGAGGGATAATGATATTCCTGAAAACAATTGTTTGGTAAAAACCATAATAGGTTATAGAGGGATAATGATATTCCCGAAAACAATTGTTTGGTAAAAACCATAATAGGTTATAGAGGGATAATGATATTCCCGAAAACAATTGTTTGGTAAAAACCATAATAGGTTAGAGAGGGATAATGATATTCCCGAAAACAATTGTTTGGTAAAAACCATAATAGGTTATAGAGGGATGATGATATTCCCGAAAACAATTGTTTGGTAAAAACCATAATAGGTTAGAGAGGGATAATGATATTCCCGAAAACAATTGTTTGGTAAAAACCATAATAGGTTAAAGAGGGATAATGATATTCCCAAAAACAATTGTTTGGTAAAAACTATATTAGGTTAGAGAGGGATAATGATATTCCTGAAAACAATTGTTTGGTAAAAACCATAATAGGTTATAGAGGGATAATGATATTCCCGAAAACAATTGTTTGGTAAAAACCATAATAGGTTAGAGAGGGATAATGATATTCCTGAAAACAATTGTTTGGTAAAAACCATAATAGGTTATAGAGGGATAATGATATTCCCGAAAACAATTGTTTGGTAAAAACCATGATAGGTTATAGAGGGATAATGATATTCCCGAAAACAATTGTTTGGTAAAAACCATAATAGGTTAGAGAGGGATAATGATATTCCCGAAAACAATTGTTTGGTAAAAACCATAATAGGTTATAGAGGGATAATGATATTCCCGAAAACAATTGTTTGGTAAAAACCATAATAGGTTAGAGAGGGATAATGATATTCCCGAAAACAATTGTTTGGTAAAAACCATAATAGGTTATAGAGGGATAATGATATTCCCGAAAACAATTGTTTGGTAAAAACCATAATAGGTTAGAGAGGGATAATGATATTCCTGAAAACAATTGTTTGGTAAAAAACATAATAGGTTATAGAGGGATAATGATATTCCCGAAAACAATTGTTTGGTAAAAACCATAATAGGTTATAGAGGGATAATGATATTCCCGAAAACAATTGTTTGGTAAAAACCATAATAGGTTAGAGAGGGATAATGATATTCCCGAAAACAATTGTTTGGTAAAAACCATAATAGGTTATAGAGGGATAATGATATTCCCGAAAACAATTGTTTGGTAAAAACCATAATAGGTTAGAGAGGGATAATGATATTCCCGAAAACAATTGTTTGGTAAAAACCATAATAGGTTATAGAGGGATAATGATATTCCCGAAAACAATTGTTTGGTAAAAACCATAATAGGTTATAGAGGGATAATGATATTCCCGAAAACAATTGTTTGGTAAAAACCATAATAGGTTATAGAGGGATAATGATATTCCCGAAAACAATTGTTTGGTAAAAACCATAATAGGTTAGAGAGGGATAATGATATTCCCGAAAACAATTGTTTGGTAAAAACCATAATAGGTTAGAGAGGGATAATGATATTCCCGAAAACAATTGTTTGGTAAAAACCATAATAGGTTATAGAGGGATAATGATATTCCCGAAAACAATTGTTTGGTAAAAACCATAATAGGTTAGAGAGGGATAATGATATTCCCGAAAACAATTGTTTGGTAAAAACCATAATAGGTTAGAGAGGGATAATGATATTCCCGAAAACAATTGTTTGGTAAAAACCATAATAGGTTATAGAGGGATAATGATATTCCCGAAAACAATTGTTTGGTAAAAACCATAATAGGTTATAGAGGGATAATGATATTCCCGAAAACAATTGTTTGGTAAAAACAATAATAGGTTATAGAGGGATAATGATATTCCCGAAAACAATTGTTTGGTAAAAACCATAATAGGTTATAGAGGGATAATGATATTCCCGAAAACAATTGTTTAGTAAAAACCATAATAGATTATAGAGGGATAATGATATTCCCGAAAACAATTGTTTGTAAAAACCATAATAGGTTATAGAGGGATAATGATATTCCCGAAAACAATTGTTTGGTAAAAACCATAATAGGTTATAGAGGGATAATGATATTCCCGAAAACAATTGTTTGGTAAAAACCATAATAGGTTAGAGAGGGATAATGATATTCCCGAAAACAATTGTTTGGTAAAAACCATAATAGGTTAGAGAGGGATAATGATATTCCCGAAAACACTTGTTTGGTAAAAACCATAATAGGTTATAGAGGGATAATGATATTCCCGAAAACAATTGTTTGGTAAAAACCATAATAGGTTAGAGAGGGATAATGATATTCCCGAAAACAATTGTTTGGTAAAAACCATAATAGGTTATAGAGGGATAATGATATTCCCGAAAACAATTGTTTGGTAAAAACCATAATAGGTTATAGAGGGATAATGATATTCCCGAAAACAATTGTTTGGTAAAAACCATAATAGGTTATAGAGGGATAATGATATTCCCGAAAACAATTGTTTGGTAAAAACCATAATAGGTTATAGAGGGATAATGATATTCCCGAAAACAATTGTTTGGTAAAAACCATAATAGGTTATAGAGGGATAATGATATTCCCGAAAACAATTGTTTGGTAAAAACCATAATAGGTTATAGAGGGATAATGATATTCCCGAAAACAATTGTTTGGTAAAAACCATAATAGGTTATAAGGGATAATGATATTCCCGAAAACAATTGTTTGGTAAAAACCATAATAGGTTATAGAGGGATAATGATATTCCCGAAAACAATTGTTTGGTTAAAACCATAATAGGTTAGAGAGGGATAATGATATTCCCGAAAACAATTGTTTGGTAAAAACCATAATAGGTTATAGAGGGATAATGATATTCCCGAAAACAATTGTTTGGTAAAAACCATAATAGGTTAGAGAGGGATAATGATATTCCCGAAAACAATGATATTCCTGAAAACAATTGTGAAAACAATGATATTCCCGAAAACAATTGTTTGGTAAAAACCATAATAGGTTATAGAGGGATAATGATATTCCCGAAAACAATTGTTTGGTAAAAACCATAATAGGTTATAGAGGGATAATGATATTCCCGAAAACAATTGTTTGGTAAAAACCATAATAGGTTATAGAGGGATAATGATATTCCCGAAAACAATTGTTTGGTAAAAACCATAATAGGTTATAGAGGGATAATGATATTCACGAAAACAATTGTTTAGTAAAAACCATAATAGATTATAGAGGAATAATGATATTCCCGAAAACAATTGTTTGTAAAAACCATAATAGGTTATAGAGGGATAATGATATTCCCGAAAACAATTGTTTGGTAAAAACCATAATAGGTTATAGAGGGATAATGATATTCCCGAAAACAATTGTTTGGTAAAAACCATAATAGGTTAGAGAGGGATAATGATATTCCCGAAAACAATTGTTTGGTAAAAACCATAATAGGTTAGAGAGGGATAATGATATGCCCGAAAACACTTGTTTGGTAAAAACCATAATAGGTTAGAGAGGGATAATGATATCTCCGAAAACAATTGTTTGGTAAAAACCATAATAGGTTATAGAGGGATAATGATATTCCCGAAAACAATTGTTTGGTAAAAACCATAATAGGTTAGAGAGGGATAATGATATTCCCGAAAACAATTGTTTGGTAAAAACCATAATAGGTTATAGAGGGATAATGATATTCCCGAAAACAATTGTTTGGTAAAAACCATAATAGGTTATAGAGGGATAATGATATTCTCGAAAACAATTGTTTGGTAAAAACCATAATAGGTTATAGAGGGATAATGATATTCCCGAAAACACTTGTTTGGTAAAAACCATAATAGGTTATAGAGGGATAATGATATTCCCGAAAACAATTGTTTGGTAAAAACCATAATAGGTTAGAGAGGGATAATGATATTCCCGAAAACAATTGTTTGGTAAAAACCATGATAGGTTAGAGAGGGATAATGATATTCCCGAAAACAATTGTTTGGTAAAAACCATAATAGGTTAGAGAGGGATAATGATATTCCCGAAAACACTTGTTTGGTAAAAACCATAATAGGTTAGAGAGGGATAAAGATATCTCCGAAAACAATTGTTTGGTAAAAACCATAATAGGTTATAGAGGGATAATGATATTCCCGAAAACAATTGTTTGGTAAAAACCATAATAGTTTAGAGAGGAATAATGATATTCCCGAAAACAATTGTTTGGTAAAAACCATAATAGGTTATAGAGGGATAATGATATTCCCGAAAACAATTGTTTGGTAAAAACCATAATAGGTTATAGAGGGATAATGATATTCCCGAAAACAATTGTTTGGTAAAAACCATAATAGGTTATAGAGGGATAATGATATTCCCGAAAACACTTGTTTGGTAAAAACCATAATAGGTTATAGAGGGATAATGATATTCCCGAAAACAATTGTTTGGTAAAAACCATAATAGGTTATAGAGGGATAATCATATTCCCGAAAACAATTGTTTGGTAAAAACCATGATAGGTTATAGAGGGATAATGATATTCCCGAAAACAATTGTTTGGTAAAAACCATAATAGGTTATAGAGGGATAATGATATTCCCGAAAACAATTGTTTGGTAAAAACCATAATAGGTTATAGAGGGATAATGATATTCCCGAAAACAATTGTTTGGTAAAAACCATGATAGGTTATAGAGGGATAATGATATTCCCGAAAACAATTGTTTGGTAAAAACCATGATAGGTTATAGAGGGATAATGATATTCCCGAAAACAATTGTTTGTTAAAAACCATAATAGGTTAGAGAGGGATAATGATATTCCCGAAAACAATTGTTTGGTAAAAACCATAATAGGTTATAGAGGGATAATGATTTTCCCGAAAACACTTGTTTGGTAAAAACCATAGGAGGTTATAGAGGGATAATGATATTCCCGAAAACAATTGTTTGGTAAAAACCATAATAGGTTAGAGAGGGATAATGATATTCCCGAAAACAATTGTTTGGTAAAAACCATGATAGGTTAGAGAGGGATAATGATATTCCCGAAAACAATTGTTTGGTAAAAACCATGATAGGTTAGAGAGGGATAATGATATTCCCGAAAACAATTGTTTGGTAAAAACCATGATAGGTTAGAGAGGGATAATGATATTCCCGAAAACAATTGTTTGGTAAAAACCATGATAGGTTAGAGAGGGATAATGATATTCCCGAAAACAATTGTTTGGTAAAAACCATGATAGGTTAGAGAGGGATAATGATATTCCCGAAAACAATTGTTTGGTAAAAACCATGATAGGTTAGAGAGGGATAATGATATTCTCGAAAACAATTGTTTGGTAAAAACCATGATAGGTTAGAGAGGGATAATGATATTCCCGAAAACAATTGTTTGGTAAAAACCATGATAGGTTAGAGAGGGATAATGATATTCCCGAAAACAATTGTTTGGTAAAAACCATGATAGGTTAGAGAGGGATAATGATATTCCCGAAAACAATTGTTTGGTAAAAACCATGATAGTTTAGAGAGGGATAATGATATTCCCGAAAACAATTGTTTGGTAAAAACCATGATAGGTTAGAGAGGGTGTCGCGAAATGCGACTTTTTTATTTATGTTTTTACCCTTTTGTCCCTTGTCTTTTTTGTTGAGAATATTTTTATTTTTAAATTTATTTTTAAATCATGCGTAATTGAAATACGCCTACTTCTTTCAAATTTTTCCCATTATTCATTGCACTTTCTATATTTTTTGTTATTTTTATGTTAAATCCCTCCCTTTTTTTCCTCTATTTAAACGTTAGGAATTTAGGGCATAATCAGAGTTTCATGAATAAATGCGGTTTAAAAATTTACAAATAGATGTTTGGATTCTATTATTGTACTTGAATTTATAAAGATTTTTGTATAAAATAATTTTGATTACATGAATAAATGCGGTTTAAAAATTTACAAATAGATGTTTGGATTCTATTATTGTACCTGAATTTATAAAGATTTTTGTATAAAATAATTTTGATTACATGAATAAATGCGGTTTAAAAATTTACAAATAGATGTTTGGATTCTATTATTGTAACTGAATTTATAAAGATTTTTGTATAAAATAATTTTGATTACATGAATAAATGCGGTTTAAAAATTTACAAATAGATGTTTGGATTCTATTATTGTACTTGAATTTATAAAGATTTTTGTATAAAATAATTTTGATTACATGAATAAATGCGGTTTAAAAATTTACAAATAGAAGTTTGGATTCTATTATTGTACCTGAATTTATAAAGATTTTTGTATAAAATAATTTTGATTACATGAATAAATGCGGTTTAAAAATTTACAAATAGATGTTTGGATTCTATTATTGTACCTGAATTTATAAAGATATTTGTATAAAATAATTTTGATTACATGAATAAATGCGGTTTAAAAATTTACAAATAGATGTTTGGATTCTATTATTGTACTTGAATTTATAAAGATTTTTGTATAAAATAATTTTGATTACATGAATAAATGCGGTTTAAAAATTTACAAATAGATGTTTGGATTCTATTATTGTACTTGAATTTATAAAGATTTTTGTATAAAATAATTTTGATTACATGAATAAATGCGGTTTAAAAATTTACAAATAGATGTTTGGATTCTATTATTGTACTTGAATTTATAAAGATTTTTGTATAAAATAATTTTGATTACATGAATAAATGCGGTTTAAAAATTTACAAATAGATGTTTGGATTCTATTATTGCACTTGAATTTATAAAGATTTTTGTATAAAATAATTTTGATTACATGAATAAATGCGGTTTAAAAATTTACAAATAGATGTTTGGATTCTATTATTGTACTTGAATTTATAAAGATTTTTGTATAAAATAATTTTGATTACATGAATAAATGCGGTTTAAAAATTTACAAATAGATGTTTGGATTCTAATATTGTACCTGAATTTATAAAGATTTTTGAATAAAATAATTTTGATTACATGAAAAAATGCGGTTTAAAAATTTACAAATAGATGTTTGGATTCTATTATTGTACTTGAATTTATAAAGATTTTTGTATAAAATAATTTTGATTACATGAATAAATGCGGTTTAAAAATTTACAAATAGATGTTTGGATTCTATTATTGTACCTGAATTTATAAAGATTTTTGTATAAAATAATTTTGATTACATGAATAAATGCGGTTTAAAAATTTACAAATAGATGTTTGGATTCTATTATTGTACTTGAATTTATAAAGATTTTTGTATAAAATAATTTTGATTACATGAATAAATGCGGTTCAAAAATTTACAAATAGATGTTTGGATTCTATTATTGTACTTGAATTTATAAAGATTTTTGTATAAAATAATTTTGATTACATGAATAAATGCGGTTTAAAAATTTACAAATAGATGTTTGGATTCTATTATTGTACTTGAATTTATAAAGATTTTTGTATAAAATAATTTTGATTACATGAATAAATGCGGTTTAAAAATTTACAAATAGATGTTTGGATTCTATTATTGTACTTGAATTTATAAAGATTTTTGTATAAAATAATTTTGATTACATGAATAAATGCGGTTTAAAAATTTACAAATAGATGTTTGGATTCTATTATTGTACTTGAATTTATAAAGATTTATGTATAAAATAATTTTGATTACATGAATAAATGCGGTTTAAAAATTTACAAATAGATGTTTGGATTCTATTATTGTACTTGAATTTATAAAGATTTTTGTATAAAATAATTTTGATTACATGAATAAATGCGGTTTAAAAATTTACAAATAGATGTTTGGATTCTATTATTGTACCTGAATTTATAAAGATTTTTGTATAAAATAATTTTGATTACATGAATAAATGCGGTTTAAAAATTTACAAATAGATGTTTGGATTCTATTATTGTAACTGAATTTATAAAGATTTTTGTATAAAATAATTTTGATTACATGAATAAATGCGGTTTAAAAATTTACAAATAGATGTTTGGATTCTATTATTGTACTTGAATTTATAAAGATTTTTGTATAAAATAATTTTGATTACATGAATAAATGCGGTTTAAAAATTTACAAATAGATGTTTGGATTCTATTATTGTACCTGAATTTATAAAGATTTTTGTATAAAATAATTTTGATTACATGAATAAATGCGGTTTAAAAATTTACAAATAGATGTTTGGATTCTATTATTGTACCTGAATTTATAAAGATTTTTGTATAAAATAATTTTGATTACATGAATAAATGCGGTTTAAAAATTTACAAATAGATGTTTGGATTCTATTATTGTACTTGAATTTATAAAGATTTTTGTATAAAATAATTTTGATTACATGAATAAATGCGGTTTAAAAATTTACAAATAGATGTTTGGATTCTATTATTGTACTTGAATTTATAAAGATTTTTGTATAAAATAATTTTGATTACATGAATAAATGCGGTTTAAAAATTTACAAATAGATGTTTGGATTCTATTATTGTACTTGAATTTATAAAGATTTTTGTATAAAATAATTTTGATTACATGAATAAATGCGGTTTAAAAATTTACAAATAGATGTTTGGATTCTATTATTGTACTTGAATTTATAAAGATTTATGTATAAAATAATTTTGATTACATGAATAAATGCGGTTTAAAAATTTACAAATAGATGTTTGGATTCTATTATTGTACTTGAATTTATAAAGATTTTTGTATAAAATAATTTTGATTACATGAATAAATGCGGTTTAAAAATTTACAAATAGATGTTTGGATTCTATTATTGTACCTGAATTTATAAAGATTTTTGTATAAAATAATTTTGATTACATGAATAAATGCGGTTTAAAAATTTACAAATAGATGTTTGGATTCTATTATTGTAACTGAATTTATAAAGATTTTTGTATAAAATAATTTTGATTACATGAATAAATGCGGTTTAAAAATTTACAAATAGATATTTGGATTCTATTATTGTACTTGAATTTATAAAGATTTTTGTATAAAATAATTTTGATTACATGAATAAATGCGGTTTAAAAATTTACAAATAGATGTTTGGATTCTATTATTGTACCTGAATTTATAAAGATTTTTGTATAAAATAATTTTGATTACATGAATAAATGCGGTTTAAAAATTTACAAATAGATGTTTGGATTCTATTATTGTACCTGAATTTATAAAGATTTTTGTATAAAATAATTTTGATTACATGAATAAATGCGGTTTAAAAATTTACAAATAGATGTTTGGATTCTATTATTGTACTTGAATTTATAAAGATTTTTGTATAAAATAATTTTGATTACATGAATAAATGCGGTTTAAAAATTTACAAATAAATGTTTGGATTCTATTATTGTACTTGAATTTATAAAGATTTTTGTATAAAATAATTTTGATTACATGAATAAATGCGGTTTAAAAATTTACAAATAGATGTTTGGATTCTATTATTGTACTTGAATTTATAAAGATTTTTGTATAAAATAATTTTGATTACATGAATAAATGCGGTTTAAAAATTTACAAATAGATGTTTGGATTCTATTATTGTACTTGAATTTATAAAGATTTATGTATAAAATAATTTTGATTACATGAATAAATGCGGTTTAAAAATTTACAAATAGATGTTTGGATTCTATTATTGTACTTGAATTTATAAAGATTTTTGTATAAAATAATTTTGATTACATGAATAAATGCGGTTTAAAAATTTACAAATAGATGTTTGGATTTTATTATTGTACCTGAATTTATAAAGATTTTTGTATAAAATAATTTTGATTACATGAATAAATGCGGTTTAAAAATTTACAAATAGATGTTTGGATTCTATTATTGTAACTGAATTTATAAAGATTTTTGTATAAAATAATTTTGATTACATGAATAAATGCGGTTTAAAAATTTACAAATAGATGTTTGGATTCTATTATTGTACTTGAATTTATAAAGATTTTTGTATAAAATAATTTTGATTACATGAATAAATGCGGTTTAAATATTTACAAATAGATGTTTGGATTCTATTATTGTACCTGAATTTATAAAGATTTTTGTATAAAATAATTTTGATTACATGAATAAATGCGGTTTAAAAATTTACAAATAGATGTTTGGATTCTATTATTGTACCTGAATTTATAAAGATTTTTGTATAAAATAATTTTGATTACATGAATAAATGCGGTTTAAAAATTTACAAATAGATGTTTGGATTCTATTATTGTACTTGAATTTATAAAGATTTTTGTATAAAATAATTTTGATTACATGAATAAATGCGGTTTAAAAATTTACAAATAGATGTTTGGATTCTATTATTGTACTTGAATTTATAAAGATTTTTGTATAAAATAATTTTGATTACATGAATAAATGCGGTTTAAAAATTTACAAATAGATGTTTGGATTCTCTTATTGTACTTGAATTTATAAAGATTTTTGTATAAAATAATTTTGATTACATGAATAAATGCGGTTTAAAAATTTACAAATAGATGTTTGGATTCTAATATTGTACCTGAATTTATAAAGATTTTTGTATAAAATAATTTTGATTACATGAATAAATGCGGTTTAAAAATTTACAAATAGATGTTTGGATTCTATTATTGTACTTGAATTTATAAAGATTTTTGTATAAAATAATTTTGATTACATGAATAAATGCGGTTTAAAAATTTACAAATAGATGTTTGGATTCTATTATTGTAACTGAATTTATAAAGATTTTTGTATAAAATAATTTTGATTACATGAATAAATGCGGTTTAAAAATTTACAAATAGATGTTTGGATTCTATTATTGTACTTGAATTTATAAAGATTTTTGTATAAAATAATTTTGATTACATGAATAAATGCGGTTTAAATATTTACAAATAGATGTTTGGATTCTATTATTGTACCTGAATTTATAAAGATTTTTGTATAAAATAATTTTGATTACATGAATAAATGCGGTTTAAAAATTTACAAATAGATGTTTGGATTCTATTATTGTACCTGAATTTATAAAGATTTTTGTATAAAATAATTTTGATTACATGAATAAATGCGGTTTAAAAATTTACAAATAGATGTTTGGATTCTATTATTGTACTTGAATTTATAAAGATTTTTGTATAAAATAATTTTGATTACATGAATAAATGCGGTTTAAAAATTTACAAATAGATGTTTGGATTCTATTATTGTACTTGAATTTATAAAGATTTTTGTATAAAATAATTTTGATTACATGAATAAATGCGGTTTAAAAATTTACAAATAGATGTTTGGATTCTCTTATTGTACTTGAATTTATAAAGATTTTTGTATAAAATAATTTTGATTACATGAATAAATGCGGTTTAAAAATTTACAAATAGATGTTTGGATTCTAATATTGTACCTGAATTTATAAAGATTTTTGTATAAAATAATTTTGATTACATGAATAAATGCGGTTTAAAAATTTACAAATAGATGTTTGGATTCTATTATTGTACTTGAATTTATAAAGATTTTTGTATAAAATAATTTTGATTACATGAATAAATGCGGTTTAAAAATTTACAAATAGATGTTTGGATTCTATTATTGTACCTGAATTTATAAAGATTTTTGTATAAAATAATTTTGATTACATGAATAAATGCGGTTTAAAAATTTACAAATAGATGTTTGGATTCTATTATTGTACTTGAATTTATAAAGATTTTTGTATAAAATAATTTTGATTACATGAATAAATGCGGTTTAAAAATTTACAAATAGATGTCTGGATTCTATTATTGTACTTGAATTTATAAAGATTTTTGTATAAAATAATTTTGATTACATGAATAAATGCGGTTTAAAAATTTACAAATAGATGTTTGGATTCTATTATTGTACCTGAATTTATAAAGATTTTTGTATAAAATAATTTTGATTACATGAATAAATGCGGTTTAAAAATTTACAAATAGATGTTTGGATTCTATTATTGTACTTGAATTTATAAAGATTTTTGTATAAAATAATTTTGATTACATGAATAAATGCGGTTTAAAAATTTACAAATAGATGTCTGGATTCTCTTATTGTACTTGAATTTATAAAGATTTTTGTATAAAATAATTTTGATTACATGAATAAATGCGGTTTAAAAATTTACAAATAGATGTTTGGATTCTCTTATTGTACTTGAATTTATAAAGATTTTTGTATAAAATAATTTTGATTACATGAATAAATGCGGTTTAAAAATTTACAAATAGATGTTTGGATTCTATTATTGTACCTGAATTTATAAAGATTTTTGTATAAAATAATTTTGATTACATGAATAAATGCGGTTTAAAAATTTACAAATAGATGTTTGGATTCTATTATTGTACTTGAATTTACAACCTAAATTTGAATAATACAACTTCATTGCTTTTTAACAATAGATTGTCAGGTTATATTCTATTTTTTTAAAAACCTGAAACTTTTTTGAATAATACAACCTAAATTTGAATAATACAACTTCATTGCTTTTTAACAATAGATTGTCAGGTTATATTCTATTTTTTTAAAAACCTGAAACTTTTTTGAATAATACAACCTAAATTTGAATAATACAACTTCACTGCTTTTTAACAATAGATTGTCAGGTTATATTCTATTTTTTTAAAAACCTGAAACTTTTTTGAATAATACAACCTAAATTTGAATAATACAACTTCATTGCTTTTTAACAATAGATTGTCAGGTTATATTCTATTTTTTTAAAAACCTGAAACTTTTTTGAATAATACAACCTAAATTTGAATAATACAACTTCATTGCTTTTTAACAATAGATTGTCAGGTTATATTCTATTTTTTTAAAAACCTGAAACTTTTTTGAATAATACAACCTAAATTTGAATAATACAACTTCACTGCTTTTTAACAATAGATTGTCAGGTTATATTCTATTTTTTTTAAAACCTGAAACATTTTTGAATAATACAACCTAAATTTGAATAATACAACTTTATTGCTTTTTAACAATAGATTGTCAGGTTATATTCTATTTTTTTTAAAACCTGAAACATTTTTGAATAATACAACCTAAATTTGAATAATACAACTTCACTGCTTTTTAACAATAGATTGTCAGGTTATATTCTATTTTTTTTAAAACCTGAAACATTTTTGAATAATACAACCTAAATTTGAATAATACAACTTCACTGCTTTTTAACAATAGATTGTCGGGTTATATTCTATTTTTTTAAAAACCTGAAACTTTTTTGAATAATACAACCTAAATTTGAATAATACAACTTCACTGCTTTTTAACAATAGATTGTCAGGTTATATTCTATTTTTTTAAAAACCTGTAACTTTTTTGAATAATACAACCTAAATTTGAATAATACAACCTAAATTTGAATAATACAACCTAAATTTGAATAATACAACTTCACTGCTTTTTAACAATAGATTGTCAGGTTATATTCCATTTTTTTAAAAACCTGAAACTTTTTTGAATAATACAACCTAAATTTGAATAATACAACCTAAATTTGAATAATACAACTTCACTGCTTTTTAACAATAGATTGTCAGGTTATATTCCATTTTTTTAAAAACCTGAGTAGTATATAGTGGACAAATATATCATAAATTTCATTTTTGATATATTTGTCTACTATTCATTTCTACCAAATATATTTTAAGACAATGGGAAAATGTGTATTAATTCAAACCTTTTCCATGTATTATTCTGTCAAAAATTTTCGACGACACAAAAATTCTTTACAATCTTTTCAATAGGTTTAGGGGGGTTTTAAAAATTAAACCATCGTTGCGTAACTTGCCAGATCGGACGGGTGGGCACATTTACACATCAGTACGGACGTAATTAGAGGATCGATTAATTTTTAATATATGTATTAAAAGAGCACTAAGTTTACATAATTGTTAAAGAAAAGCAATTAAATAAATATATAGTAAAAAATATTTTTACGGAAAAACTAATATAAAAAAACGGTACAAATAAGAGCAAAAATTTAAAAATAAAAATGTTTAATAATTGTTAAACTCTTTAAAAAGGAATAGGTATTAATCTACGTCCTAAGTACAAGGTTAGCTTTGTTACTCCGATTACAAGGGATTTGGCATGTAGAAAAAACGATTTAGATGAAAAAATTAAAATTCAAAAGGCTTACAATGTTTTAAGATAAGAAATAGTATTAAATGCATGGAAATATGAATAAACGGTAGTTTGAAATGTAGACGCAAATTTGAACAAGAATTTAAGGCAAAAATTCGTATCGACTGTTTACTTTGAAATAACACAATTTTATCAACAAATTCTGGCATGTACCATTTTGGCGAATACCCATTTGTCGTAACACTTTTGTCGTATACCCTTTTGTCGTATACCCTTTTGTCGTTTACCCTTTTGCTGAATACACTTTTGTCGCATGTCCTTTTGTCGTATACCCTTTTGTCGTGTACTATTTTGGCTTTGACCATTTTGAGAATAATTTTCGCAAAGTTTTAAAAATGTCATTAAGTGAGCAAGAGCAAAAAAAGAACACATAATAGAGATAATAGTATGTGTTTATTTTTATTTTTCTAACGACAAATGTTAGAAAAATAGAAAAATTAAATAGCGTCTAAAGTTTATAAATTAAAAATAATGATATCATCCTAAAATTTTCGTTTATTAACAATTTTTCACTTTAAATTTTCTTCTTTTTAAATATTAATTTTATTTCGCGATTTAATATATTTATGTGAATTTTATTTGTTTTTTAATTTGTAAGATTTAATTTTTAAAAATTAGTTTTTCAATATTATATTTTTAAATATTATTTTAAAATTTATTTTTAAAATTTATATTTTCAATTTATTATTATTTATTTAATCTTTAAAATTTATTTTTAGCAATGCAGATGTGAATTTGTTTAAGCATTGGCGAATCCCGCTTACTTAAATTGTTAGTTTTTTAAGGATCTGAATTCTTTGGTGTAGTGGGATAATTTTCTAGTTAATTCTCATGAAAATTGTGTTCAAACCTATGGGTCTAAAAAATTTTGTCTTGTCAAAATGTTTTGTTTTTGATAAAATTGAAAATTTTTTAGTTGTGGTTTATTGGGATAATTTTCTAGATTTCTCCAATACGTTGCAGGGTTCGAATCCCACAAACGCTAACAATTTTTGTTTTGACTAACAATAATTTTGTAAAATTTAATATTTATTTAAAAAACGTTTATAGATTTTAATCATTCAGATTTGGCTCAAAAAGTTTATTTCAAAGCGGATTACTTTGTGAACTATCTTAAATACCTTCTTTATTTTAAATGGCCATATATGCGAGGTTTTTTTATTTTTGTTGGTTAAATTTGGAAACTCTTTTTTGAGAGGAAAATTTTTGATTTATGCGTTAGAGTTATTTGATCTTTTTTGGGGCTATTAAGACCCTGACGGATTTTTGAAAATTTCTCTGTTATTTCTCTCTTTTTCCTTGACAATTAATCCACAAAATAATTCTAATCGGGTAGATGAATAGGTAAAAGAATTGAATACAAATTGTAAGATCGAATGAGCAAAAATTGATAAAGTTACACTAGGAAAGTTCCTAAAAATTTTGAAAAAAATCTGCTAAATTCCCTTTTTCAAAGCTCATATCTTTTATTTTAAGAACTTTCAAATACTCTCAATGTTTATATTTGCTTGAATGTTTACAACAAGCTGAATTTCGTTAAGCTTTAGCATCAAGTGATAATGCTCGTTATATTGAAGAGCCTCTTTTAATACAATGGCATTTTTATATCATCGTTAGGCAACGCTTACACGTTTAATTTTAAGAGAAAAGTTTTTGAATCTTAAAATTAATTTCCCAACATTCACAGCCTGTTCAGCAACCATAAAATTTGAAGGAATGAAAACGGAATGAGTATATTTTCTGTGATTTTTTGATGATTTTTTGTATAACATTTTTTCACTTTTGCGATAAAAAGAGAAGAGGGACATTAGATCCCATAAGATTGCTCTTATTTTCGCGCTTTTAATTTTAGACTAATTTATGAGATTAAGTAAATGGTCACATCATCAAATACAACTGAGGCAGAGGCAGATGAGGGAAAGGACGAATGTATAATTAATGAAGAATAAAATCTGGAAGAAGAATTGTCCGTTTCTTTATGACATGGTATTTTAATAGATAATTTTTGGTGTCGATAACGAGGGGGGGGCGCATATTTTTATTCTTTGTAATGCACAAATGTAAGGATAGCGTTTACTAAGACCTGGTATTGAGCACATCAGACTTGCTTTATTGAGCTTTAGTATTTTTTAATCTTAAAATTTTTCTTTTTAAATTAAAAAGAAATTGAGGAATCCTGCACATTATTCTTTCCTCTGGCGCTTTTTAAAACCGAAAGACAAAAATAATTTTATTGGTTTCAACGAGATGGATTTTTATTTCCTAAATGAGCAATATTGTTATTGTTTCATAATCGTATACTTTTGATACCGTCTAGAGGTTTTTTAAATATTTTTATTTTAAAGATGTTTTAAAATCATTGTGGATTCTGACCCTTTATGTGGATTCTGACCGTTCATCGGATTCATTAGATTGGCCGAGATTATTATTGCTGGTAGATTACACAAATCTGTTTTAAACGACGTTGCATGGCCAAATGACCAAAATTTTGGTCAAGAACCAAGAAGACCAATTTGGCATGCAGTAAATGATTCAGATGGATGGCTGTGTAAGCAGCTTTGTTTAATTTATTGTTAAAGTAAAGCATAGTAAAATTTTATAAAAAAGTTTAAGAAAGTAAATTTAAATTTTCCGACCTAGACCGATACCTTATATCCAGACTTTTTCAACTCGAAACTCGACCCGAGAAATTTTCAAAAACACGAAACTCGATTTCTATCTTAATCTCCTAAATCCATTTACAGATTTGAACGTAAACCCTTTTCGGAAACGTTTTTAAACCCCGCACTGAAACCCTTCCCGAAGAAGTCATTGATTATTCGAAACCCTGCTCAGGACTAAAAATCAGTCTGTCCGCAAGCCAAAAATAACACCAAAAACATAATAATTCTCAACTAATAATAAATATAATAAAACAAAGCCTTAGTGCAGAAATATGTCTATAAGATTAATAATTGATGAGAGTTGGGAAGGTGGGGGTATTTATATAGGAACTTTTTTGACTATTTCTGAAATGTTTATATTTTAATCGAGCATCTACTTTGAGTGATTGATGGGCCCTTGCACAAATGTTTTGACATATGTTCATAAAAAATAAAAATTGTTTAAACTAAGGAGTGTCAGCTGCCAAAATTTTGATTAATTGCAAAAAGTGTGCTTAATTTAGTAACAAAATAAATAAATAAACCAAAAAATTGTGAAACATAGCGAGTAATTAATCATTCGGGGGCCAAAATATGTCATGGCGGACCCGTATAAAAGGAACCCCAAAATCACCTAAGGAATCATTCAGCATTTCCATTCAACATTTAAAAATATCCCCATACCTTCCCCTCTTTAAATACTTATACTCACATCCTTTATAGTTCCCCCTCATTAATTTAATAACCCTCTTACTTTCCCCCTCTAAATTAATTACTCACTGCTTCTATACATCTCCATCTTTATTTTATAATATCCTCATACCCTTCCCTTCTATACCCTCACCCTCTTTAATTTAATGATATTTTTATCTTTGTTTATCAGTTATTGCTTTTCCATTTTTCATTGTTTGAGATTTAGCTTAGATTTTGAAATGTAGATTTTGTGATTTAGTTTGAGATTTAGTAAAAAATTTTATTTATAAAATTTTCTAATATTTTGTAATTAAAGTTAGTTTTAAAGTAAATTTTTTGCAAGTGTTTGATTTTACTATAAATTCCATTTTTATTTATTATATTTAAAAATAGTTTAACTTTCCTAATTTAATCAATTTTAGCTTTAATTTTATTTAAAGAAAACGAAATTCTGATGGAAAAAAGCGTTGATGCTCCAAACGATAATGGTAAATGATAAACATGATTATTATTTAAACTAATAACATGGATTATCATTTACAGGCACTGCGGATGCTCCTATTATGATTGATGAAAGCACTAATACAGAGATGATTGTGGATAATGTATGCGAAGAAAAGGACTTGCGAACTTCACAAGAAAGTTCGGGATTAGAAGGTAAATATTAAATAGTTTTGATTAAAAAAACAACTTCAGTGTCGATAACAGCAGAGGAAATTCAAGAAGTGCGTGCTTTTATTCTGGAACAAAAAAAGAAGAAGCAAGCGGCAGAGGCGCGACGCAGACGCTCAATTGAAAAATCGAGCTCAACTTTGAGTTCGGTTTCCACTTCGAGCAAAGCCCCGACCGCAAAGAAGGCACAAAGCAAGTCAAATAAAATAAGTGAAAATGTTCCACAAAACAACGTTGACGCGGTTATTAAGGTTGTATAGTTTTAATAATAATTTAAATTAGAAATTTTTAGTCAATTATAAAACGATCAAAAAGTCAAAATGTAAAACATTCAAAGGAAGAAGTGACTAAGGATATTCTTGATGCAATGATGGATTATGATGAGGAAGAGGACGAGTCTGATGATCCAGATCCTAATGATGTTATTTCTTTGGGCGAGGATGAAGAGGAATACAAGCGAAGGCGAATCGAACGTAAGTTTGCTATTTTTTTATACAAATATTTTCTAGGTAAACAACGCGCTGAACAATTAGTTCCTGAAGGATTACTTAAGCGTGCACAAGTGCTTAAAGAACCGCGTCAAGGAATTTTCATTCACCAGTGCAACGATTGCCGAGAAAACCAGAAGAAACGACAAAAATTTCTTTACAAGGCAGGAAGTCCTATAAATTTAACGCTTACATTCGAATTGTGCGCAGAGGACCTCGACAAAAATATAAACCTAGGGATGTTTTATGCTCTCTCTTGGGGTATTACATAATTATCAAATAATTTAAAAATTTTTAAAAGGGGACAAGGAAATGAATATAAAGCCTGAGGAACAATCGTCCAGCTTTGAAAAATGTAAGAAAATTACAAAAATTGAAATCATTGAAAAAATTTTAAGCTTCTGGGGTGTTATACTTTCAAAAGGGTGAAAATATTGCTTCTGGGACTGATTATAAACTATTGAGCTTATTGAAATATTGTTGGATCTTGCATCAGGTAAAAATTTCATATTAACTACGATTTATTTTAAATTTTAGTGCGATAGATGTATCGGTCTTCAGAGGTCCTTGGCTAGTGATATGTTCTTGCAAAAATGTGGGGAAAAATATGTGCTGCATTTTATGAAAGATGTTCAAAAATTTTAAAATTAATTAAAATTTTATAGATTTGCGAGGCCTGTAAGGACATCAATAAGGACTACCAAAAGAAAACTTTTGATATGTTTAGCAATTTTAATAAGAAAAAATGAATATTGATAACTATAACTTTTGTTGAATAAAACCTATTTTTTAATGGAAATTTTATTTTTCATTCGTTTGATCGAATTTTATCTTTTAATTTACTGATTCATTTTTGGAATTCTTTATAGCTACAAATCTATTACTCAAATTTTACAACTCTTTTGTGAAATAAAAGGTTTCGTTTATTTTTTAAATTATACAATACATTTCAGATGGATCAACATGTAGCAGATATTGCGCTTGAAGAACTCAAGGAGAAACGAAGACGTCTTGCTAAACAACTTGAGCAACTTTTCGATGCGGAGTATGATGAAAAACAGCTTAAGTCGGATCTTTACGCCGCATTTATTCAACATCATCGGAATAGATATCCGCAAATTTCATTAAGTAGAATCCATGAGCATTTTTTGAAGGAAAGACACGCAATGGGAAGACAGGTTCTTATTGAAAAAATTTTAAAAAATTTTATTAAAGGCCATTGTTGACGTCGTAAAAAATGAATTGTACTATGCGCTAGGGCATACGAATAGCAAATATTGGGGGCAAATTGATCTGCAATCGGCAATTGACGTTTGCTGCTACAGTCGCTATATACCTTCAAAAAAGAAGAGAGGTATTTAATGCTTTTTAGCTCTAAAAGTACTCATATTTTCAGAAAACTCTCCTGTTATAATTATGAACGACATAACTAAACGTTTGGAATCTCAACTTAATATTGAGACAACGGACTTAGGAGGGGAAGGCACATCGACAAGTACAATACAAAACAATGCTGAAAGTTTTGTTCCTGATTCTGTGAATTATTTTTCTTCCACGGACAAAATACCAGAAGAAGAAGAATGGTAAAGGATATTCAAGCTGAAGCGATAGTTGTTAAAAAATTCTTATTTTCTAATGGATAAAGTAAAAATAAATATTGTTTGAAATAATTTGTTGCGTCATTATCGCAAAAATATTTTTCAAATAATCACTAAAAATTTTTAGAATTTTAGATGACTCAAAGAAATTTTGGAGAGTATTCCATTGATCACTTTTATAATGAAGACGTATCCGAAAACCTAAAAAGCTCGAGATTCAAAATAGGAGTTTTCAGGTCTATTAAAAGATTTTATTCATTGTATTTAAAATTTTAGAACCGTATTCACAGTGAGGAATGTTGATGATGCCCCGGAGGGCAGCGATAAACTATTAGAAGATTTGGTCGACCATTTTATTGCAAAAGCCGACAAAGCTTCAGGCACTAAATCTGAAAATTGTTCAATCATAATAAGAAGTGCTGTTCTTGAAAAACCTATACAAATACCATATAGAGGACTTGCCCAGAATACTCCTCAAGTTGTAATGGAGCAATTTGATGCCGTTGATCAAAGCGGAAAACGCATGGGAAAACCTTCTCTCTACAGTCAACCAATACATATTGAAGTATATTTAACATGTTTTATATTTAAATATTTTACCTAGATTGTTATGGGGCCTTCACACGAAGAGGCAGCGGAATTAATTAGGGAGAAAGGAGGAACTGGTCGAAATAGGCGTGAAATTGATCAGGGTGTTGATTTAAACAATCTAATACCTGTGAGTTACAATAGAATTAAAAACGATTTAATATGAATTAAAATCCCAAGGTAAACAACGAAAATCTCACTCCACCTGCCAATGTTCACTGTCTCATACTTGCTGTACAGCTTAAAATTCAACACGTGAATATGACTAATTCCGCATATGACAAAGTTAAATTCCACCGGCTAGTAAACGGTCAAACCAAAAATTCGAAAATCAAGCGCGAAGTTTTGATTAAGGAAATGATTCAACAAATGTTAAAGAACAGAATCCGTTACCCCAGCAATGCAAAAGAATATACAGTTGAAGAACATGTTCCAATGATTCAACAATTATTAGACATCCTTTTCCCCAGCAAATATAGAATTTCAGTATTCGGAGATCACGGAAGGATGCGGCCTATATGGAAAGGACAAAAAAGAGCTGAACACGAGATTGCTTTATTTTTGAAAGAAGGACATTATTATGGGATTAGAAACGTGAATGCGCTTTTTGGTTCTTATTATTGTCTTGATTGTGAGGCACCTTTTCACGACAAAAAAGTGCATCGACAGACATGTGTTGCCAAATGTCCGCGCTGTTGTGGGATGGGATTTGGTTTCCCATGCTTAGAAATTAATGGATATTCAAAAAAATGTTCACAATGTGCGAATATATTTATAAATCCTGAGTGTTTCCAGAGGCATATGGACAAGGGAATCTGCAATCTTTAAAAGGTATTATTCAAAATTTTCACTGACAAAATTTGTTATAGGTGTGAGAAATGCGGGAAAATCTTTAGTGTAAAAAAGCGAGTGAATGAAATAGATTCTCAAGAATCAGGAAAGGAATCTTCAAGCAGTTCTACCAAAGGCGATGGACATGTTTGTTACGTTCATTTTTGTTCTCTCTGTCATTCATACCACAAACGTGATGAAAATTGCTATGTGCAACCAATAATCCCGAAAAATAAACAAAACTACATATTGGTATTTATATTCTATTTTGGAAAAAACTGTTATTTAGGTAGTATTTGATTTTGAATGCGAACTAATATCACCGGTAAAAAACAAAAATGAATGGGATGATCTTCAAAGTGCCAGACTATTGCCACAGAATGGGGTGATAGATGATGAAAATTATCAACTACATCATGTTAATTGCGTTTCGGTAATTTTTCCATAAGTTCTAAAACTATTTCAAAATAAGGCGTTGATAATGTGTGCTCTATGCATAAGCAAGGATAATTGGAAAAAAGACACAACGGATAATTGCAAAACTTGCGGCATTAACATGCCTAGAATGCGAACTTGGACATCCGCAGATTTTTTAAATCCCTTGCGCGAATTTTTGGAATGGTTGATTAACGGATTGGGGAATGAGCGATCAGGAAAAACATATGCTATCTCTCATTATGGAGGGTTTGTTTAATTACATTGGCTTTATTATTCCAAACAACCAATTTAGTCGATATGATATGCATCTACTATTAGGCGAATTGATTAAACATTTTGGAATTGAGCCAAAAATTACGAGAACTGGGAACAAACTATACGAGGTTCTGATTAAAAGACAAAGAAGACGATTTCCTTATATTTCGTTTCGTGACTCGTTCAATTGGACGATGCTTAAGCTGGAACAGCTCCCCAAAGCCCTAGCTCTTGAAATTACCGAAGGTGGCAAGTCATTTTTCCCTCACGGGTGGAATTTTAATAAGAATATGAATGTTCGGCTTGATGGATTACCTGAACAACATTATTATTACCCAGATTCAATGGGAAAAGAAAGGAGAAAAATGTTTGAAGAATGGTATAACAGTAATAAGAACGAACCATTTTGTCTTCGTGAGCAAATAGTCGAATACTGTGAACAAGATGTGCGTATTCTTGCTCATGGACTTGTAAAACTTCAGCGACTTTTCTTTGAACTAGCTACTGAACACTCCAAGCGAGACGACGTACTTGTAAATTCTATGACACTTGCCAGCGCGTGTATTCGTCATTTTTGTAAGCTCTTAAAACCTACAAGGTAATAAAAAATTTAAGGTATAAACTATTTGAAAGAAAATCAAATGGGCATTATCCCCGATAATGGCTATCATAGAGACTCGAATCAATCAGCAATTGCTTTAAAATTTCTACGCTGGCTTGCACACAAGACAGGTCTTCAAGTTCAACATCAAGAAAGTCCAGAAGGAGAAAAAAGGGTGCGCGTTTCTGATGGAAGTATTTTGCGTCTCGATGGGTATATTAAAAACATTGGAGGAGTAGACCAAGCTATTGAATTTTTGGGATGTGCATGGCACGGGCATGAATGGTAATTAAATTTTTATTCCAAATTGTTAGCTTTTAGTTTATATCGCCCGCATGAAGTTTGTTTAAATGGAAAGACGGCACTATATAATAAAGATAAACTTTATGAACGTGTTCGATTATTGGAAAAAGAGGGAATTTGGACTACTGCCGTATGGGAATGTGAAGTTATGAAAGAACTTGATGAGGATCCAGAAATGTCTCTGTTTTTCGATACATTGCCAGATATTGGCCCGCTATATCCTAGAGATGCTTTTCATGTATGAACTAGTTGAAATTTAGTATTTAATTTTAAATTAAGGGAGGAAGAACGGGCCCTTTAGCTCTAAAATGTGATTTAGAAGGATCAGATGAATTTGAAATTTCATGTTTTGATGTCGTTAGTCTTTATCCTGCAGTAAATTTTTATGCATTTTATCCGATAGGTGAATTTTAATCATTAAATAAATTATTATTTATCTTAGGCCATCCGAATATTTTGGAATTAAATAAGGATGTGAATTGGACTACGCCTGAAGATTTACATCCATATAGAGGGCTGTTCAAACTTTTCATAATTCCTCCAGATGACTTATATCTTCCAGTTATTCCAGAACGCATTCACGGAAAATTGGTAAAAATTTTCTCACAGTTTTTTATTTAATTTATAAACAGATCTTTCATCTATGTCATCGCTGTGCAGTGGAAATATCTCCAGGTGTGGCAGTACGTGCAAATAGTAAATATAACAAAGAAATTGGTCACAAATGGTGTCCGCACACTGATGAACAACGAGGATTTGTTAGTACAACATGTTCAGTAGAACTTGAACTTGCTTTGACGAAAGGATATCGGGTTACTAAAGTATACAGCATTTATCATTGGGAAGAGTGGTCAGACACCTTGCTGAGGCCCTATGTTCAGGATATGATGCGGCTAAAAATTGAAGTAACTATTATTTTATGGCCTAATAAAGACAATACAGGCGAGTGGATGGCCAAGTAGTGTATGTGTCCCTGGAAATCCTGAACTCGAGGAACAAAGGAAAAAAGAATTCATAGAACGAAACCAAAGTGAATATGGAATACATTTAGATCCAACACGAATTGAAAGAAACGAAGGCATGCGTTACCTTGCAAAGACTTGCAACAATTCAATGTGAAAATATTTAAATATTGTTAAAATTTTTTAATTTAGGTGGGGGCGATGGGCGTTGCGGTGTAACCTGTCTCAGGTATTTTTCTTAGAAATCTGTCATTCAAAATTTTTAGGATTGTATAACGAGCTCTCCCGTGGAATTACACACTGTTCTCAATGATCCAAAGCTTGAACTAGGAGCCGTAGAAATGCTAGCTCCAAATCTTTTTTCCGTTCCATATCGGCATCGACGAGAATTTGTACGTCCACATGACAAATATAATATTGCAATAGCATTGATAACAACCGCAACAGCCAGAATAATGCTTTATGACTATATGGAAAAAATAGTTAAAGAAAATGGATGTAAACTTCTTTACACTGACACGGATAGCTGTTTTTATTTGCACCGACGTGGACAAACGCCTCCTTTCCGTGTGGGTGAGATGCTTGGTATGATGGATCGTGAGTATGGTGAATGGAACATTATTGCATTCTATACTGGAGGATGCAAGCAGGTATAAAAATAAGTATATTTTAACAATTGTAAATTTTCAGTATGCGATGAAAATGAAGAACAAAAATAGTGGTGAAATTAAATTTATTGTCAAATGCCGAGGTTGCTGGGACAAAGTTGATTCTCCTCTTGACTTTAAACAATTCAAGGTTATTTTTCAAACGTTTCTAAATTTAAAGAATATTTTAGAAAATGGTCGAAGCCTATGGTGAGGAACAAGAATCTGTCATTTTGGAAAGAACCCATTTTCAGCCGAGCTGGCGTAGAGGGGAGGTTACAAGCAGATCACAAACTAGGTATTAGCTATTCTTAATTATTATCAATTTCAAAATTTAGACGATATACGCCAATCTACGATAAAGGAATAGTTGATGGCAATTTTGATTGTTATCCATATGGATACCGAGGCGAACCGCTTATTGATCCAACCGAATAAAATATTTTGAATAAATTTTAATTAGATATTTTCTTTAAATTGTTGTTTAGTACAAAATATTTTTTAAATTTAAAAATCCAATTAAAGGCTAATTATAGATTTATTTTTATTGATTATTCAAATGGCTAATAATTTAGGTAATTTGTTTTTGATTTATATTTTATATTGAAACATTAAGAACTCGCTTCAAGGATGTTAGAAAAATTATCAATAAATTCTAACAGCATAAAGACTACACCACTTATCAACCTACTCTGCGAGTTCAATGGAGGATGTGTACCAGAAATGCTTAATTGTGAAATAAGAAATAATTACAACGAAAATTTACAATTTATTAAAACACTTACAAGCATTTCTAGTGAAGATGTCATGAAATCACGAATTGGACAGAAGGAATTCAACGAAAGCAGTATGATTCCTGGAAAGAGATTTTTAGTAACAAACCATCTTAAAAACCGTTTTGTTGAAGTGTATCCTAAAAATTTTACAAATATGGGGGCTGATCGAACATTTGCTCTTCAAGGATATTTATCCATAACCATTCGGTATTTTCTTTATTCTATTATATTATATTTTTAGACAATTTTATTATGTTCGACACTACATTAATCTTGTTTATCCTCATCTACCGCTTGTGTGTGTTGCAGGTGGTGGAAAGCATGAATACTTTTACCCGATCGAGTGTTTGGACTATGTTGAAATAGAGGGACAAATTGGAAATTAATTTAAATTATATTGTTCAAGAATAAAATTTTTTAGAAAATTTTTTAAATAAAACTGTTTAATACAATTATCTCTTTTAATTATTAATGCATATTTTAAGTTTTCAGAAACCAATATGATCAGTGACGTGAATATTGGTAAACATTTTAATCGAAAATTTATAAATAAATAATTTAAGAAACAACTTCACTTATGCTGGAGCGCCTTAATTTAAAACATGAACAAAATTCTTTGCCCCCTGAAGTGTCGATGACGAGATTGAAGAATTAAAGATTTAAAGATTTTTAATATTTTTTATATTTTTGTGGAATTTTATTTATTTTTGTGCGGTGACTCAGTGAGTCACTTTTCCTTTTTTGACAATTTTTTATGTACTTTTTTGCAATGTACTTTACATTGCATCATTTTTATTATAGAAATTTTTGCCTATATAAAGTAGGCAGAAATTTCACTTTTCAATGTCTTTTTGAGATATTCATTTTTTATAATATTCTGTGTGAATATTTTTTGATTGAAGATAAAGATTTTTTTGTATTTGTGTTAAATTTATTTGTTTATTTATCTAGATTAATTATTCTGTTGAATAATTAATCTGAGATATTTTCCCTATAAATTAAATAGGAAGGTAAAAAGAAAATCCTCTCTGAGGATAAATATTTTTTACATGAAGAAATTATTGGGACACAAAATCAAAATATATTTATTTTCAATTCCCCCAGATGTGGATTCGACAACCGATTTAAAACAACATTTACTTTGCTTGGGCGTACATTCACTTCCATTGAGCAGTATTTCATCTGGCAAAAGGCTAGATTTTTTGTGGATTTGGAACTTGCTGCTGAAGTGCTTATGCTCACTAATCCATTTGCTATAAGACGAATTGGAACGCGTGTGAAAAATTATAATAGAAATGAATGGGATACAGTTAAAGATAAGGCAAGGATTAACTTTATGCAAGGCATTAAATAACAATTCTAGGTAATGTATACAGGCTTATGGGCCAAATTTACTCAGAATGTACAACTCTTCAATCAGTTACGTGCAACTGGAGACGGACTCATTACACACGCCTCTACATCAAATTTACATTGGAGTAATGGATTGAGCCATAAAAGCCCGTGTCTGAATGATCCAAGTATTTGGGAGGGCGAGAACAAACTTGGTGAACTATTGATGGAATTACGAACCGAAATTAATAAAAGTATTTTTTAATTTATTTTTTCAAAAACATCGATAGCGAATTGTAAATATTATTTTGAGTTAAATAAATTTCTTCTTCTGATTGTGCTCCAGTAATAATGCATTTTCCGGTTGCGAATATGATAACAACGGTGTGCGATTCCTTGAGTCTTAGACACATCCCCGGAAAAAATTCAGGATTGTAAGATATGTGCCTAGCCAACCATGAGGGTGGGGCGAACCGCATCGAATCATACAAGGCTAAAAATTATTTTTTACAAGATAATTAAGATACCTGGCATATTTATGAATCCTCCAAAGGTAAACGAAGAAACTATATTCTGAATTCTAAAATTGTGCATATTTATGAATAACTCGGCTGCTGCGGAAATTATTTTAACAAAATGGTGAATTGCGATTTTAGAATCCTTTGATGATTTTGTTCCCACACAAACTATTCTTCCATTTGCAAAAAGTAGTGCTGTAGCAGTTATTGGTTCTTTAATCTTAAATGTTAGTGCAGAAAAGCGCTCAGGACGATATTTAGCATTAGGAATATTAGCTGCAAGATTATTAAGATTTAATTTGTTGTCACCTTCAAGTAGACTAGCTGTAGATACCACGTTTTGAATAATTGCTTTTTGATACATATTTAAGGTCCTATATAAATAATTTCAAGAATTTATTGTTAAATAAAAAAATGTTCACAGCTCCTTTCACTATGATAATTTCGGGTGCCACAGGAAGTGGCAAAACTCAATGGCTATTAAAATTTCTTGAACATTCTGACCAACTTATTGATCCTTCTCCTTCAAAAATATTATATTGTTTTGGAGAAATGAATGAAACTGTTTTTAAGCTCAAGGAGATGGGAATCACTACTTATAATGGGGTTCCTGAATCTGAACTAATTAAGCAGCATCAGCTTTTAGTTCTAGATGACTTAATGCTTAATATTCCAAATGATTTTCTAGATTTACTTTTTACTCGCGGTTCACATAATTGGGGAGTAAGTGTGATTTTTGTAACTCAATCCCTATATGGACGCGATATAAAGACTGCAAGAGCAAATGCCCATTACATTCTTTTAACAAAAAACCCTCAAGGCCTTCTGCAAGTACGGACACTCGGCTCGCAGCTTTTCCCAAAAATGCTTAATTATTTTCTTGAAGCCTATCGAGATGCAACATCGGAACGTTTTTCTTATCTATTAATAAACATGCATCCTAGTACTGATGAAAATATGCGATTATCTACAAAAATTTTTCCTGGGGAAAAAACTACTATATATCTGCCTATGTAATATATAAGTGCTCAATAATGTTACAAATAAAAATGCCGACGTATAACTATAGCCCATACATTAAGGATAATTTTGAGTTTCTTCAACAATTATCAAAAACTACTTCAGATAAAAAGAAAAACGCTCTTATTCTTTCAGCAAGCGCAGATCAAATTTTAGCTATTGTTGAAATTTGTGCTAATATTCTAAAGAATAATTTTACACTAAGTAGGAGACAGCGCAAGAAATTAGCGCAATTTGCTGACTTTTACAGAGCAATCGCTCGGACGCGTACTGAAAAAAGTGCTAGAAATCGAATCCAACAAGGAGGCAGTGCCGCTTTAGCAGCAATACTTGTACCCGTCTTGGGAGCTTTAGCTGAACACATTATTCATAAATTCTCTCAAGAATGAAACATACAAAGAAAATGATTATGGTGCCTGAGAGCGAATATCTTACGCTTCTAGACATGATCAAAGGTGGGGACTTTCTACAAAAAGAGAAAGCTCAAACAGATGTAGATATTATGAAAACCCTCGATAACCCAAAAATTTCTGAAGATTTAAAAGCAAAGAAATATAATTGGTTATATAAGAGGAGGCGTCAGCTCAAAAATGCGTTGGAAAATCGCCCACAAAAAGTTACAATCGATGAAGGAAAACCTTCTCCAGAAGTTGCACCGTACTTGCAGGAAAACATCGCTAATACGCCAAAACCAAAGTTAGTTCCCAGCAAAATTCAACAGAATTCTACTTCCGAATATCCGTCTGAATCAGAAGTGACTCCTAAGTTGCCGCGAGCAAAAAGAAAAAGTGCAATTCCTTTTTTCAAATTCAAGGGTATTATTGCGACACGCTATTCCACAGAATTGGATAATTATGTAAAAGATAACGCAGAAAAATTCAGAATAAGTAAGAACGGGAGTTTTGAATCTAATGTCCCTGGAAGACTTGTAAAGAATAGCAATTTCACGGATGTTCTCGAATATGTAAAGGGTGAGACATCATCGCCCCCAAAAGGTTTTAGTTTCCTTTTTAATCGTCTTTCTAAGGACCCATTAGTGAAAGAAATGATTAAAGAGACGCGTGGAGAAAGTAGTACGGAGGAAAGTTCAACCGATAATCAAACAGGTACCGGGAAAAGAAGAAAAAGAATTTTAGTTAAAGTCTTGCCTATAAATTCGCCTGGATTAATACGGCGAAAAAATAAATTTATTCCACAAATATGGGAAAAGCTTTAGATACCTTCTTAGAAAAAATATATTATTCACTTAATTCACCCGCCTCCTATGCTGGAATAAATCGGGTCTATGAAGAAGCGCGTCGTAAATACCCGAAAATAAAATTTCAATATGTTTATGATTTTCTTCATAAGCAAAGAGTGTACACAATGCATAGGCCTCTAAGAAAAAAGTTTCCTAGAATGGCCACTAGACCAAGCGGTTTACACACAGATTGGCAAGCGGATTTGGCAATCTTTGATCAGTTAGCTAAATATAATGATGGGTACAAATACCTTTTGGTTTGTATTGATGTACTAAGTAGAAAACTTTATGCTGTGCCTGCCAAATCTAAGAGTTCTGAGGATATGATTGATGCGTTCGAAAATATTTTTAAACTTTCAAAAGGGATACTTCCACATAAATTATATACGGATCGAGGTTTAGAATTTGAGGCGAAACGAATGAAAGAATATTTTAAAAAGAAGGACATAGATAAGCGAGTAGTTTATAGTCCAGATGTGCATGCATCTATGGCAGAAAGGGCCAACCGTACTATCAAAGAGCGATTGTACAGATACTTTAGCGAAAAGAACACCTTGCGTTGGATTGATGTTATTCAAAAAATTGTTTCAGGAATAAATGCAAGTATTAATCAAACCACAGGTGTAACTCCAAATTCTGTTACGTTTAAGAATGCTGGGGAACTTTTTAACAGACTATATAAGGATCCTAAAAATATACAAAATACTAAAACAAGTTCAATACTTGAGCCAGGACAAATTGTTCGTATCACTAAAGAAAAAGGTAAATTTGAAAAGGGATATTTACCCAACTACACTGACGAATTGTTTCGCGTACATATTAAAAACGACAATAGATCTCCCATTACATATAAGTTAAAAGATTTTGAAGGAAATTTAATTGAAGGGATATTTTATAGAGAAGAATTGGTACCCACACAAGAAGATACAACTCACCGTATTGCTGAAATATTAAAAACACGTACACGTGCAGGGATTAAACAACATTTTGTTCGTTGGATAGGATATAACGATAATTTTAATAGTTGGGTTAACGATAGCGATATTGTTAGAAGATAAATATGGACTCCTTTTATGTAATATTGCCCTCAAATACAGGAGGGGTTGAAGGAAATACCACTTCTAAATTTACTGTTCGAATGCCTGATACTCTTGAATTGGATTCAAGTTGGACTGTTGCACTATCTAATATTATATATCCGTTTTCTTTTTCATTGGCCGGAGATTCCGAAGAACAAGAATCAATAACCGTTTTTCGAAGATACGGAAATGAACTTTTACCAATTCGTATCGAGATACCAGATTTGTCCTTTGCCTCAGAAGAGGCATTAGAAGAGGCTATTAATGCAGTTTTGCTTGATGTATGGAAAAAGGAATTGGATCGTGAGCGTGAGGAACAGAGGCTTGAAGAGAATAAAAAAAGAATTTATGGGAATTTTCGTAAAAGGCGCGCTGTCGAATCTATAAAAGAACAGTATGATAAACATGGTTATTTCGATCTTTATACGAATGAACTAAATAAATTTATCAAGCTATTATCTGAAGAAGATGAGGCAATTAGTCCAAAACTTACAAATTTGAGTCCAGGAGAAGGAGGAAAAAATATTCGTCTTTTGCCTCCTGCAAATCAAAAATCTCTTTACTTAAAAGTTATTGATAAATTTATTCAGCAAACTATTATTCAATTAGAACCTACGGAGCAATTGGCTAAGAATGGCTATTTCGATATGCAAAAGCAAACCTCATTTAATTTTATGAAATTTTTAGGCAAAAAAGGAATTCGATTACCTCCTATTCGCCCTGCCCCTCTTGCAGTTGACGGTATAGAAAGGGTTCGGTTTCGTCCGTATACCGATCAGATGGATCGAATCAAACAGGCTATTACAGAATTTATGAATCCTTCGAGGGACGATCAAGCTGAAGAGAAAGTTGTATCTGTCAATAGTCAAGAAATAACCCCTGAATCAACTCCACAAACAGAGGATGAGCTTGAGAATCCGCAGGTTGATTTCTCTCTAGTGACTATCACTCAACAATTGGAAAAGGAAGATTATTTTGATATGCCAAAGGACCATGCTTATAAATTTATAAAATATTTAAATACGGAAATTAAGGGCGCAAAACTTCCAAATGTATCTACGGTTGCGGGAAGCTCTGTTGAGACGGTTAGATTAGAGCCACAAACTGATCAGAAAGATCTAATAATGAATGCAATTAAAAGCTTCATGTCCAATTCTCCATTCGTGCCTGAGTCTATTCAACAATCAGAAACAAAAGATTCTGTAGAAGAAAGTTTTGTTGAAAATGATCAAGAAAATTCTAATGAAATTGAAGAAACTCCTGCTACAGAAGTGACTAGACCTATAATTGACGCTACGCTCAATCCTGAGCCTCCAGTTGAGTCATTTCCCACTCCTGAGACTCCAGTGACAAGGCCAATAATCGAAGCTCCGCCCCCTCCTGTGACAAGTCCAATAATCGAAGCTCCGCCCACTCCGGTGACAATGCCAATAATCGAAGCTCCGCCCACTCCTGCGACAAGCCCTGTAATCGAAACTTCTCCTACTCCTGAGACTCCAGTGACAACACCTGAAGAAAAACATTTTGAAGCTAATGACAAAACTCCTTTAGATGGGAAAATAACTCCCCTTTCGTATGTAGAGGAAACGGATGAAAAGCCATTATTAACTGATGATCAAAAAGTTTTAATGGAAATGGCCGTTCGTGCAGCTACAAGAGCATGGAGAAATAGTGTCGAGTTGGCAGAGCAAGCACAAATAAATATGGAACTTGGTGAAAAATATTGGCAGAATGCGCGCTTTAAGTATGCGCTTAAAGATAGTGTGATTACATTAAAAGAAACGGGCGAAACTGTACACTTAAGAAAAACACCTGAAAATATTATTGAATGGGTTAAATCTCAGTTAATATTGTTAACTAATCGTAAAATTTCAATTGATAAATGGACACAGGAATGTTTAGAGTATGGAAAAAGAGCTTCGGAAGCACAACTAGAGACTAAAGCTGCAGAAACCCGCGGTGATGTTTCAGAAGCACGAAAGGCTGCAGATCGTGCTAAGGCCGCAGAACGTAAGGTAAAGGAAGCAGCTAGTCAGGTTGAAGAAGCTGTTGCAGGGCAAAAACGTTTATCAGAAGAAATTATTGGTAAAGTTGACGTAGAACTTGCGAAAGAAGATGCTTCGTTATTTCCAGTATCTTCAAATATTGAAGATGAAAATGAAAAATTACCAGAAGAAAATATCGAGGAAAATATTGAGGAGCATGATAATAATGAAGCTCTAACCGGTGAAGACAAAGAGCAATGGACATCTCCATTACCAGAAGAAAATGAAGAAAATATTGAGGCGAACGAAGAACCAACGATTATCGAAGAAGGTACTGCGGAAGAAGATAAGCAAGAAGATACACAACATGAATTACAAACAATAACCGATGATGACGAAGAGCAATGGGAAGCTCCATTACCTGAAGAAAGTAATGAGGTACATGAAGAAACAATAGAAGATACTGAAGAAGATGATACAAGAGAAGAGCCTCCGCAGGAATCACAACCGCTTTACGATACGGATGAGCAATGGGCACCTCCATTAGCAGATGAAGACCCTGTAAGTATTCCACCATCAACCGCAAATTTACTTGAAAATATTGTGCAGCCTAAAGTAGATGAAATAATTCATACAGAGGAGCGGCCTTCTCTTCCACGTCCTGAAATGTTAATTGGAGAGCCTCCTCACCGTCCTTCCTCATGGAAAAGCTTCTTTGGACTTGGCGGTATGTCAAGCGAAGACAAAACGAAACATAAAGAGCTTCCACGTCATGAAACTGAGGAAAAAGAACCCCACAAAGAAAAGTTAACAATAAGAGTTGATGATTCGGATCCTAATGTAAAGAAAATGCATTTTGCTAAATATGGCTATCCTCCTGAATATCTAAAAATGCTTCTTAGCTTTTCCAATATACAACTAGCCGATCCAAAATATCAATGGGTTTCAGTACACTTTGATAGATTGCATAAGAGGTTCCATGTCTTCTTACAAGGAAACGTACAATATATTCAAATAAGTCGTCAATTAGCATATACTCTTGGTTTTGATTCTGAGAAAGTTCATAGTGGACAAGTGGCAAAGTATATGCCTGATATATCTGGGGGTGTTCGACAATTTTTGGTTTATGCGCCAAGGCTTGTTGAAAATAGTATAATTGGAAACGTAACTGCTCCCCTATTACGTGTCGTGAATTTAACTGGTAAGCCTGGCGATAGTATTTCCGAAGTATATATGACCGAACATCAACATCGTATATTAGGTAAACGTCATCCAGACATTACTATTGAAATTCGTACCCTAGCAGGAAAACTTGTAAAATTCCATTGGGGAACCTGTATAATAACACTACATTTTCAACGCTCTCTGTTTTAAAAATGACACATGTACCTGTAGATCTAGATAAAATAGACTGGGGTCCTTTTCTAGCAGCTCAAGATGGTGGGGCAAAAACCGACATATCAGATGAAAGTCGATATTTTCAGGGAACAAGGTATCAACGAGGTTTTGGAGTGCTCAGTACTGTAGGGCGTTTTCTAATGCCAATAGTTAAAAATTTAGCTACTAGTGCAGGACAAGAGGCAGTTAATGTTGGAAAAAATGTGCTTGAAGATGTTTCACAAGGTCGATCCGTTAGTGATGCCTTGAAGCAGCATGGTAGCGAAGGCCTTCAAAAAGTTGGGAAAAAGCTCCAGCAATGCGGAAAAGGTAAAAGGAAACGTAAGCCAAAACTTATTACAGAAAAAATAGAGAAAAAAGGACGCCGCTATAGGGATCAACTTAGTTTAGACAATTTCTGAGTATATAAGTATAGCATAATTACTAATTTTTTCATAGTAAAAAATGACCACATTAAAGAAAATTGATAAAGATAGTTCCGAAGGGGTTGATAATCGTCTGACATTCTTTTCTATACCCTCTACAAATGTTGGTATTCAACGTTCGGCATACAAAGAAATACTCCCTCTTAATGCTCTCAATCAATCTGCGGGACCCTTTGTTTTTCGCTATTTTGGCGATTCGCTCTATCTTGATTTGAGCAAAACTTTTTTAAGCTTGGTTTTATCTCTTGAAAGAAAAGATACAACGAGTGGGGAGTGGGTTCCTATAACCGACGGTGAAGCTCCCGATTTAAAAGGTGATAAATTTACAGGGGTTGCTCAATATTTAGGTCTTACATGGATTCGTCGTCTTACACTTTCAATTAATGGGGTTCAGTGCTATGATTCTGGCATCCACTATGCATACCGATGTATACTTCTGCATGAACTTGGCGCCGATAAAGAAGTAAGTAAGGGCCTATATGAAGCTGCGCTTTATTATAAAGACGCAGTGGATAAGGATGATTTCGAGGGCTCTGGCTTTAAATCTCGAGTTTCTCGTTTTGCCAAAGGTAAATTATGTAGAATGTTTTCACATTTAGATTATGACTTGGCTAGACAGAACCAGCTTTTAATTCCACAAAGTGACGTGATCTGGACCATTTACAGAAATTCCGATGAATTTCTTATTCATACTCCAAAATTCCGCAGCACTGCCGCATTAGTAGAAAACACTCATAAGTACCGACTTAGACTTCACGACATGAGAATTTTAATAAAACAAGTTGATTTGAGTATGTCTTTAAATAATGCTATTGCTAGACATCTAGAACAGACACCTGCAAAGTATGCTTATAGAAAAATTGATATCCGTAGCGTTTTCCTGGGAAAAGGCCGTCAAGAAATTACTCATGCGGCGTTCACAAGTACTTGTCCGAGACGCTTAATAATCTGTTTTGTAAGCTCTCCCGCATTCACGGGAAATAGTGCTTTATCGCCTTTCACTTTTGAGCACGCAAACTTGCGTTCTGTCTCTGCAGAATTTGGTGGATTCCAATTTCCTGCTGTTTCGTATGATTTTGATTTTGCTGATAATAACTTCGTTCGCGCTTATGTTGATATGTTTGTGGGTATGGACCTCGATAATTGGCCAAACACTGACCAAAGAACTCTCGATATCAGTATGAGAGAATTTTCAAAATCCTCATGTTTCTTCGTTATACCAATGACTTCTACACTAGAGGACACGAACGGACTAGAATTAATCAGGCAAGGAACAACAACTATCAGGTGTATTTTTAATCAGCCAATCAAAGACGAGGGTTATGAAATGATCATTATGGGCGAGTTCGATTCGGTTCTGTCCATAAATGCAGATCGCGTGTTAAGTACCGATGGATCTGTGTAAGATGAATTCTCTGCAAATTGAAACTATATTAAGCCGCTACAAACCACTTGAGAATAAATTTTTGGGTGTCTTTTCATCTAATAATATTCCAAATATAGAATGGAATAGCCCTTTTTGCTTTATTGCAAACACTATGAAGAAAGGAACGGTCGGTGAACACTGGATTGCTTGTTATTCAGATAGAAAAAACACGTTGGAATACTTTGACTCACTCGGAGACCCTCCTAACTGCGACATGCGCCAATCTATGCTAAATCGGTTTAAAATTGTTAAACAAAGCCGTTATTCTATTCAATCTCCTTTATCTGATACATGTGGGCATTATTGCATTTATTTCCTTGTGAGCCGTTCAAAGCAAGGAAGTAGTTTATCTTCCACACTTAGGAAAATGCACTCAATACCTTCAGAAAGTCGTGATGCAGTTATAAAGAAATTTGTTCAAAGATTAGCATTGCTACCTAGTATATAAGAATAATAATATTCGTGATAATATAAGAAAAATGAAATTTACTCTATATCTAATTTCCTTAATCAGTCTTACGTTGGCTTTTAAACAAAATGATAGTAATATACTTTATCCTGTTCACGGCCCATACACTCCAAATGTGAATGCCTGTTTTATTATTGATGAAGCTCATGCGCTTTCAATCGGTCCTTCCTCTTCAGCAAATCCAAACAAGGATATTCTGCTCATGATTGCATATGTTCTTGATTTAGGATTGATATTTGTATTAGCCGTTGTATTCAGAGCGCATGTAAATTTGAGAAGAAATGGTAACGGTGACATCCCTAGTATTCGATTTGCAAAAGGCCCTCTTAGTATATAAGCCAATACACCAAATTAAACGCTAAAGGCAAAAAGGGAGTTATGAACATTCGTACTAGTAACAACATGTCAGAATTGAGAGAGTCTACCGAAATATCTTCTAGATCTCCACGCGTCAAATCGAGTTCTCTTATTCAATTACTTTGTAAATTTAATGGAGGGTGTGCACCAGAATCACTTCACAGGGAAATGCGTAAAAAATACAACGAAAATATTCAATTCCTTCAAACTCTGACTACTATGACAAATGAAGATGTTGCCGTCAATGGAATTGGTCAAAAAACATTTTCAGACAATAATATGAAGCCGGGAAAGAAGGCTATAGTAACAAATCATTTAAGACATATTCAGTTCGAAATATATCCAAGTAAATTGACAAAGATGGGAGCTGATCGGCTTTTTGCATTACGAGGATATTTACGTGTGACAATCAGGCAATATTTCTATGTTCGACATCACATAGACCTTGTTTATCCACAGCTGCCTCTTGTTTGCGTTGTTGGCGGAGGACAGCATCAATATTTTTATCCTCTGGAATGTTTGGACTTTGTTAATGTAGAAGAACAAAAATGAATAGGAATTTATGAAGACTATATAAATGATCATTCACAATTTTTTCATAATATGAAAAATGCTTTTTATATTAATTTTTGTTGCAATAGTAGAATTGGTTTATTGTGAAGATAAAATAATAAAGAATGAAGAGAATAAAATATCTTTTTTTCGAAAAACTCCCAAACCACAAACTTTTGAGCATGCTTTACGCCCTGCCTTAACTCCTCATTCAAATTTTACAACCTTAAAACCTGGTGGTCATGTTTGGTTTGAGTACGATGAGAACGAAAAGGAGTGGAAACAAATATACAAACCTACTTTTTCAGTTGTATATTATAAACCAAATATATTCGATACCACATGGGTATTTGTTAAAGAAACTTGCTATGATATTGTTGTAGCTACCAAATCCCTTATTATCGGGGTAACGAAGCTAAAATTATACTTAGGCCGTAGATTAATACCTATTCCCTAATTCCTTGTAACAACGTTAGCAATTATTAAACAGTTTTTAACTTTAATTTATTTTTTCCGTAAAAATATTTTTACTATAATTGGTTAAAAATTTTTGTACTAAAATGTTTGTATTTAAAAACTTTTGTACTCTTTGTGCTCTTATAATTTGCTTAGAATTACGATTATCTTATACAATTTCAACAATCGTTTGAATACCTCCGTACTGATGTGTAAATGTGCCCACCCGTCCGATCTGGCAAGTTACGCAACGATGGTTTAATTTTTAAAACCCCCCTAAACCTATTGAAAAGATTGTAAAGAATTTTTGTGTCGTCGAAAATTTTTGACAGAATAATACATGGAAAAGGTTTGAATTAATACACATTTTCCCATTGTCTTAAAATATATTTGGTAGAAATGAATAGTAGACAAATATATCAAAAATGAAATTTATGATATATTTGTCCACTATATACTACTAACCTGAAACTTTTTTGAATAATACAACCTAAATTTGAATAATACAACTTCACTGCTTTTTAACAATAGATTGTCAGGTTATATTCCATTTTTTTAAAAACCTGAAACTTTTTTGAATAATACAACTTAAATTTGAATAATACAACCTAAATTTGAATAATACAACTTCACTGCTTTTTAACAATAGATTGTCAGGTTATATTCTATTTTTTTAAAAACCTGAAACTTTTTTGAATAATACAACCTAAATTTGAATAATACAACCTAAATTTGAATAATACAACCTAAATTTGAATAATACAACCTAAATTTGAATAATACAACCTAAATTTGAATAATACAACCTAAATTTGAATAATACAACCTAAATTTGAATAATACAACCTAAATTTGAATAATACAACCTAAATTTGAATAATACAACTTCACTGCTTTTTAACAATAGATTGTCAGGTTATATTCCATTTTTTTAAAAACCTGAAACTTTTTTGAATAATACAACCTAAATTTGAATAATACAACCTAAATTTGAATAATACAACTTCACTGCTTTTTAACAATAGATTGTCAGGTTATATTCCATTTTTTTAAAAACCTGAAACTTTTTTGAATAATACAACCTAAATTTGAATAATACAACCTAAATTTGAATAATACAACCTAAATTTGAATAATACAACCTAAATTTGAATAATACAACTTCACTGCTTTTTAACAATAGATTGTCAGGTTATATTCCATTTTTTTAAAAACCTGAAACTTTTTTGAATAATACAACCTAAATTTGAATAATAAAACTTCACTGCTTTTTAACAATAGATTGTCAGGTTATATTCCATTTTTTTAAAAACCTGAAACTTTTTTGAATAATACAACCTAAATTTGAATAATACAACCTAAATTTGAATAATACAACTTCACTGCTTTTTAACAATAGATTGTCAGGTTATATTCCATTTTTTTAAAAACCTGAAACTTTTTTGAATAATACAACCTAAATTTGAATAATACAACCTAAATTTGAATAATACAACCTAAATTTGAATAATACAACTTCACTGCTTTTTAACAATAGATTGTCAGGTTATATTCCATTTTTTTAAAAACCTGAAACTTTTTTGAATAATACAACCTAAATTTGAATAATACAACCTAAATTTGAATAATACAACTTCACTGCTTTTTAACAATAGATTGTCAGGTTATATTCCATTTTTTTAAAAACCTGAAACTTTTTTGAATAATACAACCTAAATTTGAATAATAAAACTTCACTGCTTTTTAACAATAGATTGTCAGGTTATATTCCATTTTTTTAAAAACCTGAAACTTTTTTGAATAATACAACCTAAATTTGAATAATACAACCTAAATTTGAATAATACAACTTCACTGCTTTTTAACAATAGATTGTCAGGTTATATTCCATTTTTTTAAAAACCTGAAACTTTTTTGAATAATACAACCTAAATTTGAATAATACAACCTAAATTTGAATAATACAACCTAAATTTGAATAATACAACTTCACTGCTTTTTAACAATAGATTGTCAGGTTATATTCCATTTTTTTAAAAACCTGAAACTTTTTTGAATAATACAACCTAAATTTGAATAATACAACTTCACTGCTTTTTAACAATAGATTGTCAGGTTATATTCCATTTTTTTAAAAACCTGAAACTTTTTTGAATAATACAACCTAAATTTGAATAATACAACCTAAATTTGAATAATACAACCTAAATTTGAATAATACAACTTCACTGCTTTTTAACAATAGATTGTCAGGTTATATTCCATTTTTTTAAAAACCTGAAACTTTTTTGAATAATACAACCTAAATTTGAATAATACAATCTAAATTTGAATAATACAACCTAAATTTGAATAATACAACTTCATTGCTTTTTAACAATAGATTGTCAGGTTATATTCCATTTTTTTAAAAACCTGAAACTTTTTTGAATAATACAACCTAAATTTGAATAATACAACCTAAATTTGAATAATACAACTTCACTGCTTTTTAACAATAGATTGTCAGGTTATATTCCATTTTTTTAAAAACCTGAAACTTTTTTGAATAATACAACCTAAATTTGAATAATACAACCTAAATTTGAATAATACAACCTAAATTTGAATAATACAACTTCACTGCTTTTTAACAATAGATTGTCAGGTTATATTCCATTTTTTTAAAAACCTGAAACTTTTTTGAATAATACAACCTAAATTTGAATAATACAACCCAAATTTGAATAATACAACTTCACTGCTTTTTAACAATAGATTGTCAGGTTATATTCCATTTTTTTAAAAACCTGAAACTTTTTTGAATAATACAACCTAAATTTGAATAATACAACCTAAATTTGAATAATACAACTTCACTGCTTTTTAACAATAGATTGTCAGGTTATATTCCATTTTTTTAAAAACCTGAAACTTTTTTGAATAATACAACCTAAATTTGAATAATACAACCTAAATTTGAATAATACAACCTAAATTTGAATAATACAACTTCACTGCTTTTTAACAATAGATTGTCAGGTTATATTCCATTTTTTTAAAAACCTGAAACTTTTTTGAATAATACAACCTAAATTTGAATAATACAACCTAAATTTGAATAATACAACCTAAATTTGAATAATACAACTTCACTGCTTTTTAACAATAGATTGTCAGGTTATATTCCATTTTTTTAAAAACCTGAAACTTTTTTGAATAATACAACCTAAATTTGAATAATACAACCTAAATTTGAATAATAAAACCTAAATTTGAATAATACAACTTCACTGCTTTTTAACAATAGATTGTCAGGTTATATTCCATTTTTTTAAAAACCTGAAACTTTTTTGAATAATACAACCTAAATTTGAATAATACAACCTAAATTTGAATAATACAACTTCACTGCTTTTTAACAATAGATTGTCAGGTTATATTCCATTTTTTTAAAAACCTGAAACTTTTTTGAATAATACAACCTAAATTTGAATAATACAACCTAAATTTGAATAATACAACTTCACTGCTTTTTAACAATAGATTGTCAGGTTATATTCCATTTTTTTAAAAACCTGAAACTTTTTTGAATAATACAACCTAAATTTGAATAATACAACCTAAATTTGAATAATACAACCTAAATTTGAATAATACAACTTCACTGCTTTTTAACAATAGATTGTCAGTTATATTCCATTTTTTTAAAAACCTGAAACTTTTTTGAATAATACAACCTAAGTTTGAATAATACAACCTAAATTTGAATAATACAACCTAAATTTGAATAATACAACTTCACTGCTTTTTAACAATAGATTGTCAGGTTATATTCCATTTTTTTAAAAACCTGAAACTTTTTTGAATAATACAACCTAAATTTGAATAATACAACCTAAATTTGAATAATACAACCTAAATTTGAATAATACAACTTCACTGCTTTTTAACAATAGATTGTCAGGTTATATTCCATTTTTTTAAAAACCTGAAACTTTTTTGAATAATACAACCTAAATTTGAATAATACAACCTAAATTTGAATAATACAACCTAAATTTGAATAATACAACTTCACTGCTTTTTAACAATAGATTGTCAGGTTATATTCCATTTTTTTTAAAAACCTGAAACTTTTTTGAATAATACAACCTAAATTTGAATAATACAACCTAAATTTGAATAATACAACCTAAATTTGAATAATACAACTTCACTGCTTTTTAACAATAGATTGTCAGGTTATATTCCATTTTTTTAAAAACCTGAAACTTTTTTGAATAATACAACCTAAATTTGAATAATACAACCTAAATTTGAATAATACAACCTAAATTTGAATAATACAACTTCACTGCTTTTTAACAATAGATTGTCAGGTTATATTCCATTTTTTTAAAAACCTGAAACTTTTTTGAATAATACAACCTAAATTTGAATAATACAACCTAAATTTGAATAATACAACTTCACTGCTTTTTAACAATAGATTGTCAGGTTATATTCCATTTTTTTAAAAACCTGAAACTTTTTTGAATAATACAACCTAAATTTGAATAATACAACCTAAATTTGAATAATACAACTTCACTGCTTTTTAACAATAGATTGTCAGGTTATATTCCATTTTTTTAAAAACCTGAAACTTTTTTGAATAATACAACCTAAATTTGAATAATACAACCTAAATTTGAATAATACAACTTCACTGCTTTTTAACAATAGATTGTCAGGTTATATTCCATTTTTTTAAAAACCTGAAACTTTTTTGAATAATACAACCTAAATTTGAATAATACAACCTAAATTTGAATAATACAATTTCACTGCTTTTTAACAATAGATTGTCAGGTTATATTCCATTTTTTTAAAAACCTGAAACTTTTTTGAATAATACAACCTAAATTTGAATAATACAACCTAAATTTGAATAATACAACCTAAATTTGAATAATACAACTTCACTGCTTTTTAACAATAGATTGTCAGGTTATATTCCATTTTTTTAAAAACCTGAAACTTTTTTGAATAATACAACCTAAATTTGAATAATACAACCTAAATTTGAATAATACAACTTCACTGCTTTTTAACAATAGATTGTCAGGTTATATTCCATTTTTTTAAAAACCTGAAACTTTTTTGAATAATACAACCTAAATTTGAATAATACAACCTAAATTTGAATAATACAACTTCACTGCTTTTTAACAATAGATTGTCAGGTTATATTCCATTTTTTTAAAACCCTGAAACTTTTTTGAATAATACAACCTAAATTTGAATAATACAACCTAAATTTGAATAATACAACCTAAATTTGAATAATACAACCTAAATTTGAATAATACAACTTCACTGCTTTTTAACAATAGATTGTCAGGTTATATTCCATTTTTTTAAAAACCTGAAACTTTTTTGAATAATACAACCTAAGTTTGAATAATACAACCTAAATTTGAATAATACAACCTAAATTTGAATAATACAACTTCACTGCTTTTTAACAATAGATTGTCAGGTTATATTCCATTTTTTTAAAAACCTGAAACTTTTTTGAATAATACAACCTAAATTTGAATAATACAACCTAAATTTGAATAATACAACCTAAATTTGAATAATACAACTTCACTGCTTTTTAACAATAGATTGTCAGGTTATATTCCATTTTTTTAAAAACCTGAAACTTTTTTGAATAATACAACCTAAATTTGAATAATACAACCTAAATTTGAATAATACAACCTAAATTTGAATAATACAACTTCACTGCTTTTTAACAATAGATTGTCAGGTTATATTCCATTTTTTTAAAAACCTGAAACTTTTTTGAATAATACAACCTAAATTTGAATAATACAACCTAAATTTGAATAATACAACCTAAATTTGAATAATACAACTTCACTGCTTTTTAACAATAGATTGTCAGGTTATATTCCATTTTTTTAAAAACCTGAAACTTTTTTGAATAATACAACCTAAATTTGAATAATACAACCTAAATTTGAATAATACAACCTAAATTTGAATAATACAACTTCACTGCTTTTTAACAATAGATTGTCAGGTTATATTCCATTTTTTTAAAAACCTGAAACTTTTTTGAATAATACAACCTAAATTTGAATAATACAACCTAAATTTGAATAATACAACCTAAATTTGAATAATACAACTTCACTGCTTTTTAACAATAGATTGTCAGGTTATATTCCATTTTTTTAAAAACCTGAAACTTTTTTGAATAATACAACCTAAATTTGAATAATACAACCTAAATTTGAATAATACAACCTAAATTTGAATAATACAACTTCACTGCTTTTTAACAATAGATTGTCAGGTTATATTCCATTTTTTTAAAAACCTGAAACTTTTTTGAATAATACAACCTAAATTTGAATAATACAACCTAAATTTGAATAATACAACCTAAATTTGAATAATACAACTTCACTGCTTTTTAACAATAGATTGTCAGGTTATATTCCATTTTTTTAAAAACCTGAAACTTTTTTGAATAATACAACCTAAATTTGAATAATACAACCTAAATTTGAATAATACAACTTCACTGCTTTTTAACAATAGATTGTCAGGTTATATTCCATTTTTTTAAAAACCTGAAACTTTTTTGAATAATACAACCTAAATTTGAATAATACAACCTAAATTTGAATAATACAACTTCACTGCTTTTTAACAATAGATTGTCAGGTTATATTCCATTTTTTTAAAAACCTGAAACTTTTTTGAATAATACAACCTAAATTTGAATAATACAACCTAAATTTGAATAATACAACTTCACTGCTTTTTAACAATAGATTGTCAGGTTATATTCCATTTTTTTAAAAACCTGAAACTTTTTTGAATAATACAACCTAAATTTGAATAATACAACCTAAATTTGAATAATACAACTTCACTGCTTTTTAACAATAGATTGTCAGGTTATATTCCATTTTTTTAAAAACCTGAAACTTTTTTGAATAATACAACCTAAATTTGAATAATACAACCTAAATTTGAATAATACAACCTAAATTTGAATAATACAACTTCACTGCTTTTTAACAATAGATTGTCAGGTTATATTCCATTTTTTTAAAAACCTGAAACTTTTTTGAATAATACAACCTAAATTTGAATAATACAACCTAAATTTGAATAATACAACTTCACTGCTTTTTAACAATAGATTGTCAGGTTATATTCCATTTTTTTAAAAACCTGAAACTTTTTTGAATAATACAACCTAAATTTGAATAATACAACCTAAATTTGAATAATACAACTTCACTGCTTTTTAACAATAGATTGTCAGGTTATATTCCATTTTTTTAAAACCCCTGAAACTTTTTTGAATAATACAACCTAAATTTGAATAATACAACCTAAATTTGAATAATACAACCTAAATTTGAATAATACAACCTAAATTTGAATAATACAACCTAAATTTGAATAATACAACCTAAATTTGAATAATACAACTTCACTGCTTTTTAACAATAGATTGTCAGGTTATATTCCATTTTTTTAAAAACCTGAAACTTTTTTGAATAATACAACCTAAATTTGAATAATACAACCTAAATTTGAATAATACAACCTAAATTTGAATAATACAACCTAAATTTGAATAATACAACCTAAATTTGAATAATACAACCTAAATTTGAATAATACAACCTAAATTTGAATAATACAACTTCACTGCTTTTTAACAATAGATTGTCAGGTTATATTCCATTTTTTTAAAAACCTGAAACTTTTTTGAATAATACAACCTAAATTTGAATAATACAACCTAAATTTGAATAATACAACCTAAATTTGAATAATACAACTTCACTGCTTTTTAACAATAGATTGTCAGGTTATATTCCATTTTTTTAAAAACCTGAAACTTTTTTGAATAATACAACCTAAATTTGAATAATACAACCTAAATTTGAATAATACAACTTCACTGCTTTTTAACAATAGATTGTCAGGTTATATTCCATTTTTTTAAAAACCTGAAACTTTTTTGAATAATACAACCTAAATTTGAATAATACAACCTAAATTTGAATAATACAACCTAAATTTGAATAATACAACTTCACTGCTTTTTAACAATAGATTGTCAGGTTATATTCCATTTTTTTAAAAACCTGAAACTTTTTTGAATAATACAACCTAAGTTTGAATAATACAACCTAAATTTGAATAATACAACCTAAATTTGAATAATACAACTTCACTGCTTTTTAACAATAGATTGTCAGGTTATATTCCATTTTTTTAAAAACCTGAAACTTTTTTGAATAATACAACCTAAATTTGAATAATACAACCTAAATTTGAATAATACAACCTAAATTTGAATAATACAACTTCACTGCTTTTTAACAATAGATTGTCAGGTTATATTCCATTTTTTTAAAAACCTGAAACTTTTTTGAATAATACAACCTAAATTTGAATAATACAACCTAAATTTGAATAATACAACCTAAATTTGAATAATACAACTTCACTGCTTTTTAACAATAGATTGTCAGGTTATATTCCATTTTTTTAAAAACCTGAAACTTTTTTGAATAATACAACCTAAATTTGAATAATACAACCTAAATTTGAATAATACAACCTAAATTTGAATAATACAACTTCACTGCTTTTTAACAATAGATTGTCAGGTTATATTCCATTTTTTTAAAAACCTGAAACTTTTTTGAATAATACAACCTAAATTTGAATAATACAACCTAAATTTGAATAATACAACCTAAATTTGAATAATACAACTTCACTGCTTTTTAACAATAGATTGTCAGGTTATATTCCATTTTTTTAAAAACCTGAAACTTTTTTGAATAATACAACCTAAATTTGAATAATACAACCTAAATTTGAATAATACAACTTCACTGCTTTTTAACAATAGATTGTCAGGTTATATTCCATTTTTTTAAAAACCTGAAACTTTTTTGAATAATACAACCTAAATTTGAATAATACAACCTAAATTTGAATAATACAACTTCACTGCTTTTTAACAATAGATTGTCAGGTTATATTCCATTTTTTTAAAAACCTGAAACTTTTTTGAATAATACAACCTAAATTTGAATAATACAACCTAAATTTGAATAATACAACTTCACTGCTTTTTAACAATAGATTGTCAGGTTATATTCCATTTTTTTAAAAACCTGAAACTTTTTTGAATAATACAACCTAAATTTGAATAATACAACCTAAATTTGAATAATACAATTTCACTGCTTTTTAACAATAGATTGTCAGGTTATATTCCATTTTTTTAAAAACCTGAAACTTTTTTGAATAATACAACCTAAATTTGAATAATACAACCTAAATTTGAATAATACAACCTAAATTTGAATAATACAACTTCACTGCTTTTTAACAATAGATTGTCAGGTTATATTCCATTTTTTTAAAAACCTGAAACTTTTTTGAATAATACAACCTAAATTTGAATAATACAACCTAAATTTGAATAATACAACCTAAATTTGAATAATACAACCTAAATTTGAATAATACAACTTCACTGCTTTTTAACAATAGATTGTCAGGTTATATTCCATTTTTTTAAAAACCTGAAACTTTTTTGAATAATACAACCTAAATTTGAATAATACAACCTAAATTTGAATAATACAACCTAAATTTGAATAATACAACCTAAATTTGAATAATACAACCTAAATTTGAATAATACAACCTAAATTTGAATAATACAACCTAAATTTGAATAATACAACTTCACTGCTTTTTAACAATAGATTGTCAGGTTATATTCCATTTTTTTAAAAACCTGAAACTTTTTTGAATAATACAACCTAAATTTGAATAATACAACCTAAATTTGAATAATACAACCTAAATTTGAATAATACAACTTCACTGCTTTTTAACAATAGATTGTCAGGTTATATTCCATTTTTTTAAAAACCTGAAACTTTTTTGAATAATACAACCTAAATTTGAATAATACAACCTAAATTTGAATAATACAACCTAAATTTGAATAATACAACTTCACTGCTTTTTAACAATAGATTGTCAGGTTATATTCCATTTTTTTAAAAACCTGAAACTTTTTTGAATAATACAACCTAAATTTGAATAATACAACCTAAATTTGAATAATACAACCTAAATTTGAATAATACAACTTCACTGCTTTTTAACAATAGATTGTCAGGTTATATTCCATTTTTTTAAAACCCTGAAACTTTTTTGAATAATACAACCTAAATTTGAATAATACAACCTAAATTTGAATAATACAACCTAAATTTGAATAATACAACCTAAATTTGAATAATACAACCTAAATTTGAATAATACAACCTAAATTTGAATAATACAACCTAAATTTGAATAATACAACTTCACTGCTTTTTAACAATAGATTGTCAGGTTATATTCCATTTTTTTAAAAACCTGAAACTTTTTTGAATAATACAACCTAAATTTGAATAATACAACCTAAATTTGAATAATACAACCTAAATTTGAATAATACAACCTAAATTTGAATAATACAACCTAAATTTGAATAATACAACCTAAATTTGAATAATACAACCTAAATTTGAATAATACAACTTCACTGCTTTTTAACAATAGATTGTCAGGTTATATTCCATTTTTTTAAAAACCTGAAACTTTTTTGAATAATACAACCTAAATTTGAATAATACAACCTAAATTTGAATAATACAACCTAAATTTGAATAATACAACTTCACTGCTTTTTAACAATAGATTGTCAGGTTATATTCCATTTTTTTAAAAACCTGAAACTTTTTTGAATAATACAACCTAAATTTGAATAATACAACCTAAATTTGAATAATACAACCTAAATTTGAATAATACAACTTCACTGCTTTTTAACAATAGATTGTCAGGTTATATTCCATTTTTTTAAAAACCTGAAACTTTTTTGAATAATACAACCTAAATTTGAATAATACAACCTAAATTTGAATAATACAACTTCACTGCTTTTTAACAATAGATTGTCAGGTTATATTCCATTTTTTAAAAACCTGAAACTTTTTTGAATAATACAACCTAAATTTGAATAATACAACCTAAATTTGAATAATACAACTTCACTGCTTTTTAACAATAGATTGTCATTTTATATTCCATTTTTTTAAAAACCTGAAACTTTTTTGAATAATACAACCTAAATTTGAATAATACAACCTAAATTTGAATAATACAACTTCACTGCTTTTTAACAATAGATTGTCAGGTTATATTCCATTTTTTTAAAAACCTGAAACTTTTTTGAATAATACAACCTAAATTTGAATAATACAACCTAAATTTGAATAATACAACTTCACTGCTTTTTAACAATAGATTGTCAGGTTATATTCCATTTTTTTAAAAACCTGAAACTTTTTTGAATAATACAACCTAAATTTGAATAATACAACCTAAATTTGAATAATACAACTTCACTGCTTTTTAACAATAGATTGTCAGGTTATATTCCATTTTTTTAAAAACCTGAAACTTTTTTGAATAATACAACCTAAATTTGAATAATACAACCTAAATTTGAATAATACAACCTAAATTTGAATAATACAACTTCACTGCTTTTTAACAATAGATTGTCAGGTTATATTCCATTTTTTTAAAAACCTGAAACTTTTTTGAATAATACAACCTAAGTTTGAATAATACAACCTAAATTTGAATAATACAACCTAAATTTGAATAATACAACTTCACTGCTTTTTAACAATAGATTGTCAGGTTATATTCCATTTTTTTAAAAACCTGAAACTTTTTTGAATAATACAACCTAAATTTGAATAATACAACCTAAATTTGAATAATACAACCTAAATTTGAATAATACAACTTCACTGCTTTTTAACAATAGATTGTCAGGTTATATTCCATTTTTTTAAAAACCTGAAACTTTTTTGAATAATACAACCTAAATTTGAATAATACAACCTAAATTTGAATAATACAACCTAAATTTGAATAATACAACTTCACTGCTTTTTAACAATAGATTGTCAGGTTATATTCCATTTTTTTAAAAACCTGAAACTTTTTTGAATAATACAACCTAAATTTGAATAATACAACCTAGATTTGAATAATACAACCTAAATTTGAATAATACAACTTCACTGCTTTTTAACAATAGATTGTCAGGTTATATTCCATTTTTTTAAAAACCTGAAACTTTTTTGAATAATACAACCTAAATTTGAATAATACAACCTAAATTTGAATAATACAACTTCACTGCTTTTTAACAATAGATTGTCAGGTTATATTCCATTTTTTTAAAAACCTGAAACTTTTTTGAATAATACAACCTAAATTTGAATAATACAACCTAAATTTGAATAATACAACTTCACTGCTTTTTAACAATAGATTGTCAGGTTATATTCCATTTTTTTAAAAACCTGAAACATTTTTGAATAATACAACCTAAATTTGAATAATACAACTTCACTGCTTTTTAACAATAGATTGTCAGGTTATATTCCATTTTTTTAAAAACCTGAAACTTTTTTGAATAATACAACCTAAATTTGAATAATACAACCTAAATTTGAATAATACAACTTCACTGCTTTTTAACAATAGATTGTCAGGTTATATTCCATTTTTTTAAAAACCTGAAACTTTTTTGAATAATACAACCTAAATTTGAATAATACAACTTCACTGCTTTTTAACAATAGATTGTCAGGTTATATTCCATTTTTTTAAAAACCTGAAACTTTTTTGAATAATACAACCTAAATTTGAATAATACAACCTAAATTTGAATAATACAATTTCACTGCTTTTTAACAATAGATTGTCAGGTTATATTCCATTTTTTTAAAAACCTGAAACTTTTTTGAATAATACAACCTAAATTTGAATAATACAACCTAAATTTGAATAATACAACCTAAATTTGAATAATACAACTTCACTGCTTTTTAACAATAGATTGTCAGGTTATATTCCATTTTTTTAAAAACCTGAAACTTTTTTGAATAATACAACCTAAATTTGAATAATACAACCTAAATTTGAATAATACAACTTCACTGCTTTTTAACAATAGATTGTCAGGTTATATTCCATTTTTTTAAAAACCTGAAACTTTTTTGAATAATACAACCTAAATTTGAATAATACAACCTAAATTTGAATAATACAACTTCACTGCTTTTTAACAATAGATTGTCAGGTTATATTCCATTTTTTTAAAAACCTGAAACTTTTTTGAATAATACAACCTAAATTTGAATAATACAACCAAAATTTGAATAATACAACCTAAATTTGAATAATACAACCTAAATTTGAATAATACAACCTAAATTTGAATAATACAACCTAAATTTGAATAATACAACCTAAATTTGAATAATACAACCTAAATTTGAATAATACAACTTCACTGCTTTTTAACAATAGATTGTCAGGTTATATTCCATTTTTTTAAAAACCTGAAACTTTTTTGAATAATACAACCTAAATTTGAATAATACAACCTAAATTTGAATAATACAACCTAAATTTGAATAATACAACCTAAATTTGAATAATACAACCTAAATTTGAATAATACAACCTAAATTTGAATAATACAACCTAAATTTGAATAATACAACCTAAATTTGAATAATACAACCTAAATTTGAATAATACAACTTCACTGCTTTTTAACAATAGATTGTCAGGTTATATTCCATTTTTTTAAAAACCTGAAACTTTTTTGAATAATACAACCTAAATTTGAATAATACAACCTAAATTTGAATAATACAACCTAAATTTGAATAATACAACTTCACTGCTTTTTAACAATAGATTGTCAGGTTATATTCCATTTTTTTAAAAACCTGAAACTTTTTTGAATAATACAACCTAAATTTGAATAATACAACCTAAATTTGAATAATACAACCTAGATTTGAATAATACAACTTCACTGCTTTTTAACAATAGATTGTCAGGTTATATTCCATTTTTTTAAAAACCTGAAACTTTTTTGAATAATACAACCTAAATTTGAATAATACAACCTAAATTTGAATAATACAACTTCACTGCTTTTTAACAATAGATTGTCAGGTTATATTCCATTTTTTAAAAACCTGAAACTTTTTTGAATAATACAACCTAAATTTGAATAATACAACATAAATTTGAATAATACAACTTCACTGCTTTTTAACAATAGATTGTCAGGTTATATTCCATTTTTTTAAAAACCTGAAACTTTTTTGAATAATACAACCTAAATTTGAATAATACAACCTAAATTTGAATAATACAACTTCACTGCTTTTTAACAATAGATTGTCAGGTTATATTCCATTTTTTTAAAAACCTGAAACTTTTTTGAATAATACAACCTAAATTTGAATAATACAACCTAAATTTGAATAATACAACTTCACTGCTTTTTAACAATAGATTGTCAGGTTATATTCCATTTTTTTAAAAACCTGAAACTTTTTTGAATAATACAACCTAAATTTGAATAATACAACCTAAATTTGAATAATACAACTTCACTGCTTTTTAACAATAGATTGTCAGGTTATATTCTATTTTTTTAAAAACCTGAAACTTTTTTGAATAATACAACCTAAATTTTAATAATACAACCTAAATTTGAATAATACAACTTCACTGCTTTTTAACAATAGATTGTCAGGTTATATTCTATTTTTTTAAAAACCTGAAACTTTTTTGAATAATACAACCTAAATTTGAATAATACAACCTAAATTTGAATAATACAACCTAAATTTGAATAATACAACCTAAATTTGAATAATACAACTTCACTGCTTTTTAACAATAGATTGTCAGGTTATATTCCATTTTTTTAAAAACCTGAAACTTTTTTGAATAATACAACCTAAATTTGAATAATACAACCTAAATTTGAATAATACAACTTCACTGCTTTTTAACAATAGATTGTCAGGTTATATTCTATTTTTTTAAAAACCTGAAACTTTTTTGAATAATACAACCTAAATTTTAATAATACAACCTAAATTTGAATAATACAACTTCACTGCTTTTTAACAATAAATTGTCAGGTTATATTCTATTTTTTTAAAAACCTGAAACTTTTTTGAATAATACAACCTAAATTTGAATAATACAACCTAAATTTGAATAATACAACCTAAATTTGAATAATACAACCTAAATTTGAATAATACAACTACACTATTTTTAACAATAGATTGTCAGGTTATATTCTATTTTTTTAAAAACCTGAAACTTTTTTGAATAATACAACCTAAATTTGAATAATACAACCTAAATTTGAATAATACAACCTAAATTTGAATAATACAACCTAAATTTGAATAATACAACTTCACTGCTTTTTAACAATAGATTGTCAGGTTATATTCTATTTTTTTAAAAACCTGAAACTTTTTTGAATAATACAACCTAAATTTGAATAATACAACCTAAATTTGAATAATACAACCTAAATTTGAATAATACAACCTAAATTTGAATAATACAACTTCACTGCTTTTTAACAATAGATTGTCAGGTTATATTCTATTTTTTTAAAAACCTGAAACTTTTTTGAATAATACAACCTAAATTTGAATAATACAACCTAAATTTGAATAATACAACCTAAATTTGAATAATACAACCTAAATTTGAATAATACAACTTCACTGCTTTTTAACAATAGATTGTCAGGTTATATTCTATTTTTTTAAAAACCTGAAACTTTTTTGAATAATACAACCTAAATTTGAATAATACAACCTAAATTTGAATAATACAACCTAAATTTGAATAATACAACTTCACTGCTTTTTAACAATAGATTGTCAGGTTATATTCTATTTTTTTAAAAACCTGAAACTTTTTTGAATAATACAACCTAAATTTGAATAATACAACCTAAATTTGAATAATACAACTTCACTGCTTTTTAACAATAGATTGTCAGGTTATATTCTATTTTTTTAAAAACCTGAAACTTTTTTGAATAATACAACCTAAATTTGAATAATACAACCTAAATTTGAATAATACAACCTAAATTTGAATAATACAACCTAAATTTGAATAATACAACTTCACTGCTTTTTAACAATAGATTGTCAGGTTATATTCTATTTTTTTAAAAACCTGAAACTTTTTTGAATAATACAACCTAAATTTGAATAATACAACCTAAATTTGAATAATACAACCTAAATTTGAATAATACAACTTCACTGCTTTTTAACAATAGATTGTCAGGTTATATTCTATTTTTTTAAAAACCTGAAACTTTTTTGAATAATACAACTTCACTGCTTTTTAACAATAGATTGTCAGGTTATATTCTATTTTTTTAAAAACCTGAAACTTTTTTGAATAATACAACCTAAATTTGAATAATACAACCTAAATTTGAATAATACAACCTAAATTTGAATAATACAACCTAAATTTGAATAATACAACCTAAATTTGAATAATACAACCTAAATTTGAATAATACAACCTAAATTTGAATAATACAACTTCACTGCTTTTTAACAATAGATTGTCAGGTTATATTCTATTTTTTTAAAAACCTGAAACTTTTTTGAATAATACAACCTAAATTTGAATAATACAACCTAAATTTGAATAATACAACCTAAATTTGAATAATACAACCTAAATTTGAATAATACAACTTCACTGCTTTTTAACAATAGATTGTCAGGTTATATTCTATTTTTTTAAAAACCTGAAACTTTTTTGAATAATACAACCTAAATTTGAATAATACAACCTAAATTTGAATAATACAACCTAAATTTGAATAATACAACCTAAATTTGAATAATACAACCTAAATTTGAATAATACAACCTAAATTTGAATAATACAACCTAAATTTGAATAATACAACCTAAATTTGAATAATACAACCTAAATTTGAATAATACAACCTAAATTTGAATAATACAACCTAAATTTGAATAATACAACCTAAATTTGAATAATACAACCTAAATTTGAATAATACAACTTCACTGCTTTTTAACAATAGATTGTCAGGTTATATTCTATTTTTTTAAAAACCTGAAACTTTTTTGAATAATACAACCTAAATTTGAATAATACAACCTAAATTTGAATAATACAACCTAAATTTGAATAATACAACCTAAATTTGAATAATACAACTTCACTGCTTTTTAACAATAGATTGTCAGGTTATATTCTATTTTTTTAAAAACCTGAAACTTTTTTGAATAATACAACCTAAATTTGAATAATACAACCTAAATTTGAATAATACAACCTAAATTTGAATAATACAACTTCACTGCTTTTTAACAATAGATTGTCAGGTTATATTCTATTTTTTTAAAAACCTGAAATTTTTTGAATAATACAACCTAAATTTGAATAATACAACCTAAATTTGAATAATACAACCTAAATTTGAATAATACAACTTCACTGCTTTTTAACAATAGATTGTCATGTTATATTCCATTTTTTTAAAAACCTGAAACTTTTTTGAATAATACAACCTAAATTTGAATAATACAACCTAAATTTGAATAATACAACTTCACTGCTTTTTAACAATAGATTGTCAGGTTATATTCCATTTTTTTAAAAACCTGAAACTTTTTTGAATAATACAACCTAAATTTGAATAATACAACCTAAATTTGAATAATACAACCTAAATTTGAATAATACAACTTCACTGCTTTTTAACAATAGATTGTCAGGTTATATTCCATTTTTTTAAAAACCTGAAACTTTTTTGAATAATACAACCTAAATTTGAATAATACAACCTAAATTTGAATAATACAACCTAAATTTGAATAATACAACTTCACTGCTTTTTAACAATAGATTGTCAGGTTATATTCCATTTTTTTAAAAACCTGAAACTTTTTTGAATAATACAACCTAAATTTGAATAATACAACCTAAATTTGAATAATACAACTTCACTGCTTTTTAACAATAGATTGTCAGGTTATATTCCATTTTTTAAAAACCTGAAACTTTTTTGAATAATACAACCTAAATTTGAATAATACAACCTAAATTTGAATAATACAACTTCACTGCTTTTTAACAATAGATTGTCAGGTTATATTCCATTTTTTTAAAAACCTGAAACTTTTTTGAATAATACAACCTAAATTTGAATAATACAACCTAAATTTGAATAATACAACTTCACTGCTTTTTAACAATAGATTGTCAGGTTATATTCTATTTTTTTAAAAACCTGAAACTTTTTTGAATAATACAACCTAAATTTGAATAATACAACCTAAATTTGAATAATACAACTTCACTGCTTTTTAACAATAGATTGTCAGGTTATATTCCATTTTTTTAAAAACCTGAAACTTTTTTGAATAATACAACCTAAATTTGAATAATACAACCTAAATTTGAATAATACAACTTCACTGCTTTTTAACAATAGATTGTCAGGTTATATTCCATTTTTTTAAAAACCTGAAACTTTTTTGAATAATACAACCTAAATTTGAATAATACAACCTAAATTTGAATAATACAACCTAAATTTGAATAATACAACCTAAATTTGAATAATACAACCTAAATTTGAATAATACAACCTAAATTTGAATAATACAACTTCACTGCTTTTTAACAATAGATTGTCAGGTTATATTCCATTTTTTTAAAAACCTGAAACTTTTTTGAATAATACAACCTAAATTTGAATAATACAACCTAAATTTGAATAATACAACCTAAATTTGAATAATACAACTTCACTGCTTTTTAACAATAGATTGTCAGGTTATATTCCATTTTTTTATAAACCTGAAACTTTTTTGAATAATACAACCTAAATTTGAATAATACAACCTAAATTTGAATAATACAACCTAAATTTGAATAATACAACTTCACTGCTTTTTAACAATAGATTGTCAGGTTATATTCCATTTTTTAAAAACCTGAAACTTTTTTGAATAATACAACCTAAATTTGAATAATACAACCTAAATTTGAATAATACAACTTCACTGCTTTTTAACAATAGATTGTCAGGTTATATTCCATTTTTTTAAAAACCTGAAACTTTTTTGAATAATACAACCTAAATTTGAATAATACAACCTAAATTTGAATAATACAACCTAAATTTGAATAATACAACCTAAATTTGAATAATACAACCTAAATTTGAATAATACAACCTAAATTTGAATAATACAACTTCACTGCTTTTTAACAATAGATTGTCAGGTTATATTGCATTTTTTAAAAACCTGAAACTTTTTTGAATAATACAACCTAAATTTGAATAATACAACCTAAATTTGAATAATACAACTTCACTGCTTTTTAACAATAGATTGTCAGGTTATATTCCATTTTTTTAAAAACCTGAAACTTTTTTGAATAATACAACCTAAATTTGAATAATACAACCTAAATTTGAATAATACAACCTAAATTTGAATAATACAACCTAAATTTGAATAATACAACCTAAATTTGAATAATACAACCTAAATTTGAATAATACAACCTAAATTTGAATAATACAACTTCACTGCTTTTTAACAATAGATTGTCAGGTTATATTCCATTTTTTTAAAAACCTGAAACTTTTTTGAATAATACAACCTAAATTTGAATAATACAACCTAAATTTGAATAATACAACTTCACTGCTTTTTAACAATAGATTGTCAGGTTATATTCCATTTTTTTAAAAACCTGAAACTTTTTTGAATAATACAACCTAAATTTGAATAATACAACCTAAATTTGAATAATACAACCTAAATTTGAATAATACAACCTAAATTTGAATAATAAAACTTCACTGCTTTTTAACAATAGATTGTCAGGTTATATTCCATTTTTTTAAAAACCTGAAACTTTTTTGAATAATACAACCTAAATTTGAATAATACAACCTAAATTTGAATAATACAACTTCACTGCTTTTTAACAATAGATTGTCATGTTATATTCCATTTTTTTAAAAACCTGAAACTTTTTTGAATAATACAACCTAAATTTGAATAATACAACCTAAATTTGAATAATACAACTTCACTGCTTTTTAACAATAGATTGTCAGGTTATATTCCATTTTTTTAAAAACCTGAAACTTTTTTGAATAATACAACCTAAATTTTAATAATACAACCTAAATTTGAATAATACAACCTAAATTTGAATAATACAACCTAAATTTGAATAATACAACCTAAATTTGAATAATACAACCTAAATTTGAATAATACAACTTCACTGCTTTTTAACAATAGATTGTCAGGTTATATTCCATTTTTTTAAAAACCTGAAACTTTTTTGAATAATACAACCTAAATTTGAATAATACAACCTAAATTTGAATAATACAACTTCACTGCTTTTTAACAATAGATTGTCAGGTTATATTCCTTTTTTTAAAAACCTGAAACTTTTTTGAATAATACAACCTAAATTTGAATAATACAACCTAAATTTGAATAATACAACCTAAATTTGAATAATACAACCTAAATTTGAATAATACAACTTCACTGCTTTTTAACAATAGATTGTCAGGTTATATTCCATTTTTTTAAAAACCTGAAACTTTTTTGAATAATACAACCTAAATTTGAATAATACAACCTAAATTTGAATAATACAACCTAAATTTGAATAATACAACTTCACTGCTTTTTAACAATAGATTGTCAGGTTATATTCCATTTTTTTAAAAACCTGAAACTTTTTTGAATAATACAACCTAAATTTGAATAATACAACCTAAATTTGAATAATACAACTTCACTGCTTTTTAACAATAGATTGTCAGGTTATATTCCATTTTTTTAAAAACCTGAAACTTTTTTGAATAATACAACCTAAATTTTAATAATACAACCTAAATTTGAATAATACAACCTAAATTTGAATAATACAACCTAAATTTGAATAATACAACCTAAATTTGAATAATACAACCTAAATTTGAATAATACAACCTAAATTTGAATAATACAACCTAAATTTGAATAATACAACTTCACTGCTTTTTAACAATAGATTGTCAGGTTATATTCCATTTTTTAAAAACCTGAAACTTTTTTGAATAATACAACCTAAATTTGAATAATACAACCTAAATTTGAATAATACAACTTCACTGCTTTTTAACAATAGATTGTCAGGTTATATTCCATTTTTTTAAAAACCTGAAACTTTTTTGAATAATACAACCTAAATTTGAATAATACAACCTAAATTTGAATAATACAACTTCACTGCTTTTTAACAATAGATTGTCAGGTTATATTCCATTTTTTTAAAAACCTGAAACTTTTTTGAATAATACAACCTAAATTTGAATAATACAACCTAAATTTGAATAATACAACCTAAATTTGAATAATACAATTTCACTGCTTTTTAACAATAGATTGTCAGGTTATATTCCATTTTTTTAAAAACCTGAAACTTTTTTGAATAATACAACCTAAATTTGAATAATACAACCTAAATTTGAATAATACAACTTCACTGCTTTTTAACAATAGATTGTCAGGTTATATTCTATTTTTTTAAAAACCTGAAACTTTTTTGAATAATAAAACCTAAATTTGAATAATACAACCTAAATTTGAATAATACAACCTAAATTTGAATAATACAACCTAAATTTGAATAATACAACTTCACTGCTTTTTAACAATAGATTGTCAGGTTATATTCCATTTTTTTAAAAACCTGAAACTTTTTTGAATAATACAACCTAAATTTGAATAATACAACCTAAATTTGAATAATACAACTTCACTGCTTTTTAACAATAGATTGTCAGGTTATATTCTATTTTTTTAAAAACCTGAAACTTTTTTGAATAATACAACCTAAATTTGAATAATACAACCTAAATTTGAATAATACAACCTAAATTTGAATAATACAACTTCACTGCTTTTTAACAATAGATTGTCAGGTTATATTCCATTTTTTTAAAAACCTGAAACTTTTTTGAATAATACAACCTAAATTTGAATAATACAACCTAAATTTGAATAATACAACTTCACTGCTTTTTAACAATAGATTGTCAGGTTATATTCTATTTTTTTAAAAACCTGAAACTTTTTTGAATAATACAACCTAAATTTGAATAATACAACCTAAATTTGAATAATACAACCTAAATTTGAATAATACAACTTCACTGCTTTTTAACAATAGATTGTCAGGTTATATTCCATTTTTTTAAAAACCTGAAACTTTTTTGAATAATACAACCTAAATTTGAATAATACAACCTAAATTTGAATAATACAACTTCACTGCTTTTTAACAATAGATTGTCAGGTTATATTCTATTTTTTTAAAAACCTGAAACTTTTTTGAATAATACAACCTAAATTTGAATAATACAACCTAAATTTGAATAATACAACTTCACTGCTTTTTAACAATAGATTGTCAGGTTATATTCCATTTTTTTAAAAACCTGAAACTTTTTTGAATAATACAACCTAAATTTGAATAATACAACCTAAATTTGAATAATACAACTTCACTGCTTTTTAACAATAGATTGTCAGGTTATATTCTATTTTTTTAAAAACCTGAAACTTTTTTGAATAATACAACCTAAATTTGAATAATACAACCTAAATTTGAATAATACAACCTAAATTTGAATAATACAACTTCACTGCTTTTTAACAATAGATTGTCAGGTTATATTCCATTTTTTTAAAAACCTGAAACTTTTTTGAATAATACAACCTAAATTTGAATAATACAACCTAAATTTGAATAATACAACTTCACTGCTTTTTAACAATAGATTGTCAGGTTATATTCTATTTTTTTAAAAACCTGAAACTTTTTTGAATAATACAACCTAAATTTGAATAATACAACCTAAATTTGAATAATACAACCTAAATTTGAATAATACAACCTAAATTTGAATAATACAACTTCACTGCTTTTTAACAATAGATTGTCAGGTTATATTCCATTTTTTTAAAAACCTGAAACTTTTTTGAATAATACAACCTAAATTTGAATAATACAACCTAAATTTGAATAATACAACTTCACTGCTTTTTAACAATAGATTGTCAGGTTATATTCCATTTTTTTAAAAACCTGAAACTTTTTTGAATAATACAACCTAAATGCAGGTTGTATTATTTTTGAATAATACAACCTGCTTTTTAACAATAGATTGTCAGGTTATATTCTATTTTTTTAAAAACCTGAAACTTTTTTGAATAATACAACCTAAATTTGAATAATACAACCTAAATTTGAATAATACAACCTAAATTTGAATAATACAACCTAAATTTGAATAATACAACTTCACTGCTTTTTAACAATAGATTGTCAGGTTATATTCCATTTTTTTAAAAACCTGAAACTTTTTTGAATAATACAACCTAAATTTGAATAATACAACCTAAATTTGAATAATACAACTTCACTGCTTTTTAACAATAGATTGTCAGGTTATATTCTATTTTTTTAAAAACCTGAAACTTTTTTGAATAATACAACCTAAATTTGAATAATACAACCTAAATTTGAATAATACAACCTAAATTTGAATAATACAACTTCACTGCTTTTTAACAATAGATTGTCATGTTATATTCCATTTTTTTAAAAACCTGAAACTTTTTTGAATAATACAACCTAAATTTGAATAATACAACCTAAATTTGAATAATACAACTTCACTGCTTTTTAACAATAGATTGTCAGGTTATATTCTATTTTTTTAAAAACCTGAAACTTTTTTGAATAATACAACCTAAATTTGAATAATACAACCTAAATTTGAATAATACAACTTCACTGCTTTTTAACAATAGATTGTCAGGTTATATTCCATTTTTTTAAAAACCTGAAACTTTTTTGAATAATACAACCTAAATTTGAATAATACAACCTAAATTTGAATAATACAACTTCACTGCTTTTTAACAATAGATTGTCAGGTTATATTCTATTTTTTTAAAAACCTGAAACTTTTTTGAATAATACAACCTAAATTTGAATAATACAACCTAAATTTGAATAATACAACCTAAATTTGAATAATACAACTTCACTGCTTTTTAACAATAGATTGTCAGGTTATATTCCATTTTTTTAAAAACCTGAAACTTTTTTGAATAATACAACCTAAATTTGAATAATACAACCTAAATTTGAATAATACAACTTCACTGCTTTTTAACAATAGATTGTCAGGTTATATTCTATTTTTTTAAAAACCTGAAACTTTTTTGAATAATACAACCTAAATTTGAATAATACAACCTAAATTTGAATAATACAACCTAAATTTGAATAATACAACCTAAATTTGAATAATACAACTTCACTGCTTTTTAACAATAGATTGTCAGGTTATATTCCATTTTTTTAAAAACCTGAAACTTTTTTGAATAATACAACCTAAATTTGAATAATACAACCTAAATTTGAATAATACAACTTCACTGCTTTTTAACAATAGATTGTCAGGTTATATTCCATTTTTTTAAAAACCTGAAACTTTTTTGAATAATACAACCTAAATTTGAATAATACAACCTAAATTTGAATAATACAACCTAAATTTGAATAATACAACTTCACTGCTTTTTAACAATAGATTGTCAGGTTATATTCCATTTTTTTAAAAACCTGAAACTTTTTTGAATAATACAACCTAAATTTGAATAATACAACCTAAATTTGAATAATACAACTTCACTGCTTTTTAACAATAGATTGTCAGGTTATATTCCATTTTTTAAAAACCTGAAACTTTTTTGAATAATACAACCTAAATTTGAATAATACAACCTAAATTTGAATAATACAACTTCACTGCTTTTTAACAATAGATTGTCAGGTTATATTCCATTTTTTTAAAAACCTGAAACTTTTTTGAATAATACAACCTAAATTTGAATAATACAACCTAAATTTGAATAATACAACTTCACTGCTTTTTAACAATAGATTGTCAGGTTATATTCCATTTTTTTAAAAACCTGAAACTTTTTTGAATAATACAACCTAAATTTGAATAATACAACCTAAATTTGAATAATACAACTTCACTGCTTTTTAACAATAGATTGTCAGGTTATATTCCATTTTTTTAAAAACCTGAAACTTTTTTGAATAATACAACCTAAATTTGAATAATACAACCTAAATTTGAATAATACAACTTCACTGCTTTTTAACAATAGATTGTCAGGTTATATTCCATTTTTTTAAAAACCTGAAACTTTTTTGAATAATACAACCTAAATTTGAATAATACAACCTAAATTTGAATAATACAACCTAAATTTGAATAATACAACTTCACTGCTTTTTAACAATAGATTGTCAGGTTATATTCCATTTTTTTAAAAACCTGAAACTTTTTTGAATAATACAACCTAAATTTGAATAATACAACCTAAATTTGAATAATACAACCTAAATTTGAATAATACAACTTCACTGCTTTTTAACAATAGATTGTCAGGTTATATTCCATTTTTTTAAAAACCTGAAACTTTTTTGAATAATACAACCTAAATTTGAATAATACAACCTAAATTTGAATAATACAACCTAAATTTGAATAATACAACTTCACTGCTTTTTAACAATAGATTGTCAGGTTATATTCCATTTTTTTAAAAACCTGAAACTTTTTTGAATAATACAACCTAAATTTGAATAATACAACCTAAATTTGAATAATACAACTTCACTGCTTTTTAACAATAGATTGTCAGGTTATATTCCATTTTTTAAAAACCTGAAACTTTTTTGAATAATACAACCTAAATTTGAATAATACAACCTAAATTTGAATAATACAACTTCACTGCTTTTTAACAATAGATTGTCAGGTTATATTCCATTTTTTTAAAAACCTGAAACTTTTTTGAATAATACAACCTAAATTTGAATAATACAACCTAAATTTGAATAATACAACTTCATTGCTTTTTAACAATAGATTGTCAGGTTATATTCCATTTTTTTAAAAACCTGAAACTTTTTTGAATAATACAACCTAAATTTGAATAATACAACCTAAATTTGAATAATACAACTTCACTGCTTTTTAACAATAGATTGTCAGGTTATATTCTATTTTTTTAAAAACCTGAAACTTTTTTGAATAATACAACCTAAATTTGAATAATACAACTTCACTGCTTTTTAACAATAGATTGTCAGGTTATATTCTATTTTTTTAAAAACCTGAAACTTTTTTGAATAATACAACCTAAATTTGAATAATACAACCTAAATTTGAATAATACAACCTAAATTTGAATAATACAACTTCACTGCTTTTTAACAATAGATTGTCAGGTTATATTCCATTTTTTTAAAAACCTGAAACTTTTTTGAATAATACAACCTAAATTTGAATAATACAACCTAAATTTGAATAATACAACCTAAATTTGAATAATACAACTACACTGCTTTTTAACAATAGATTGTCAGGTTATATTCCATTTTTTTAAAAACCTGAAACTTTTTTGAATATTACAACCTAAATTTGAATAATACAACCTAAATTTGAATAATACAACTTCACTGCTTTTTAACAATAGATTGTCAGGTTATATTCTATTTTTTTAAAAACCTGAAACTTTTTTGAATAATACAACCTAAATTTGAATAATACAACCTAAATTTGAATAATACAACTTCACTGCTTTTTAACAATAGATTGTCAGGTTATATTCCATTTTTTAAAAACCTGAAACTTTTTTGAATAATACAACCTAAATTTGAATAATACAACCTAAATTTGAATAATACAACTTCACTGCTTTTTAACAATAGATTGTCAGGTTATATTCCATTTTTTAAAAACCTGAAACTTTTTTGAATAATACAACCTAAATTTGAATAATACAACCTAAATTTGAATAATACAACTTCACTGCTTTTTAACAATAGATTGTCAGGTTATATTCCATTTTTTTAAAAACCTGAAACTTTTTTGAATAATACAACCTAAATTTGAATAATACAACTTCACTGCTTTTTAACAATAGATTGTCAGGTTATATTCTATTTTTTTAAAAACCTGAAACTTTTTTGAATAATACAACCTAAATTTGAATAATACAACTTCACTGCTTTTTAACAATAGATTGTCAGGTTATATTCTATTTTTTTAAAAACCTGAAACTTTTTTGAATAATACAACCTAAATTTGAATAATACAACCTAAATTTGAATAATACAACCTAAATTTGAATAATACAACTTCACTGCTTTTTAACAATAGATTGTCAGGTTATATTCCATTTTTTTAAAAACCTGAAACTTTTTTGAATAATACAACCTAAATTTGAATAATACAACCTAAATTTGAATAATACAACCTAAATTTGAATAATACAACTACACTGCTTTTTAACAATAGATTGTCATGTTATATTCCATTTTTTTAAAAACCTGAAACTTTTTTGAATATTACAACCTAAATTTGAATAATACAACCTAAATTTGAATAATACAACTTCACTGCTTTTTAACAATAGATTGTCAGGTTATATTCTATTTTTTTAAAAACCTGAAACTTTTTTGAATAATACAACCTAAATTTGAATAATACAACCTAAATTTGAATAATACAACTTCACTGCTTTTTAACAATAGATTGTCAGGTTATATTCCATTTTTTAAAAACCTGAAACTTTTTTGAATAATACAACCTAAATTTGAATAATACAACCTAAATTTGAATAATACAACTTCACTGCTTTTTAACAATAGATTGTCAGGTTATATTCCATTTTTTAAAAACCTGAAACTTTTTTGAATAATACAACCTAAATTTGAATAATACAACCTAAATTTGAATAATACAACTTCACTGCTTTTTAACAATAGATTGTCAGGTTATATTCCATTTTTTTAAAAACCTGAAACTTTTTTGAATAATACAACCTAAATTTGAATAATACAACCTAAATTTGAATAATACAACTTCACTGCTTTTTAACAATAGATTGTCAGGTTATATTCCATTTTTTTAAAAACCTGAAACTTTTTTGAATAATACAACCTAAATTTGAATAATACAACTTCACTGCTTTTTAACAATAGATTGTCAGGTTATATTCTATTTTTTTAAAAACCTGAAACTTTTTTGAATAATACAACCTAAATTTGAATAATACAACCTAAATTTGAATAATACAACTTCACTGCTTTTTAACAATAGATTGTCAGGTTATATTCCATTTTTTTAAAAACCTGAAACTTTTTTGAATAATACAACCTAAATTTGAATAATACAACCTAAATTTGAATAATACAACTTCACTGCTTTTTAACAATAGATTGTCAAGTTATATTCCATTTTTTTAAAAACCTGAAACTTTTTTGAATAATACAACCTAAATTTGAATAATACAACTTCACTGCTTTTTAACAATAGATTGTCAGGTTATATTCTATTTTTTTAAAAACCTGAAACTTTTTTGAATAATACAACCTAAATTTGAATAATACAACCTAAATTTGAATAATACAACCTAAATTTGAATAATACAACTTCACTGCTTTTTAACAATAGATTGTCAGGTTATATTCCATTTTTTTAAAAACCTGAAACTTTTTTGAATAATACAACCTAAATTTGAATAATACAACCTAAATTTGAATAATACAACCTAAATTTGAATAATACAACTTCACTGCTTTTTAACAATAGAT